>JAJQZP010000396.1:0-270362 GCA_025403435.1 Artocarpus heterophyllus
CATCTTTATCCTTGAGTTCTAATAATTCTCTAATGAACAATTAATTCATAATCTTATTATGAACGAGCGCTCTACTGTTCAAACCTTGAATTATCACTCAAGAGAACTATTTTTCTAACTTCCATAAGGAAGGAATGGATTCCATATCTGTATAATATTATTCCCAGCCATTTATTACTTTATGTTTCCAAGATGCTAAGTTATAATCTGTGCTTAGATAAATCTTACCATGCAAGTCAAAAACATAATGTAATAAATAGGAGTCTAATAAATACTCAGGATTAAGACTGTCAAATATATGATCATCATAGTGATAAATTTGAATACTCAATTTGTAACGGATGATTATTAGAGATTCACAATTTATCTTGTCCAGTTTTATAATCTCATTATATAAAGTACCTCCAACCCAATGTCTCTACATTAATAGTCCGGATAATGACTATTTCATTTTAGATGAGATTGGACCGTACTTGTAATTTTTAATTAAAGATCCCAAACTTTAATTAATTATTACGAACTATTTAGATTATTATCTATAAATTTTATCCTTAAGCAAATAACACTTATATGCTAAATTTATAGTCACATAAATAATCATGGAATTTTCTTGTTGTTTATAAATGTATTCATATACATATAATCAACCAAAATAAATAAATTTTATTTATTTATTAACAATATGTACAATATGTACAATTTTATTTATTTATTAACAATATGCACAATGTCCCTCAAAGCTCTTTGCCTGATTGAAAATCAGAATCAGTGTATCCAATGGGAATCAAATTCTCACCAGAATAAACTAGCATATAGTTTCTCGTTCTCCTAAGATACTTGAGAATATGTTTAACCGCTACCCAATGATCTAATCCTGGGTTGGATTGATACCGACTGACTATACCCACCGCATAGCAAATGTCAGGTCTTGTACACAACATGGCATACATTAGACTTCCTACTGCAGATGCATAGGGTACCCGTCTCATATTTTCTTCCTCTTGAGGTGTCTTAGGACACTGCTCTTTTGAAAGATAAACTCCATGACGTGTAGGCAAATTACCTTTCTTGGAGTTTTGCATCGAAAATCTGATAAGCACCTTATCGATATACGATGCCTGAGACAGCGCCAACAGTTTGTTCTTGCGATCTCTTATGAGTTGGATTCCAAGAACATAACTTGCTTCTCCTAAATCTTTCATTTGGAAATTGCTGGCGAGCCATTTCTTTACATCAGATAATACGCCTACATCATTCCCAATGAGTAGGATATCATCTACATAAAGAACCAAGAAGACCACCTTCTTATCTTTGATGTACTTGTAAACACAAGGTTCATCAATATTTTGATCGAAACCATAAGATTTGATCGCTTCATCAAATCTCAAGTTCCAAGATCTTGAAGCTTGCTTGAGTCCATAGATGGACCTCTGCAACTTGCAAACTTTTTGCTCTTGACCTTTGACTACAAACCCTTCTGGTTGCACCATATAGATGCTTTCCTCAAGATAGCCATTCAAAAAGGCAGTCTTGACATCCATTTGCCATATCTCATAATCAAGACAAGCAGCAATGGATAAAAGAATCCGAATGGATTTAAGCATAGCTACAGGCGAGAAAGTTTCTTCATAGTCAACTCCCTCCTTTTGGGTATACCTTTGCCCACAAGCCTAGCTTTGAAAGTCTCAACTTCCCATCCACTCCTCATTTCTTCTTATAATATCCATTTGCACCCTATGGGTTTTATCCCTTCAGGTAGGTCTACAAGATCCCAGACTGAATTGGAGTACATGGACTCCATTTCAAGGTTCATAGCCTCCAAACCATTTTTCCTTTTCAGAAACTTCCATGCATCACGATATGTCACTGGATCATCTTCACCATTATCAGAGATAGCAACATTTGCTTCTCCAAGTTCCTGTAGCGAGCAGGTAGTCTCACAACCCTCCCACTACGTCGGTGGTAGGACATTCTGATAGGAAGATGTGGCCTCCTCATTTTGTCCTTCGACAACAGTTGTCGGTTGCGGTCTGATCTGATCAGAAAGTAACTCTTCAAGTACAATTTTGCTACGAGGTTTATAGTTTGTCATATAATCATTCTCGAGAAAAGTGGCATTTGTCGATACAAATACTTTCTTATCCTGTGGACTATAAAACAAACCTCCCCTCGTTCCCTTTGGGTATCCCACAAATAAGCATACTTCAGAACGTGGTTTCAACTTCCCAGTCTTACCTTTCAGCACATAGTGCTGGACACCCCTATATACGGATATGTCGCATACTAGGTTTGCGATCATTCCATAACTCTAGAGGTATTTTTGAAATAGACTTAGATGGAACTATGTTTAGAAGATATACTGCAGTTTGTAGTGCATATCCCCAAAATGAAGTGGGTAATGATGAGTAGCTAAGCATGGATCTTACCATATCAAGCAACGTTATATTTCTTCTCTCTACAACACCATTTTGTTGTGGTGTTCCAGGTGCGGTGAGTTGTGATAGAATACCATGTTCTATCATATAGTCCTTGAATTCAGTATCAAGGTATTCCCCTCCTCGATCAGATCGAAGACTCTTCACCGTCTTTCCTAATTGCTTTTCAGCTTCCGCTTGGAATTCTTTGAACTTTCCAAAAGTTTTCAGATTTCCTTTGCATTAGGTATATGTAACCATACCTTGAATAATCATCAATAAATGTGATGAAATATTCGTAACCACCACGTGCTTGTACATTCAATGGACTGCAAACGTCTGAATATATTAGCTCAAGTGGTTCCTTGGCCTTTTTGCCTTTTGTAGAGAAAGGCCTCTTAGTCATTTTACCTTCAAGACAAGATTCACAAACTGATAGAAAACTAACTTTTAGCTCTTTGAAAGGACCTTCCTTTACCAGTCTGTTAATTCTGTCAAGGTTACGTGACCTAATCTAAGGTGCCATAGGTATGTTTCATTATTAGAAGAAATCTTTTGCTTCTTGGGTTTAGGTTGTTCAACTTTGAACATTTTGGTATTGAGCAGTGCTTTTTTGTTGGGCCTTAAGGTGTAAAGCCCATTTTCCAGATGCGCAGAACAAATATCCAAACCATTTCTAGAAATATTAACATAATTATTATTAAAAGAAATATTAAACATTTGTTCAAACAACCTGGAAACAGAAATCAAATTTCTGCGAAAACAAGGAATGTAATAAACATTGTCTAAAATTACAAACTTATTTCTGAAAATAAAGTTTAACAACTCCCACTGCTCTTGCCGAAATAACCTCTCCGTTCCCACTCTCATCGTTGTTCCCTTGTCGACAAGCTCCCTTGAAGAACTAAGCATCTGCAAAGAAGAACAAACATGGTTAGTTGCCCCTGAATCAATTATCCAAGGTGAAGTATCATCTTCAACTAAACAAGCTTCTAAAACGAGTAAGTCTGATTTACCGTTGTTCTTCTTTTCTTTGAGCTTTTGAAGATACTTCTTGCAGTTTCTCTTCTAGTGCCCAACTACGCCGCAGTGGAAACAATTTCCTTTAGGCTTCTTTTGGTTGGAGCTCTTTTTGTTGTTGTTGCTTTTGTTCTTCTTAGGTTGCCCTCCATTCTTAAACTTACCACTTCCTTCAGTTCCCTTCCTCTTCTTATTCTTTTGGGCAGAAGAGGAGGGTTGAGCTTCTGCAACATTTGCCTTAGCTTCTTTAGTCTTTTCTTTTGAAATAGACTCGAAGGTTTGCAGCTCATTAAGCAACTCAGTCATATTATATTTAAGCTTGTTCATGAAATAGTTGCTTTTGAACTGAAGGAACGCAGGGGAGAGGGTTTCTAAAATCATCCCCACCTATGTGGCTTCATCTATCATAGCCCCGTTGACCTCGGCCTCATGGAGATAGTTAACCATGTTGAGAACATGTTCTCTGACCGAAATCCCTGCCTTCATTTTTGCATTCATTATTGCCTTAACGGCTTCGTAGCGTGCCTTTTCAGAAGGTTTACCAAACATGTCTTGCAGAGACTGCATTATCTCATAAGCGGTCTCCATGCTTTCGTGCTTCATCCTAAGCACGTTAGACATCCCAGCCAAAAGAAAACAGCGGGCCTTATTATTCGCCTCGATCCAACGATCATATGCTTCTCGTACATTACGAGGAGCATTTGTAGCAGGCTCTAGAGGACATTCCTCCGTCAGGATAAACTTGTAACTTTCGCAAATTAGTACAATATTCATATTACTCTTCCACTTGACAAAATTATCTCCGGTTAATTTTTCATTTGAGAGAATTGTGATGATTGGATTAGACATTGTTGCTGTAATAAATAAATAAAATAGCATAAATTAAAATGGTTGCATAAACATCATAAATATATGTTTTGGAATAGTAAACGTGATGCAT
This sequence comes from Artocarpus heterophyllus, assembly GCA_025403435.1. Lineage (NCBI taxonomy): Eukaryota > Viridiplantae > Streptophyta > Magnoliopsida > Rosales > Moraceae > Artocarpus > Artocarpus heterophyllus. Next base: position 4,375 of record JAJQZP010000396.1, read on the forward strand.
GATACACAGGAAAAACACACAAAATATTTACTAATTCCACGATTATTCAATTTTAATAAATAAAGTGCCGCCATAGGGTACGTCAAATTATTTATGAATTGAATTGAGACATTCTCAATTATAAATATATTCAAAATATCTCATATTTTCTATATTTATTAATAACCGTTTATTTTGGTCAAGATATAATTAACAATTTAATTATGTCTTTATGAGTGTAACCCACTATTTTGGATTTTAACAACTTAACTCAAAATTGCCGCCGTAGTGTAGGTCAATTTTGAAATACATTATAAAATCCTATCTCAAGGAAGCCAACCTTGATATTGATTTAAATGGACACCCTCCGTAGGAAGGACGAAATCAAAGCGTCGCGAGGCGCCACCTAAATCTCACGGTGTTGTACTAATAGTGGAGACCGCAGGTTATATTGTCATATTAACTTCTCCCACTCATTATTTTAAAAGATGTGTTTATCTTATAAAACATCATATGTTTCATAATTCTAGTAGGTAAAAATAATTTTTAATTACTAGATTATATTATGCGTTAATAGAATCTCATTCTATTTACACTCAAATAAATTACTAGATTTTCTAAAAATCTAAATTTATTATGAATTGTCTAAGTTATCAAAAATTAAACAATTTAAAATTAGATAACTTAGAATTAATGTGAATTTTACCAAGTCTTAACTGTTAAAACTAAATTCACATTATTTGGTTGATTAATAAATTAAGATTCTATAAAACAAACCCAATTAATTTAATCTCATTAAATTAATGCTAACACATATTAAATCATTTTATAAACTCCTTTATAAAAATAATATGCTAAGCGTATGCATGTCATGTTACAATAACGATAAGTGGGCACTTTCCTAGATGACATGTTATCACAATCATCACATGAAAATAAAATGAAAATAAACAATGAATTTTTGACCGGGTTCTTTTGGATAATTAAAATTACAACCCAAAAAATAAAATTACAGGGGTCTTCTTGTAATTTATACATAATTCCCTGCTCCAATTTTGCAGTCTTCATCAAGAGGTTTATTGTGCAACAATTTGCTGGACTACCTTTGAAATCTGATAGGCCCACAGTTCTCAACTGGGCCAAAAAAATCCAATGGACATCTTTTTCTTCATCGCTCCACGTGTAGCAAGTGAAAGAGAGGAGAGAAGAAAAAAAAAAATTACAAAAAGCCTATACCCCTTTATGGGTTTGCACATATTGATCTAATCAAACTGAAAATAAAATTATTAATACAAAAGGACCATATAATTAACGACCAAAAATCCTTTCATTAAACAACTATTCATCACATGAATAAAAATTAACAAAGATGCAAAGTGCCCACAAACATGCATCAAAAACATAATATCATCAAAATAAAATCATGTTTAATTAAAATTATATATACTATTAACCCGCTCTGATACTATTTGTTGGAATTAAAACATGAAACGCAGCGAAAGGAACTGATCGTTGACAAACAAAAATTTTCTAAAAACTTTGTTCATCAGGAATAGATATATAATTTTAATTACAGAAAGCTTTAGGAATTTTTACTAACCTTTTGAAGACTATCAGGGTATCCTAGCTTTCCTCTTTGACACCACGATCTTCCAAACCAGGCCTCTACACCAATGGAAAGACGAGTGGGCGTCAAACTGCAAGAATGAATTTTCCTCACACTTTTCTGAATCTACTATGTACTCAACACATGAGATAGCAAACCTTTTTCTTTAGAGAAGAACTCTCGGTTTTTCTCTCTAAAAATTATGTGAATCAAAATTACTGAGACAACTGTTATCTCTCCATATTTATAACTGAGCAATTAGTAATTTTACTTTCTTTTTTCTTTTCCTTTCCTTTTTCTTCTTTTCTTTTCCGTTTTCTTCTTACTTTTTGTTTTGTTTCCGAATCCTTATTCGTTAACATATAAATATATATATATAAAAGTAAAGTTTTCATAAAGTTTTTTTTTTTGACTTTGACCGAATCACAACATGTGATTCGGTTTATATATATATATATATATATATATATATATATATATAGTAAGAAGAGTGAAACGTGAAAGTTTCACGCCTCCTGCACTCCTTTTTTTTTTATAATATTATATTAATATATATATATATATATTAATATATTATAAAATCTTATATAAAATCTTATATATATATAAAGATTTGGTTCAAAACCATATATATATATAAATCTCAATTCAAAAATAAATCACATTTATTTAAGAATAGATTTTAACAATAATCAATTAATTAACTAATGCTCAGTTAAATGTGATAACATTTATCACATTACATTACGTGTCACAGAGAATATTTTTCTGTGTCACGTTAATAATTCAAGTGTGAAAAATTAATTCAGAATTCAAAAATTCTAAATTAAACATTTATGATTCATTCTATGCAAAATCCAATAAAGTGTTACAGAGGTGGTATTGGGGACCTATGGACCTATAACCCAAGCTCTAATAAATTTGACATTTAATCAAAGTCTTTAATTAATGTGTCAAATTTATTAGTTTTAGTGTTACTCCACTAAAAACCTGAAACTGAACTCTTGAGATTACAGTGAAATTACTCAAAGAAAATTAGCGAGTAGTCCATTGATATAATCATTACATATAAGTCAGTCCTCCATAAATAGTTCATAATAAGAGCTAGGTTCAATTTCCGTTCACCTCTCTTATTACATCTTTATCCTTGAGTTCCAATAATTCTCTAATGAACAATTAATTCATAATCTTATTATGAACGAGCGCTCTACTGTTCAAACCTTGAATTATCACTCAAGAGAACTATTTTTCTAACTTCCATAGGGAAGGAATGGATTCCATATCTGTATAATATTATTCCCAGCCATTTATTACTTTATGTTTCCAAGATGCTAAGTTATAATCTGTGCTTAGACAAATCTTACCATGCAAGTCAAAAAATATAATGTAATAAATACTCAGGATTAAGACTGTCAAATATATGATCATCATAGTGATAAATTTGAATACTCAATTTGTAACGGATGATTATTAGAGATTCACAATTTATCTGGTCCAGTCCTATATAATCTCATTATATAAAGTACCTCCAACCCAATGTCTCTACATTAATAGTCCAGATAATGACTATTTTATTTTAGATGAGATTGGACCGTACTTGTAATTTTTAATTAAAGATCCCAAACTTTAATTAATTATTACGGACTGTTTAGATTATTATCTATAAATTTATCCCTGAGCAAATAACACTTATATGCTAAATTATAGTCACATAAATAATCATGGAATTTTCTTGATGTTTATAAATGTATTCATAATACATATAATCAACCAAAATAATAATAAATTTTATTTATTTATTAACAATATGTATAATGTCACAGCTTTTAAGGCACCAAACCCAACATTAAGTTCAAGAGGTGTATCATGATGAGCACACTCAAATGGATTAGCTATATACTAAGATTGAGAAAGACAATAACATTTTGTAGAGAAGGCGGCTTCAATACCCAGAAGGTAACATAGCGAGACAAATCCTTCATTGCAAAACAATGAGCAATCTTTGACTTTAGCTCTACAATTCTATCAACATCATCACTAGTAATAATCATATCATCAACATAAGAAAGAAGAATACAACCAACAATAGTACTTTGATAAATAAGGCTGAACAATAATAGCTAGGATGGAACCCATGTGAAATTATCACTATAAAAAACTTCTTAACCAAGCTTGAGTCTGCTTAAGACCATAAAGAGTTTTTCTAAGCCTACAAATTTCACTAGGTTTATAAGGAACACTTGGAGGAGGTATCACAAAAACTTCTTCTTAAAGGTCACCATTCAAGAAATCATTTTTGATGTCCATTAAAATACCTATCATCGACAATAGAAGCAACCAAAATTAGGGCACAAACTGTAGCCATTTCTGCAACAAGGACAAAAGTCTCCACATACTCCATAGCATAGTCTTGTGAGTATCCCTTAGTAGGTAATCGAGCCTTGTATCTTTCTATAGATCTAATATTAGATGATTTTGATTTTGTAAATCCAACCAGAACAATTTGCTTGTTTTTCTAGTTGGTAAAGGTACCAAGTCCGAAGCATACGTCTCATGTATAGCAATAAGTTCCTCAAGCATAGTATGTTACCAAAGTGGATCAAGAAGCAGAAGAATATAAAACACGATGTGGGCTGACATAAGTATTAACAGTAAAATGATCAATGCTAATAAGATCATACTTAGTCATACAATAAGAACCAGTAGGAATGAAAAAGAAGGGTATATGTTCGACTAACTCAACATAACGAGAGACATATAATTTTTAACATATAATAGGGCATTTGACTATGATGTACGTCAAATCCCTATTTGAAGCAATAAGCCAAGGACAAGTAATCAATATCAAAACCTCGTTACAGCTCTTCGTTTTTGGATCATTCCAATGTTAACAAGCAAGAAGAGAATCTATTAATATCCTATAAAGCTATATATATATATAAATGCTCAAACCTAGAGTTTCTTCAATCCTTTGCATCTTGATTCTCATGGTTGAGACGAAGAAGTATTGCAGGGCCAATACCTTACATACCAGGCACCGCCAACTATACTCAGAAGCAAAGTCCAAGAGATACATGTCTTGTGAAAACAATGCGGGCATGACAGTGTGCAAAAGATGTTCGTTCAGCGCATCTTCCCTACACATATGTAGCGTATGTCGTCTGTTGAAGTTCATCTCCCTAGAACACAACATATATATGTCGCCATTGCAACCTTACCACAGAGTCACCCTCACCATCTTGCCACGAACTCGGCTATTGCCGCGTCCTCACGAGCTCATTGCACCGTTCTCGTCTTAAAGACAAGGAGGAAAGAGAGAGATTGTGCAATAAGGTTGGGGATTTCATAGAATCTGATATTTTAATAGGGTATTTTTGTAATTAATCTAATTGATAAAACTGGTTTTATACTGTTTTAGCCCATTTGTTACATTTTTTTAAAAAAAATTTGGTTGATTAAATTTTATTTCTTTAATAGTTTGGTTTATTTTTCTTATTATTCTAATTAATATATAGTGTTGGAATTAAAATACGAAACGCAGCGGAAGGAACGGATTGTTGACAAACAAAATTTTTTTGAAAACTTTATTTATCGGTAATAGCTATATAATTTTAATTAATAATAGAAAGCTTTGGAAATTTTTACCAACCTTTTGAAGACTATTAGGGTATCCTAGCTTCCCTCTTTGACACCATGATCCTTCAATTCAGGCTTCCACACCAATGGAAAGACGAGCGGGCATCAAACTACAAGAATAAATTTTTCTCATACTTTTTTGAATCTACTATGTACTCAACACATGAGATAGCAGACATTTTTTTTTTCAGAGAAGAACTCTCAATTTTTCTATCTAGGTATTCTGCAAAAGTTATGTGAATAAAAAATCTCTTGAGATAACTGTTATCTCTCCCTTTTTATATATGAGCCATTAGTAATTTTTCAATTAATTTTAAATTTGAAATAACCGCCATATCAATATATAGGGAAAGAACATATTTTACATGATTCTTACCTTTTTCCATTCCCTTTTTTATTTTATTGTTAACCGAATCACGTTATGTGATTCTTTTGACTTTTACACACATATTATGTACACATTCACGTTTCCCCCTTTTTCTTAAATTTATTTTTAATATATATATATATATATATATATAACATTAACTATATATATATATATATATAACATTAACTTCACGTTAGCATGAAGTTCACATTTTTTTATTTTATTTTAATATATATATATATATATTAATATATTATAAAATCTTATACATAAAAAAGATTTGGTTCAAAACCATATATATATATATATATGTCAAAATCTAAATTCAAAAATAAATCACATTTGTTTAAGAATAGATTTTTAAAAAATAATCAATTAATTAATTAACTAATGCTCAGTTAAATGTGACAACATTTATCACATTACATTATGTGTCACAGAGAACATTTTTCTGTGTCACATTAATAATTCAAGTGTAAAATAATTAATTCAGAATTCAATAATTCTAAACTAAATATGTATAATTCATTCTATGCATAAATCCAATATAGTGTTACAGTGGTGGTATTGGAGACCTATGGACCTATAACCCAAGCTCCAATAAATTTGACAATTAATTAAACTCTTTGATTAATGTGCCAAATTTATTAGTTTCAGTGTTATTCCACTAAAAACCTAAAACTGAACTCTTGAGATTATAGTAAAATTACTCAAAGAAAATAAATGAGTAGTCCATTGATATAATCATTACATATAAGTCAGTCCTCCATAAATGGTTCATAATAAGAGCTAGATTCAATTTCTATTTACCTCTCTTATTATATCTTTATCCTTGAGTTCCAATAATCCTCTAATGAATAGTTAATTTACAATCTTATTATCAACGAGCGCTCTACTGTTCAAACCTCGAATTATCACTCAAGAGAACTGTTTTTCTAACTTCCATTGAGAACGAATGGATTCCATATCTATATAATATTATTCCCAGCCATTTATTACATTATGTTTCCAAGATGCTAAGTTATGATCTGTGCTAAAACAAATCTTACTAAGCAAATAAAAAAACATAATGTTATAAACAGGAGTCTAATACATACTCAAGATTAAGACTGTCAAATATATGATCATCATAGTGATAAATTTGAATACTCTATTTCTAACGGTTGGTTGTTAGAGATTCATAATTTATCTGGTCTAATCCTATATAATCTCATTATATAAAGTACCTCCAATCTAATGTCTCTACATTAATAGTCCGAATAATAACTATTTAATTCTAAATGAGATTGGACCGTACTTGTAATATTTAATTAAAGATCCCAAAATTTAATTAATTATTATGGACTATTTAGATTATTATCTATAAATTTTAGTCCTAAGCATATAACACTTATATGCTAAATTTATAGTCACATAAATAATCATGGAATATTTTTTTTAATGTTTATAAAAATATTCGTAATACATATAAGCAACCAAAATAATTATAAATGTCACTTTATTTATTTATTATCAATATATACAATATCACAGTTTTTAGGGTGCCAAACCCAACAATCTCCCACTTGCCCTAAAGTAGGTGAGACATGTCTCTAAGACCTAAGCCTTCCAACTGTGCCTCAAAGCTCTTTGAAGGTAACATCTTGGTGAATAGGAAGCCAAGATTGTTTTTCTACGCTATCTTCACAACTTCTACATTGCCTCGATGCACTATTTCTTTGATCAAATGATACTTTTGCTCTATATGCTTTCCTCTTTTATGGCTTCTTGGTTCTCTAGAATTTGCCACTGCACCATTGTTATCACAATACAGTGTGAGTGGTTTATCCATGTCTGAAATTACTTCCAGATCATTCAAGTACTTTTGAAGCCCAATAGCTTCTTTAGCTGCTTCATAAGTAGCCATATATTCAGCTTCCATAGTCAAATCAACAATATATGATTGTTAAACGCTTCTCCAAACTATGGCTCCACCACCAAAAGTAAATACTGATCCAGATGTAGATTTACGTGTGTCTTTTTCTAATTGAAAATCAGAATCAGTGTATCCAATGGGAATCAAATTCTCACTGGAATATACCAGCATATAGTTTCTCATTCTCCTGAGATACTTGAGAATATGTTTAACCGCTACCTAATGATCTAATCCTGGGTTGGATTGATACCGACTGACTATACCCATTGCATAGCAAATGTCAGGTCTTGTACACAACATGACATACGTTAGACTTCCCACTGCAGATGCATAGGGTACCCGTCTCATGTATTCTTCCTCTTGAGGTGTCTTAGGACACTGCTCTTTTGAAAGAAAAACTCCATGACGTGTAGGTAAATTACCTTTTTTGGAGTTTTGCATCGAAAATCTGATAAGCACCTTATCGATATACGATGCTTGAGACAGCGCCAACTGTTTGTTCTTGCGATCTCTTATGAGTTGGATTCCAAGAACATAACTTGCTTCTCCCAAATCTTTCATTTGGAATTGGTTGGCGAGCCATTTCTTTACATTAGATAATATCCCTACATCATTCCCAATGAGTAGGATATCATCTACATAAAGAACTAAGAAGACCACCTTCTTATCTTTGATGTACTTGTATACACAAGTTTCATTAATGTTTTGATCGAAACCATAAGATTTGATCGCTTCATCAAATCTCAAGTTCCAAGATCTTGAAGCTTGTTTGAGTCCATAGATGGACCTCTGCAACTTGCAAACTTTTTGCTTTTGACCTTTGACTACAAACCCTTCTGGTTGCACCATATAGATGCTTTCCTCAAGATAGCCATTCAAAAAGGCAGTTTTGACCTCCATTTGCCATATCTCATAATCAAGACAATGAGCAATGGATAAAAGAATCCGAATGGATTTAAGCATAGCTATGGGTGAGAGTTTCTTCATAGTCAACTCCCTTCTTTTGGGTATAACCCTTTGTCATAAACCTAGCTTTGAAAGTCTCAACTTTTCCATCTACTCCTCTTTTTGCCTTGTAAATACATTTGCACCCTATGGGTTTTATCCATTCAGGTAGATCTACAAGTTCTCAGATTGAATTGGAGTACATGGACTCCATTTCAACGTTCATAGCATCTAACCATTTCTCCTTCTCAGAATCTTCCATTGCATGGCGATATGTCAATGGATCATCCTCACCATTATCAGAGATAGCAACATGTGCTTCTTCAATTTCCCTATAGCGAGCAGGTGGTCTCACAACCCTCCCACTACGTCGAGGTGGTATGACATTCTGATCTAGAGATGTGGTCTCCTCATCTTGTCCTTTGACAACGGTTGTCGGTTGCAGTCTGATCTGATTAGAAAGTAACTCTTCAAGTACAACTTTGCTACAAGGTTTATAGTTTGTTATATAATCATTCTCAGGAAAAATGGCATTTGTCGATACAAATACCTTTTTTTCTTGTAGAATATAAAACAAACTTCCCTTCGTTCCCTTTGGGTATCCCACAAACAAGCATACTTCAGAACGTGGTTCTAGCTTCCCCGTCTTTCCTTTCAGCACATGTGCTAGACACCCCATATACGAATGTGTCGCATACTAGGTTTGCGACCATTCCATAACTCTAAAGGTCTTTTTGGAATAGAGTTAGATGAAACTATGTTTAGAAGATATACTACAATTTCTAGTGCATATCCCCAAAATGAAGTAGGAAATGATGAGTAGTTGAGCATGGAACTCACCATATCTAGCAACGTCCGATTTCTTCTCTCTGCAACACCATTTTGTTGTGGTGTTCTAGGTGCGTTGAGTTGTGAAAGAATACCATGTTCTATCATATAGTCCTTGAATTAAGTATCAAGGTATTCCCCTTCTCAATCAGATCGAAGAGTCTTCACCATCTTTCCTAATTGCTTTTCAGCTTCCGCTTGAAATTCTTTGAACTTGCCAAAAGTTTCAGATTTCCTTTGCATTACGTATATGTATCCATACCATGAATAATCGTCAATAAATCTGATGAAATATTCATAACCACCGCGTGCTTATACGTTCAATGGACCACAGATGTCCGAATGTATTAGCTCAAGTGGTTCCTTAGCCCTTTCGCTTTTTGCAGAAAAAGGCCTTTTAGTCATTTTACCTTCAAGACAAGATTCAAAAACTGATAGAGAACTAACTTTTAGTTCTTTTAAAGGACCATCTTTTACTAGTCTATTAATTCTATCAAGGTTAATGTGACCTACTCTAAGGTGCCATAGGTATGTTTCATTATCAGAAGAAATCTTTTGCTTCTTGGGTTTTGGTTGTTTCACTTTGAATATTTCGGTATTGAACAATGATTTTTTGCTGAGCCTTAAAGTGTAAAGCCCATTTTTTAGATGCGCAGAACAAATATTCAAACCATTTCTAGAAATATTAACATAATTATTATTAAAAGAAACATTAAACATTTGTTCAAACAACCTAGAAATAGAAATCAAATTTGTACGAAAACAAGGAATGTAATAAACATTGTCCAAAATCAAAAACTTATTTCTAAAATAAAGTTTAACAACTCCCACTGCTCTTGCCGAAACAACCTCTCCTGTTCCCACTCTCATTGTTTGTTCCCCGTCGGCAAGCTCCCTTGAAGAACTAAGCATCTACAAAGAAGAACAAACATGATTAGTTACCCCTGAATCAATTATCCAAGGTGAAGTATCATCTTCAACTAAACAAGCTTCTAAACTAAGTAAATCTGATTTATCGTTGTTCTTCTTTTCTTTGAGCTCCTGAAGATATTTCTTGTAGTTTCTCTTCTAGTGCCCAACTACGCCACAGTGGAAACATTTTCCTTTTGGCTTCTTTTGGTTTGAGCTCTTTTTGTTGTTGTTGCTTTTGTTCTTCTTAAGTTGCCCTCAATTTTTAGACTTACCACTTCCTTCAGTCCTTTTCCTCTTTTTATTCTTTCGAGTAGAAGAGGAGGGTTGAGCTTCTGCAACATTTGTCTCTTTAGTCTTTTCTATTGAAATAGACTCGAAGGTTTGCAGCTCATTAAGCAACTCAGTCATATTATATTTCAGCTTGTTCATGAAATAGTTGCTTTTAAACTGAAGGAACGCAGGGGAAAGGGTTTCCAAAATCATCCCCACCTGTGTGGCTTCATCTATCACAACCCCGTTGACCTCGGCCTCATGGAGATAGTTAACCATGTTGAGAATATGTTCTCTGACCAAAATCCCTGCCTTTATTTTGGCATTCATTACCACCTTAACGGCTTCGTGGCGTGCCTTTTCAAAAGGTTTACCAAACATATATTGTAGAGACTACATTATCTCATAAGCGGTCTCCATGTTTTCGTGCTTCATCCTAAGCACGTCAGACATGCCGTCAAAAGAAAACAGCAGGCCTTGTTGTTTTCCTCGATCCAACGATCATATACTTCTTGTACATTACGAGGAACATTGGCAGCAGGCGATGGAGGACATTCCTCCATCAGGACAAACTTGTAATTTTTGTAAATTAGTACAATGTTCATGTTACTCTTCCACTTGACAAAATTATCTCCGGTTAATTTTTCATTTGAGAGAATAGCGATGATTAGATTAGACATTATTGTTGTAATAAATAAATAAAATAACATAAATTAAATGGTTGCATAAACATCATAAATATATGTTTTGGAATAGTAAACATGATACATGATGCATACGAAAAACACAAAAAAAATTTAATAATTTCACGATTATTCAATTTTAATAAATAAAGTGCCGCCGTAGGGTAGGTCAAATTATTTATGAATTGAATTGAGACATTCTCAATTAATAAATATATTCAAAATATCTCATATTTTCTATCTTTATTAATAACTGTTTATTTTGGTCAAGATATAATTAACAATTTAATTATATCTTTATGAGTGTAACCCACTATTTCGGATTTTAACAACTTAACTCAAAATTGCCGCTGTAGGGTTGGTCAATTTTGAAAGACATTTATAAAATCCTATCTCTTGGAAGCCAACCTTGTTATTGATTTAAATGGACACCCTCGTAGGAAGGACGAAATCAACGCGTCGCGAGACGCCACCAAAATCTAATGGTGTTGTACTAATAGTGGAGACCATAGGTTATATTGTCATATTACCTTCTCCCACTCATTATTTTAGAATGATGTGTTTTATCTTATAAAACATCATATGTTTCATAATGCTAGTAAATAAAAATAATTTTTTAATTACTAGGTTATATAGTGTGTTAATAGAATCCCATCCTATTGACACTTAAATATTAATAGATTTTCTAAAAATCTAGATTTATTATAAGTAGTCTAAGCTACCCAACATTAAACAGTTTAAAATTAGATAACTTAGAATTAATGTGAATTTTACTAAGTTTTAACTATTAAAACTAAATTCACATTATTTTGTTGATTAATTAATTAAGATTCTATAAAATCAACCCAATTAATTTAATCTCATTAGATTAATTCTAACACATATTAAATCATTTTATAAACGACTTTAAAAAAATGAAATAATATGCAAGTATATGCATGTTATGTACAATAACTACAAGTGGGCACTTTCCTAGATGACATGTTATAATGTACGAACATGTTATCACAATCATCACATGAAAATAAGGCATGAAAATAAATAATGGATTTTTGATCGGGTCTTTTTGGATAATTAAAATTACAACCCATAAAATAAAAGAGAAAAAAAATTACAAAGGTCTTCTTGTAATTTATATACTATTCTCTGCTCTAAAATTGCAGTCTTCATCAGGTGGTATACTGCATACAATACTGCTAGGTTATCTTTACATTTGATAGTCCCAAAATCTCAACTGGGCCAAATGTCCTTCAAGTTCCTAAAAGTATTTCAATGGACTTCTTCTTCTTCCCTACATATTGTTCCATGCGCAGCCGCCGTACCCTTTTTTAATTATTTTATTTAAAATGCACATTAGGTGCATTTATGAATGCATGTCAGGTGCCTTTTTTTAAATTATTTCATTTTTTTAAAATGATCTTTCAAATCTACAGGCGCATAGAACTCCAAACATTCCATTTTCTTAAAAAAAATGATCTTTCCATCTGCACATTGGTGCATTAAATGCATATAAATGAAGGCAACTCTAGAAGTGTGGGGCTATAGCAGGTGAAGGGGAAAAAATAATAATATTATTAAAATAATAAAATAATAAATTATAAAAAGCCTATACCCTGTTATGAGCTTACACAAATTTGATCTAATCAAAATGAAAATAAAACTATCAATCTAAAAAGACCATATAATTAATGACCAAAAATCCATTCATAAAATAACCATTCATCACATGAACAAAAATTGTAAAAATGCAAAGTGCCTACAAACATGCATCAAGAACATGATATTATCAAAATAAAATCATGTTAATTAAAATTATGTATGCTATAACCCACTCTGATGCCATTTGTTGGAATTAAAATACGAAACGTAGCGGAAGAAATAGATCGTTGACAAACAAAATTTTTTTGAAAACTTTGTTTATCGGTAATAGCTATATAATTTTAATTAATAATAGAAAGCTTTGGAAATTTTTACTAACCTTTTGAAAACTATTAGGGTATCCTAGCTTTTTTCTTTGATACCACGATTTTTTAATCTAGGCCTCCACACCAATGGAAAGACAAGTAGGCGTCAAATTGCAAGAATAAATTTTCCTAACACTTTTTTGAATCTGCTATGTACTCAATACATGAGATAACAGACTTTTTTTTTTCAAAAAAAAACTCTCAGTTTTTCTCCCTGAATATTCTGTAAAAGTTACGAGAATGAAAAAATCTTGAGATAACTGTTATCTCTCTCTTTTTATATCTAAACCATTAGTAATTTTTTAATTAATTTTAAATTTAAAATAACCACCATATCATATATATGGAGAAATGATATATTTTACAATTCTTACCTTTTTCCTTTCCCTTTTTATTTTATTGTTAACCGAATCATGTTATGCGATTCTTTTGACTTTTACACACATATATATATGTAAACATTCACGTTTTCCTTTTTTTAAAATTTATTTTAAATATATATATATATATATATATATATATATATATATAACATGAACTTCATGTTAGCGTGAAGTTCATGTTTTTATTTTATTTTTTTTATTTTAATATATATATATTAATATATTATAAAATCTTATATATTAAAAGATTTGGTTCAAAACCATATATATATATATATGTCTAAATCTAAATTCAAAAATAAATAACATTTATTTAAGAATATATTTTTAAAAAATAATCAATTAATTAATTAACTAATACTTAGTTAAATGTGACAACATTTATCACATTACATTATATGTCACAAAGAACATTTTTCTGTGTCACATTAATAATTCAAGTGTGAAATAATTAATTCAGAATTTAATAATTTCAAACTAAATATGTATAATTTATTATATGCATAAATCTAATATAGTGCTACAGAGGTGGCATTGGGGGACCTATGGACCTATAACCTAAGCTCCAATAAATTTAACAATTAATTAAACTCTTTGATTAATGTGCCAAATTTATTAGTTTTAGTGTTATTCCACTAAAGACTTAAAACTGAACTCTTGAGATTATAGTAAAATTATTCAAAGAAAATAAACGAGTAGTTCATTGATATAATCATTACTTATAAGTCAGTCCTCCATAAATAGTTCATAATAAGAGCTAGGTTCAATTTTCGTTTACCTCTCTTATTATATCTTTATCCTTGAGTTCCAATAATCCTCTAATGAACAGTTAATTCATAATCTTATTATGAACGAGCGCTTTACTGTTTAAACCTCGAATTATCACTCAAGAGAACTATTTTTCTAACTTCCATAGGGAAGGAATGGATTCCATATCTGTATAATATTATTCCCAGCCATTTATTACATTATGTTTCTAATATGCTAAGTTATGATCTGTACTAAAACAAATCTTACCAAGCAAATCAAAAAACATAATGTCATAAACAGGAGTCTAATAAATACTCAGGATTAAGACTGTCAAATATATGATCATCATAGTGATAAATTTGAATACTCTATTTCTAATGAATGATTATTTGATATTCATAATGTATCTGGTCCAATCCTATATAATCTCATTATATAAAGTACCTCCAATCTAATGTCTCTACATTAAGAGTCCGGATAATGACTATTTCATTCTAAATCAGATTGGACCGTACTTGTAATATTTAATTAAAGTTTCCAAACTTTAATTAATTATTACAGACTATTTATATTTTATATTATTATCTATAAATTTTATCCCTAAGCATATAACACTTATATGCTAAATTTACAGTCACATAAATAATTATAGAATTTTCTTGATGTTTATAAATGTATTCATAATACATATAAGCAACCAAAATAATTATAAATGTCACTTTATTTATTTATTATCAATACGTACAATGTCACAGTTTTTAGGGCACCAAACCCAATACATATGGTAGTCATGTTATTAATAGCATGGGATCTTTACGTATATTATAGCACATTGAAATTGCTCGAGGCTTAGTTCTTTTACATTTTACTAGGGTACAGTTATCTTTTCATTAAAACATAGTATATTATGATCTATGAGAAGTGGGTGATAAATAATTGTGATATTCATTTTATATCTATTTTTTTTACTTGAGATGATATTGCTATATATGACATGACTTTATAGAAAATTGCATTGGATTTAGTGGCATTTGAAGTAAGATTTAAATTATAGAAAGATTAATTGAATTATCAAAGTCATATATTATAATAAATAAATAAATCAATCAAATATATGTAGCAAAGGAATTGATTTTGGCATTTTTTTTAGCTTAGGGACTACATTTTATACATTTCTTACATTTGATATTTCCTATCTATTTATTTAATAAAGTAACCTTTTAACCTTTTTTCGTTTAGAGACTAAATTTGCTACAACTTTTAATAGAAGACTATTTATTAACAAGAAGATAGTTTTATGCAACAAAAGTTTCCTATTAGGATTGATGCATCGAGGAACAAATATTTTATTTGTGATTAAAGACATTTTGGATTAATAAATAATTAAATAAATAGTGTAAATATTTCATGTGTTAATAATGGTTCTTCTATTGCTTTCATTATTATGATTAAGCATTTAAGCAAACATGTATTCTATGACTATTATAACCAAATCTTAAGATTAGGTACATATGGACTTTATATGTAGTATAGATACAATACTAATATTAATAGTCTAAATTATATGGTTGCAGTCTATGTATATAGTTGGGCACTTTATACATAACAAGACTATAATAGGAATCTACGTCTAATTAGGGAGGCGGTTTATCTAGGCCGTCAGAGCGGATTGACTCCATGGTACACACATTGGTGTGGTAGACCTAATAGTGGTCATATATTGGATTGGACCTAAAGTGTAATTGATTTAAAAATAATTCCATTTAGCTTAAAATCAATTCACTTTGACAATTATCTATGTATAATCTTAATTCTGAAGTGGATCATGACTCTATATTTGCAGCTTGTATCTTTTGATATGCCAAAAGTAAGAGTTGAGATGATCGAAGCCTCCATTGTCGCTATATTGGAGATGCAACCTATACTTGATGAGAGCATAATCCACAAATACGGAATCCATAGCTCTCTAAGAAAGAGTTAATATTATCCTCCCAAAGGCATTATTCAAGAATTTGGAAAAAAAAAAAAAGAAGAAGAAGAAAAAGCCTTGGTCATTCAGACACATGTGATAACTAGTGATTCTATTTGTATTTGTTATAAATGGAATGTTCTAGATTAGTGAAATAATAGACCTTTGAGATAAAGTAACCGAAAGGTAAAACAAAATTGAGTCCTTCATCCAACGATGGATAACCCATGGGGATATACATATGTATGAGAGGTTATGGACAAGACTAATTTATAAAGTCTAGCAATACAATATATCATCAAGAGTGCAACTTTGGTTCTTTAATGGAGTGACACAAAAGTTAATAATTAAATTGGTAATTAATCGACGATTAATTCATCTATTATTATTGAAGCTTGATAAATATATATCTATCCGATCCTAATTCTAGCTCACAAATTCTTTGACAAGTTATGTAGATACGATTTATCATAGGTAATACAATAGTTTATGCTGAACAGGTTAATGGACCTATCAGTGTGCACACCCACAGTCCAATTGGACTGTGTGTGGTGCCAAGACTAATCCAGACTGTTGGTGCCTATAATAGGGGTATTATGGTAATTGATTATTTAGTTAATTAATTTCATAATAATATTTATTCAAATTTATATATTGAAATTTTGGATAATTAATTATTTGTATTTGAATAATCAATTTAAATCCTAATTATACTTGAATTTGAATAAAGGATAATTACTTAAATTAGAAAATTATTTTGAATAATTGAATTCTAATTTAAATAGAATTATTTGAATAGAAATTATCCTAGATGATGTAGATAATCACAAAGCCCTGTACTGTGATTGGCTTAAATTCAAATCTCTCTCTACAGAAAATAGGCATGTATCACTGAGGCAGGCCCTAGTGAGAGTGGCATGTAAGGCAGGAGGAGAGAGAAAATTCACTTGTATTCTTAATAGACTTTTATTTCCTCTAAACAATTCTATAAATAGAGGCCTTAGGTCTTCATTTTTTATTAAACAGCCATAGTGGCATGTATGGTGAGGTTTCAACCATTTTTACGGTTAAACATTTTTTTTTCCTCCCTTTTGAGGGTAGGTTAGACGGTTATTTTACTCAATCATGTTTTGTGATAAAACATGTTATATTAATTAATACGAAGTTTATTATTTATGTTGAAGTAATTGTACACATCATGTCCCTCTAAAAAAAAATACATTATAAAAAAATTTATCATAAAAATCATTAATGTCAAATTTTTACAGGGATTTTTTTCTTTTCTTTTTATAGTCCCACTTTGTCTGTGTTTCAAGCCATTATCAGTTATGTAAACCGACTGGGACGCAAGATTTTTTTTAATTTTTTATTTTCACACATCTTTGCTAACGTCAAATGTTTATCTAACCATGTCAGTAGCAGGACCATATTCTTTGGAATCTATAATGCAAATATCCTTTAGCCAAAAAAAGAAAAGAAAAGAAAAGAAAAGAAAAAATGTATTTAAAATTCTAAACCAACCCTCCAAACAAACGGACTTATGGAGATAAAGAACTTGAAACCATCGAATTTACTCGATATTTTCCCCACACTCTGCGAGCTGTGTTTACCACCTTGAAATGTCTTGCACGTGGACTTGCAATTCACGCGTTTATGCACAAGAGTTGAGAAGTATAGGTAAGCCATTACTATAATCGCAAGTCAGCCACAATCTCAAAAACTTGTATCCACATTATAGGAGGAAAAATATTCAAGTAACATCACATTAGCTCGCAGACAAATCCAATAATTTCACATAAAACTTTTTTCTTACAATTTTTTTAATCACCGAAAAGATTAATGCTTTGGTTTATAAAAAATAAAAATAAAAAAATCACATGTTATGTTACACTTGTAAAAAATTATGTTTATCATGCCACACTTGATAAAAAATTATGCTACACTGTCATTCATATTATATTTTAAGTTATGTAACACTAAAACATGCTGAAATTTATAGTGAAAGTCTCGGCATTTATGGAATGAAGAGGTCAGAGGCCCAGTCCCACAAACACCAACAACCACAAATACCCTTTAAAATAAATATAGCTTCGACTTTCCAAAAGAGTCCTTTGAAATATATACATCGAGCTAAGTAGAAACTATCAACTCTTGCAAATTATACAATGGAACCAAAATTTCCCATCTTCTAAGGAAAGATGGTGCAAATGCGGAGCAGTTTTCACAAATTGTTATCAGTCCGATCCTATCGCAGGAATCTATACAACAAATGGTATGCCTTCCTAAATCTAATTCCTATGAAAGTTTCCAATACGAAAATATTTTGGTTCCATGTTTTTTCTCCTTTCTTCTCTAATGATACTGACTGACAACAAGCCAGAGCACGTTTTTGTGAAAGATGCCTTCGTGAAAAATGCAACATATTTGCATCTTCGGGGTCTTTTGTAGTAATCCTTTAAGCTTTGCTTACATTTCGGAATCGCAAAGATAGCAGAAGAAAACTTTGTCAACTCCAACAAATTACAATCCAATTAATAGTTTTTTTTTAAAAAAAAAAAGCAAAAGAGAAGACACTCTTTATCGACTTCGGAGAGGTTCTATTGGCTGCCATTGTCATCTGCAGTAGATGTTGTATTAACTTCATCGAATAATTCCTTATCTGCATAGAGGTATCCATCCTCTGGAGGCTTGTAGTCATTTCCCCTCCAAACCACAATCTGCTCCTTCTCAAAGGTCACTAGTATACAAGGCACCAGATCCTGTATCAGGACTGAAATAAATTTAAAAACTGGACGAAAGGTGGAACGATGACTGAAATGTAGAGCAGTAGGCTATAGTACTTCAAATTCTGGGATGCGTTACTATTGCTGAAATAATTATATCTAAGCCCTGTGTAAAGACACTCCGGTTTGGGGTTGAATTGAAAATGAAGGCAGGAAACAAGTCTGTAGCAGGAAGTGCACTGTCAGAAGAATGCAGCAACTGCCGCGTCACTTTTAACATGCAATCCAACCTCCTTATACCCTCAAACAACGTAAATGGAATTTCTAGGTCTGGGCATGGTTGAAAAAACATGGGGTTCAAAACAATTTGAAAGTACATACCACAAATCAGTAAAAAGTTCACACAAGCCAGGGAGAAGAGAAACATGTAGAAAACAGAACTTAATAACTTCCTCTAATGTCTTAATTGAAAGGGAAAAAAAAAGAAGATAATACCACTTCTCGAACTTACAAAGTAATAACAAAAGCATGATATTCCTAAATAAAGAAACGAGATGAATGAAGGCATTATATGATGCGTACATCACACAGACGATGTTAGCTGGTGGTAGCTACAATTCCAAGCTCCATCAACTTGATGCAATATATGACAACAAGGAGGAGACTAATTATCTTGTTTTATCCTAATCCTTTAATTTTTTTCAGCCAGATCAATCACACGTGACTTGTAAAAAAGGTTGAAATAAAAGCAAGTCTTAAAAACATTCTAATTTGAAGTATGAAACACACAACATTATTCTGTAAATGAGGGACATTACTCAGCGAATCCTGTTTACTTTATCCTTAGTTTGCAACCTATTTTCTTGTAATCACTCTTCTCAAGACCTTCACAATCGATCCAGACCAGATCACAGAAGAGAAAAGCATCTCTGAGCATCATTACCAGGCTACCATAATAACCATTCCGAGCTGCAATCCAACTGGTTGATTAACATAATGAGCAAAATGTATGGCAACTATTGAAAACCACACAAAAGAAAGAAATGTACCAAGTTTTGTTAAAGCAGGAATGGCTAATCCCCTCTTTCTCATGTCTTTTGTTTCCTCAATGCTTAACCCATCAATTGTACTTTTGATCAACTTGGGATATATGGGCTCATGAGGTCTCCACAACATTAAAGGAATCACAGGCCTTTTCTTGTGATTATAGTTCCTGCCCCTGTACAATACAAGTAGACCAGCATGTCTGTAAATAATTTTTCCAAATGTTTTTTCCTGCAACAAAGACATGAATTAGCATCTAATTCTCCTCCAAGAGACGATAAAGAATATAAGGATCCTCTATGTACAATCGCTTTCAAATTTTAAATGCAGAGGAACATAGTGTATGTGTGTGGTTTCTGGCACGTTGTTGTGTACTGGAGGAACTGGCACTTCAGGGGAATGTGCAGTAGATGTTTGGTGAGGTTACAAATAGACGAATAAACAACTAAAATGGAGATTGAATCTTTATTAGAAAAATAGCAATCACCAATCCCCTCAGTCGACAAAACCAAAGAAATGTTTTCTTTTTCCCCAACAAACTTGGAGTTGAGCTGACTGAAAAAAAAGAGGTACACTACAATATACAGTACACACATAAAGTCGCTAAGATGTTCTGCATAAGACATGAAGGGAAAAAAAGATATGGTTTTAGGGAAGTTATTTTCGAAGGTGTTTTGAGTTACAGGAATGGTGGGGAAAACTAAATAAGATACCTCAATCTGGGTGCACACATTTTTCATGTCAACAGTTGGAACACCTAGACATTTTATCCTCACTGCTTCTGCATATCTCCAATGATTATGAATTTCATTCAGCATATTATGCGTTAAACCATCTCTCCCTACAAGAAACAAGGGAAACAAGAATAATGAAGACCAAAATACTTGGGGATGGGGAACATACAAGCAGTTTTTGTCACTATTTCTGCTTGTTTCAGTTATACAACTGAAATGCCATCTATAGCTTAGCTATGTCAACTAAATGCCATCTATAGCTTAGTTCTATTGACGTTACAAACATGTGATGGAGACTTTACTTGAAAACATAATTTTACACTGTAAGATTTAGGACATGTTATCAAACAATTCAAGCATGAAAATTTACAAAATAAACTCAGCTCGCAATTAGCACCAAAGTTCTCGTGCTCTCTAGCTAAAACATGATAAAGCAAAGCAAAATAGTAATTGTTTCATTCTTAATCATGTTAGGCACATCAAAAGTAATACGTCAATTTAGCTGAACAGGTTCATTTTCATTGATCAGTGTTAATGTTTAGAATTATCCATATATTCATACATGCATATACATGTTATAACCATTCTAGATTGTTTGAGAGAAAAATTTGGAACTATTGGTTTGTTTCCTTTTTATGCATTTGAAAGGGAATAGGAAGAGTGTTTCTCTTTGATTTTCAGGAGGGAACAAAAATTGATTTCCTTTCCCACCCGTTAATGCGTTTATTAACAGAAGTTGGAAAGCAATTTTGGTGGGTTCCAAACGAGGAGAGAAATTAGGAAAGAGAAACAAAATCCTAAGCTACCACTAATTTTGTCACCTATTCAATTGAAGTAAAAAAACTTACACAATCACCTACAAAATTTCAAGTCTGAATTTATGACTAAATGACGATTTAACTAGTGGCATGTTTACATGCAGAGGAAAAAAAAATGGCACATTTACTTGCTAGTGCAGGGACTTGCAATACCATGAAACAAGCCCATACGTTGTTAATTCCTCGTTTACTAGCACTTTTCACTTTTCAGGGCGAAAGGACACACAGCACGCAAAAAGACTTAAGAACATCATTACCGAATTGCTGAATATGGGGAAGATAAGACAATTGTGGCAATCTTCTTCTTTTTAATTCCTTAAAATGCTCAAAAAGGGAATTAAAAATAGTAATCATATTGATTCTAATTCTTATCTTTAACAATATTAGTAAAACCCTCACTGGAATGTTTATTTCTTATTCCAATTCTTTTCAATCTGATTTCTCCTTATCCCAATTGCTTCTTCACCCCCATACAAGTTTAGTAAACGCGCCATAAAAATAATACTCAACCCTTAAAAGTTCTCTCTCACCCATTCTCTAATCTAATTTAAAATGCTTGTCCTTTACTTAGTTTAGGCACAATGATTTTTAAAACATTGTTGAGTGCACTAATAAGAGAATAGGTTGTTTCCAATTCTAATTGCTATTCCATAAGTAAACAATTGAATGCAATGTTGAAGTTCTTATCTTTCATCACTTTTCCCAATCTGATTGCATTTCACTAAAGGAGACAAGACCTAGTATTTCTTTTCCATTACGATTTCATTCCAGAAGTCCTTGTCCATACAATCTCAATGACCTGCTATTAAGCCCATCACAAACAACAAAAATTGAAGACACAGCACTACAAATTGAAATCAAAATATCTCAATCGTCAACCCTAAAAGAAATTAAATTATTCTCATCTGAATCATGTCAAAAACCAAATATCCAATTCCACAATCAAAAAACAAGCATTAAAGAAAATAGAAAATAAAGAAAAAGAAGATCGTACCTAGATTGACTTGACTCTTGGTCTTCAGCCTCTGGCACTTGTCCACCACAATCTTCCTCTCAGCCGCCGTGAGCGGCTCTCCTTGGACCCTCTCCCTCATCTTCCTCCTCTTCTCCTCCAACTTCAGATCCTCCGCCGCCTCCTCCGCCGCCGCTCCCTCCACCGACCGGACTTTCCGGTCCACGGCCGGCGCGCACACGCCGGTCCATTCCCGGTCAAGCCGGCCCGGCCCGAATGGCGAGTACTTCGGTTCGCGCAATCCGATCGGCCTCACCTTCGGGCTGCTCTCTGTGTAACTGTACCGGAAATCAAAAGGGAGGTTGGAGGTCAGTCGTTTCAATCCCGTCCGGTCGAGCGATGACGGCGGTTGGTAGGGGGGCTTCTCGCTCTTCTTCTTCTTCGTCTTGGTCTCGCGATTGGCGAGGGAGTTAGGGTTTGAGGATTGGGGAGGAGAGAGAGAGGAAGGAGGTTTGAAGGAGTATAGGTTATAAAGGTTGGAGGAGGAGGAGGAGGAGGAGGAGGAGGAGGAGAGGAAGCGGCGGGTGGGGAGGGTGAGGACGAGTGAGAGTTGGCGTTGATTTTGGCGGGAGAGAATGGCGAGGAACATTTGAGCGTGACGTAAGGGCTCTAAGTGAGGAGCTGCTGGAACTTTTCAAGCCTATAGCACCCGTTTTAAACAACATCGCACGTATGGCAACCCTTTAACAATTTAATTTCTTTTTAATTAAATTAAGAGACCCATTTACCCCTTTTAAAATTCATGACAAACAGCCATTCTCAACCGGAAGAATTTGACAAAGGGCAAAAAAAAAATTTCTAATTGAGAAAATGACTTTTTATTTTTAGCACAAAAAAACATACTTTTTTAGGTAGGTAAACTGTTTTAGTTTTTTTTTTTAAAAAGACAAAAATAACTGTAAAGAGAAGAGGAACCTCAACAGAGTGAAAAAAGAAAAACTGGAGCAGTTTTCATGCCAAAAAAACATGTTTTTTTGCGTCAAAAAGCTGCAAAAAAAAAAAAAGATCATTTGCCCAAAATCATTTTTTCTTAAAGTTACTTTTCAAAATCCCCCTTCTCAACCCTGTCTTCCCTCTTCGTCCCTTTTCTTTTCTTCCAAACGCTCATCCTCTTCGTTACTCTTCTCCAAGAGAACACACACAGTAGAGAAAAAAAAGGGGCTTGAGTAAATATTCTCCGGCAAATGGCTGCCACTCTAGCCCATCCTCTTCCCAAAACAACAGCCACCTTCCTAAAACAGTCACCCCTTCCCAAAATAGTCACCCCTTTCCTTCTCTCTGTCTTCCTCATTTCTTTGGCCATTGTCCCATCTTCGGCGACCCCATTCTGACCTAACAATGATACGAAGTCAAACTTCTCGCACCTCCAATTCTCGGCCTCCTTTGGCACGAAACAGGACGTCACCGGCCTCCTCTCCTTGCCTTGCCTAACATCGTCGATTTGCAGAATCATTGGAGTAGGAGTCGAAGATAGAAAACAATTAGGAAGGAGTAAGCAGGACGGAAGATTTTGAAGAAAGGGCCAAAAAAAAATTTGAATTGAGGAAATAAACTCTTTTTTTTTGGAACCAAAAAACATGTTTTTTTGTGCAGGTAAACTGTCTCAGTTTTTTTCAAAAAAAAATGACTGTAGCAAGATAAGAAACCTCAACAGGATGAAAAAAAAAAAAAAAACTAGAACCATTTTGATATCTAAAAAGCCTTTTTTTTGTGTCAAAAATTGACCCAAAAAAAAGGGTCATTGACCAAAAATTTCTTTCCCAAAAAGTCATTTTTACAAATCCCCTAGACAGGACCCTACCTTGAATAGTTGGTGAGAACAACCCGCCACCCACACCGCCGCCACCACTGGTAAATTTTCTTATCTTCTTTAGTAAAAATAAAAGAAAATTAAATTAATATTTGAATTGAAATTATGTAAGAAATTTGATTTAACACTGGATTGAGTTTGCGGGGCTTTAGGATTGTAGCGTTTGCAATATTTTAATTGTGGAAAAGCATTAAAGTGGATAAATTTATGCATAGTGTTGATCCTTACCAGTGAGTGGCGGCGAATCAATATCACGTGCGACTGCGCACGATGATCGGATGACTCTTTCCTGCTCGCCTTTACCTACTTGGAAGTACTTGCGATAAAAGGAGAGACGCTTCAGAGGTAAAAAGGGGACACCAGTAGGACATCAGATAAGAGCTATTCGATGCTTAAGGCAGGTGTTGTTCGGTAGAGAACAGGGCCTAGTTAGTTGGGAAGGAGCATGCTTGCTTGAGCTATAGCAAATGTGCTCTATTTATAGGTTGTCACTCGAACCAAATGTTAGGTAGGTTTTACCCATGACCCGTGTGTCACATCAAAACCTGTCAGATGGTAGGGGACAAGTGTCATGGTCCCTGTTGGTAGATTAATCTCTGTCTAGTGGTGGGAAGATAGCCACCTATTCGCTCCTTATGGCGAGTGGTAGTCTGTTTGTAGGTTATAACAATCTGACCAGAGTTGGTGTCTGACCCGAGGAAGCGATCGTTAATGTCGCAGCTTGGAGGGCCCTAATAGCACCTCTGATAAACGAGCCAAGCTTGTAAGGGTTTGAAATTGCACTCCTGACACGTTCTACCGAGCTCTTTTGCCGACCATCGGGGACAGGTTCCTCTACGGAGGCACCAAGCTCACCCCAACAGTAGCCCCCCTTAGGCTTATCTAAGTTCATTTGAACTTTTACAAGTCTAATTGTAGTTGGGAGTTACGTTCCTAGGATCATCACCATGTCAGGGCGATTCTTGGCCGGGGCGTCCATATGGGGGCGGACCAGCGGTCAGTATCATGC
Organism: Artocarpus heterophyllus; assembly: GCA_025403435.1. Taxonomy (NCBI): domain Eukaryota; kingdom Viridiplantae; phylum Streptophyta; class Magnoliopsida; order Rosales; family Moraceae; genus Artocarpus; species Artocarpus heterophyllus. The sequence continues at coordinate 29,735 of JAJQZP010000396.1, forward strand.
CGACCAGCCCCTAGTTCGGTTAGTCGGGATGACTTTCGCTTTTCAAGAGTGGTAGTCGAGTCCCCTGGACCGGAGTTAGGGCTCCCCTCTTCGGGATTTATGTCTTTCTGAACACAAATTACTCAGGGAATTGTGTAGAATAAGCATTTTCATTATATTTCCTTTTTTTTTTTTTACATTCCAGTTCTGCTTAGCAAGCCTAGTTACAAAAGAATGTAGCCAAAGGTCAAAAAACGTGTTCTAGCTTTCGTTAACAAAAGAATTTCTTCAAGTGTTTAGCGTTTCAAGTATGACCAAGCACATTTCCTTTCATGTCGGATAGCTTGTAGGTGTCGGGTCGTATGATTTTGACTACTCTATACGGTCCATCCCACTTTAGCCCAAACGACCTTAGGCTGGGCTACTGAACAGTGACCTTTTTTTAGCATCAAGTCACCAATTTAAAGCTCCTTACTTGGACCCGCTTGTTGTAATGCTGAGCAACCACTTGATTCCTCACCGTAGTACGAATCACTACTTGGTCTCTTTTCTCCTCTAGCAAATCGAGCTGAAACATCATGATCTCAGCATTTCAGAGCTTGTCGTATTGTTTGATCTTGAAGCTCAGCAGGCCAACCTGAGCCGAGATAACCGCTTCAGCCCCATAGATGAGGGAGAATGGAGTCTCCCCTATGGTGGTCCAGGCTATTGTTCAGTATGCCCAGAGCACCTTTGGGAGCTCATCGGTCCACGCGCCTTTGAGGTCCTTGAGCTTTTTCTTCAGGTTGTCCTTGAAAGTTTTGTTGACGGCTTCAAACTACCTGTTGCTAGCAAGGAGAGGAGAAGACCTTTTTAATGCTGAGCTATTTGCACAGGTGGAGTAGACTTGAAGATTCGAATTGCCTAGCGTTGTTGGTTACAATGGTGTGTGGGATCCTAAACCGACAGATAATGTTCTTCTACATAAAGTTGGCGCACTTTGCCTTGGTCATATTGGTGCATGGCTCAACTTCAACCCCACTTCTTGAGGTAGTTGATGGCCATGAAACAATACTTGAACTACGATGAGCTTGGGGAAATGGTCCGATCAGGTCTATGGCCCATTTGACGAAAGGCCAGGCAGATGTTACCGAGATGAGGGGTTCGACATGGTGTCCGATCGTCCTGGCTAACTACTTGCACTTGAGGCATTTTTGCGCAAAGTCCTTGCAGTTTTGCTCTATGGTCGGCCAGTAGTAACCTTGTCGAAGACACTTCTGAGCCAGGGATCGCCCACCTGTATGGTTGCTGCATAGCTCTTCATAGATTTCCTTCATTAAATAATAGGCTTCTTTAGGTCCAACACACCTTAGGCACGGGGTAGTGTGGCCTCGTTCGTAAAGCTTTCCCCCAATCATTGAATACCGGGCCAAGCTGTTGCAAATCCAACCTGTCTGTTCCCAGTCGTCGAGCAATTTGGTTGTAGTTAGGTATTGTATGATCAGGTCCATCTAGTGGATTCTTATTCTTTGGCTACACTAGCCACTTCTCTGGTGATGCTTGTCTCTACTAATCTCTTGATGGGGACCGACGTAAGTTCGTTGTCGCCTAAACCCGAGGCCAGTCGAGCAAGGGCATCGACCTCAAAATTTTTAGATTAAGGGATTTGATTAAAAGAATAAGCTTTAAATTGCCCTAACAGTGCTTTGACTTTTCATAGATATGTGGTCATAGATCTGTTTAGGCCTAGAATCCCCCAATAACCTATTGGATGACAAGCATAGAGCTACTATAAATGAAAATGCAGTCCATTCTGAGGTCTCTTGCAATTTTGGGCCTGACCAAGAGTGCTTCATACTCGGCCTTATCGTTGGATGCCTTGAAATCAAAGCGAAGGGCATAGATTGCTTTATAACCATTTAGGTTGGTGAGGACCAGCCCAGCGCCAGACCTGCCAGCACAAGATGATCCGTCCACCAAGAGTTTCCACTCAGGCTCCGAGTCAGAGACGTCACCGCCTCCACTACTACTAGGAAAGTCTAGATCTTTTATTAGGGCCTTCTCATAGATGGAGTGCTTTGTGTGGCGTCGATGAATTCGACAATGAAGTTGGCCAGGGCTTGGGCCTTGATGGCGGTCCTTGGAATGAAGTGAATGTCATATTGCCCGAGCTTGACTGGCCACTTAACCATCTGCCTAGATATCTTCGGGCTTTGGAGGACTTGCCGTAGCAGATACTTGGTTGGAACCCGAACAGTATGGCCTTGGAAGTATGGTCGAAGTTTTTGAGCTGAGGTGACTACGGAAAACGTGAGTTTTTCAAGTGGAGGGTACCTCTCCTCGGCACCTTGGAACACATGACTTGTGTAGTAGACAGGCTTTGGGTCCCATCTTCCTCTCTGATAAGGACCAAGCTCACGGCCTTTTTGGACACGGCTAGATAGGCGTATAGTACTCTCCAAGCAGAGGTTTGGATGGGAGCAGGGTCATAGCTAAGTACCTTTTGAGTTTCTAAAAAGCTTCCTCACACTCCCTGCTCCACTCAAACCTCCCCTTGAGTGCTTGAAAAAACAGATGGCACTTATCGGTAGATCGGGAGACAAATTTGGATAGGGCTGCTACCATGCTAGTGAGCTTCTCCACCTCTTCGACAGTGCAAGGTGAGCGCATGTCGATCACTGCTGAGGCCTTGGCTGGGTTGACTTCAATCCTTTTCTAGTTCACCATGAACCCAAGAAACTTACCCAAGCTAACCCCAAACGTGCACTTAGCTGGGTTGAGTTTCATCCCATATTCCCAAAGTATGTCAAAGCTTGTTCGGAGGTCGATGATGTTGTCTGTTGCTCTGACAGACTTGACAAGCATGTCGTCCATGTACACTTCCATGGTTTTGTTGATCAGCCGAGCAAACATCTTGTTAACAAGGTGTTGGTAGGTAGCTCTGGCTTTCTTCAATCTGAAGGACATAACCATGTAGCAAAAGAGCCCTTGGTCAGTGGTGAAGGCCATCTTGATCTGGTCTTCCTCGATCATCCTGATCTGATTGTAGCCAGAGTACGCAACCATGAAGCTCAATAGTTCATGTCCAGCCCTTGCGTCCACGAGCTGATCTATATGGGTAGTGGGAAGTAGTCCTTGTTAGACATGTATGCCCTAAGGAGTAAAAATGTAATACGTTTTTGGAGACATTTTTATTAATAAATAATTCATTCTTTTATATACCAAATATTGTCCTCTTTACGTTCATATTTGTTGAATGTATGATAAGCAAACAGTAGTCTGAGACTGTCAGTCTAAACCTTAAGAATTGGGCATATGATGGACTGATTATGCGGAAGACACGATTCTTAAGGTGATGGTCTAAAACATATGATCCGCAATCGAGGGAATAAAGTTGGGCGCTTTATTCATATAAAGATTGTTATGTTGTCTATATCCCTTTTGGGAGATGGTTTGTCTTGGCCATCGGAGTTGGACTCCGTGAATAGAAACATTGGCACGTTGTCATAGGTGACGATGTGTTGGATCGGGACATAAAGTGAATTGATTTGGATTAATAATTCTGTCTCGGCAAATCGATTCACTTTAGACAGTCATTTGTATTGTATCTTAATCCTGAGATGAATAGTGGGCCCGTTGTCTCGACTTGTGTCTTTTGATATACCAATGGGTGACTCCCACATCTCTATAGTGGTATGCATGCCGGTACGTTGGAGGCATGACTCTTGATAGCGTAGACTTGTTATTCATAGATATGGAATCCATAGCTCCTCTTTAGGAGTAATGATATCCTCTTATATGCGTTGTCCTGTAATTGGAAAACTGGAGCGCTCAACCATTTGGATACATAGGTGTAACCGAATGGTATACTATCTTTAGATGGTAAGTTTTCTAATGGTGAGACAATGGAATGTAAGATAAAAATAATCGAGAAGGGAAGACAGAACTTGTCCTTAAGCCGATTATGGATGATCATATGGGGATGCGATACACTATGATATGTCATGGAGACTTAGCTACACGAGCTTCGTAATTCTATAAAGTTCGAGAGTGCAGCTCCAAGCTTTTAGTGGAGTAGCGTTGGAGTTGATAATTGTGAAATGTATATCTAGGATATTGGGTTTCATAATTATCATGAGCTTGAACTTTATAGGTCCATTTTGGTCCCCTTTGCTAGCTCACAAAGTCCTGTAACGACACGGCGTGCTTTTCCAATAATTGGTGACTTATGTCAGATTTATCAGATTGGTTTAAAATTTGTAAGAATCAAATAATTCATGTCTGTTTATCGGTTGAATTAATTTTGTAAGAAATTAGTTCAAGATAAACTTGTTGAATTATTGCGATCAGATAATTCTTGTCTGTTTATCGGTTGATTTAATTTTGGATAAATTAGATCAAGATAAACTTGTAGAATTATTGTGAATTGATTTATTTTCTTAGAGATTATCTTGATAAAGTTTGTTTTGATCAGATAACTTCTCTATTGGGTTATTTGAATCAAAACTGAGACTTTATCCTTTAGAATCTCGGGTGAAAAATAAAAGATTCGCAGAGATTTTTTTTCCAGAGTTCGGCCTGTCAAATGACATGGTCGGCCTGTCGAACTGGCCTGTTCGGCCTGCCGATCAACGAGAGATAAGATTATGCATTTTCACGCGGATCTTATCAGATATTGATCCTAACTTAATTCTGTTTCGAGTTTTTGAGACCTAATCTGATATAGACTGACCCCAGGACCAATAGCAATAAAAAGGGAGTGAGTTTCATGATTTACTTAGATCAATTTGAGAGATTAAGAGTGATACTCTTCTAGTGAGCATCTAAAAACTCCCTGAGAGCTTTTGTTCACAAATCACGAACACTAGCTTTGGGTTCTCTCCATTGGTTGGAAGGAGAGTCACCGGTGGAAGAGCTGAACGTGTGAGCCCACACTCACTCCAGTTGTGGATAAAGAATAGCAAAGAAGACCAGTTGGTTGAGACTCTTCTGGAACGTTACTTCTCTACACAGGTTGCGGAGGTTCTTCGGCACACTGAGGTTAGTAAGATCTGTCTAATTTATACATATAACATGTCAAACTTGTGTTTTAAAAATTACTCTGATGAATTTTTTTTTTAAAATTCCGCTGCGCACTTTGTTTCCAACAATTGGTATCAGAGCCATGGTTTTTACATAAATTTGCAAGTTTGTGATCATGTTATATGCATAAATTTTGTGATCTTAATCTCTCCTATGCTTGAATTGAATTTTATAGAGAGATGGCACTTTAGGTTTCTTTATAATATATATGTTATCATAGATTATATGGTGAATGTTTATTAATTAATTATGGTTGATTAAATCATTGTTTAATTATTTATTAATTAATTAATACTGGTTATGGTTCTTTAGAGGTTAGAATGTGTATCCAGGTTTTTCATGTAATTAGATGGCAGACTATCATCTCCGTCTAGGAATTGTTATTTAATTTTTAATTTGTAAGAATTTTGTAATTAAATAATTATTCAAAGAAGACAGATCGAGAACTCGGATCTAGACGATTGATGATGGCGCCTCCAGGTATTTCCTAAGTCTCTAATTTTGTGTTTTTGAATTGTTGAAAATAAAATTGATGAATTGCATTAAAATTGTATCTTCTGGAATGAGGGTTTTCTGCTCGGTCGGCATGCCGGACCTCACAGTTCGGCAGGCCGAAGGTCACAGATCGGCAGGCCGGACGTGTGGTCCGACAGGCCGACAGTGGGGCAGAAATTTTGGTGCTCTGCCGGCAGGCCAAACTTTCAGTTCGGCAGGCCAAACCTTCATGATCGGTAGGCCGATCACCCAGATCGGCCTGCCGACCGAGAGCTGTCAAGTGTCTAGAAAAGGTGCAATTTTTTCGGTGCAGTTTTAATTTTATTTTTGGGACGATTCTAAGAAACATTAAATTTGGATATGACCGAAAATATGAAGTATTCGATTCATACGGGATTGAAGACTTGAAGATGGATATTACATGAAGAATGATACAGCTTGAGGATTCAAGGATGAAGAATCGATAGATGTCTCGATTATTCTCTTGTAATCTTAGTTTTCTATTCTCTAGGGTGGAACCATAATATTACGGTTATTATTATTTTGCTTGTAGCTTTGCTTGATTGTTTTGCTTGTCTGCATTATAATATGATTTACCATGTATATTGATAACATGTCATATAGGATAGGGAGTGCCGCTCATATTAAAATTGTTCATGCATAATTTTAAAATAAAACCTTGACTTCAAAAGATTGAGTGGGAGAAGGTTTTCGAAGAGAGGACCTAAGGCCTCCATCGTTGGTCCATAGGAAGAACATGGTGGTCCCGACCCCTAGGAAGGGATTTCTATCATGTACAAGATTGGATCTCTGAAAGGATAAGGTATTTTAGTATGATTTATGGTTGCACACCCCTAGGTGGTGATTATAAATCATGGATAAAATATTGAAACGGTGGTTATACACTCACGTTAATTTTATTATTAACCTCCCCTAGGAGCTCTGTAAATAAAATTATTGGCCAAAGAAACGATTATTAGTATATGCTGGATCATACGGCACCTGGATGGCATGTATTAATCAGGAGGGGATCCGTGTTCCTGATTGAATTTGGCATGACTCCCCTAGGAGCTTGTTGGATTCTGAGTTGGGAATTATCGTTGTAAGGTTGTGATATTTTCAAGGTTTTGACACATAAATACATTTGTATGATTTTACATGATTGTGTTATCTTACTAAATTATTATATATGTTTGCTTATGTTTGGTATATGATTCTTTATTGTAGATTGAAAATGTCTAAAAACGCTTTATCATCGATACTTGACAAAAACCAATTAACCGGTGAGAATTATAACGATTGGAAACGGAACCTAGACATCGTCCTATCCTTTGAGAAACTGAAATATGTACTGACAACTCCTTGTCCTCCCGAGCCTACGGGAGACTCAAGTAATGAGCAATTCCAAGCGTACGACCGCTGAAAAGATGCTAATGATCAGGCCCGCTGCTATGTTATGGCTAGCATGAACAACGTGCTGCAGGCTCAACATCAGGATTATGAGACTGCGAAGTAGATCTTGGATAATCTTGAGGACATGTTTGGAGGCCAAGCCATAACAAAGCGGCAATGGGCGCTTTGGAAATTCTCAAACTGTAGACAGAGACCGGGGACATCTGTAAAGGAGCGGTCATGGGTTACCTCATTGAGGCTCAAACCAATGGAGCCGACATCGATGCTGAAACTCAGATGACTATGGTCTTTAAGACTCTGTCTAAGGAATTTATTCCATTTAGAGCTACTTTTAATTTAAGCAATAGACGGGATATGACCTTGACAGAACTGATGAAACAGTTATAGGAGTTTGAACTGCTGATCAGGGAGTCTCTTGCTGGTGGTGAGGCCAACATGGTAGCTGCTTCTGGTTCCAATCCTAACTCTGGGAATGGAAAGAAGCAACGGGCCAAGAGTGGGAAGTCTTCTATTCCTGCTACTACCAAGAGCAAGAAGAAGAAGAAGAAGAACCCAAAGAAGCTTAAGTGCTTCTTCTGTGGTAAGGTCGGGCATATAAAGAAGCATTGCAAGGACTTTCTTTCCAAGGGAGGTAGGTGTGATCTTCTATATTTAGAAACTTGTTTGGTTGAGGAATCCAGTGACATCTGGGTCATAGATTCCGGTGCAACTAATCATGTTTGTGTTTCTCTGTAGGGATTCAAAGAAACGAGAAGTCTACTACGTGAAGACTTAACGCTTCGGATGGGCGATGGATCCTTGGTCTCAGCGAAAGTAGTGGGAGATGTCCATCTTTATTTTGATAATTATAGGAATTTAATTTTGCGAGATTGTTTTTATGTTCCTAAATTTAAAAGGAATTTAATTTCTGTATCTTCTTTATTTAAAGACTCTTACGTGGTATCTTTTAATAAAAAAGTGGTGATTCGTAAAAATAAATCTTTTATCTGTTCTGGATGGATGCAAAATAATCTATATTTTATCAAACCTAAGATGGACTTATTGCTTAATGCTAAAATAAATGATAATAACTCAAAAAGACTTAAAACTTCTCACTCTAATAAGACTTATCTTTGGCATTTGCGTCTTGACCATATTAACCTAAATAGAATTCAAAGGTTGGTAAGGGATGGACCTTTAAGTCACTTAAAGGTGGAATCTATACCTCAATGTGAATCTTGTTTGGAGGGTAAAATGACCAAAAGACCATACGGGTCTAAGGGCAATAGGGCCAAGGGGTTTTAGAACTTGTGCATAGTGATGTTTGCGGGCCGATGAACATCCGGGCACGAGGAGGGTATGAGTACTTCGTCACTTTTATTGATGATTACTCAAGATATGGGTATGTGTACCTAATGCACCACAAAAGCAAAACTTATGATAAGTTCAGGGAGTTTTGGGCTGAAGTGGAAAAGCAATTGGGTAGACCCATAAAGGCACTTCGATCTGATCGAGGTGGGGAATACCTTTCTGATGAGTTCTTAGGACACTTGTTAGAAAATGAGATTTTATCCCATTTGACTATGCCGGGCACTCCGCAGCAGAATGGCGTAGCGAAGAGAAGGAATAGGACTTTGTTGGACATGATTCGGTCTATGATGAGTTATTCATCATTACTTTATCCTTTTGGGGATATGCACTATAAACCGCATGTTATCTTTTGAACAATGTGCCTTCAAAATCGGTCCCTAAAACTCCTCACGAGTTGTGGACAAGATGGAAGACATCCTTAAACCATATTCGCATATGGGGATGTCCATCTCATGTCCTGTTTAAGGATCCGAATAAGTTGGAAGCACGTTCGGAAGTTTGCGTGTTTGTAGGATATCCATAAGGGACTAAATGAGGTTATTTTTATAACCCAAAGGAAAATAAAGTCGTGGTTTCAACTAATGCAACTTTCCTTGAGGAGAGTTACATGGACGACTTTAAACCTCGAAGCAAAGTGGTGCTTGAGGAGTTAAGGGGTGATCCATTCACTCCGGAGGTTCTGAACGAAACCATTCCGATCGGTGTAGAAAAACCAAACAAACCTGAACAACAACCTCAGGGGCTTCGGCGTAGTGGGAGGATCGGGCGTCAACCTGAGAGGTATATGTTCAATGGGGAGGTCTTCTTGGCTGAACCGGATGAACATGATAGGGATCCTTATACTTACGCAGAAGCTATGGAGGATGTTGATTCAATACTCTGGACAGAGGCCATGAACATAGAGGCGAAGTCAATGGAGACTAATCGGGTCTTGGAGCTTGTGGATCTTCCCAAAGGGGTAAAACCCATAGGGTGTAAGTGGATCTACAAGAGGAAAAGAGGAGTGGATGGAAAGGTCGAAACCTTTAAGGCTAGACTGGTAGCTAAAGGTTATACGCAAAAGGAAGGAATCGATTATGAGGAAACCTTTTCGCCTGTAGCCATGATTAAATCCATCCGGATTCTCTTGTCCATAGCTGCCGCTCTCGACTACGAGATTTGACAGATGGATGTCAAGACGGCTTTTCTGAATGGCTATCTTGATGAGTCCATTTATATAAAATAACCAGACGGGTTCAAGGTCACAGGTCAAGAGAGTAAGGTTTGTAAGCTGCTAAAGTCAATTTATGGACTTAAGTAGGCTTCTCATTCTTGGAACATAAGATTTGATCAGGAGATCAAGACTTATGGGTTCTCACAAAATGTGGATGAACCATATGTTTCCAAACACATAAAGGATGGAAAAGTGGTTTTTCTACTGCTCCATGTGGATGACATTCTATTAATTGGCAATGACATTGGGGCATTGTCATCGGTCAAATTATGGTTGACCAAGCAGTTTGACACGAAGGACTTGGGTGAGGCTAATTTTGTTCTTGGTATCCAGATCTTTGGGGATAGGAAAAACAAAATGAGAGCTTTGTCCCAGGCCGGCTACATAGATAAAATTCCTAGGAGGTTTGCAATGCAGGATTCTAAGAAAGGTGGGCAACCATCTAGGTCTAGAATTACTCTTTCTAAAAAGGACTCTCCAAAGTCTTACGAAGAAAGAAAATACATGAAGGAGGTGCCTTATGCTTCGGCAGTGGGTAGTCTCATGTATGCCATGCTTTGCACACGACCGGATATTAGTTATGCGGTCGGGATTGTAAGTCGATTTTAGGCGGATCCAGGACCGAACCATTGGGTTGTAGTAAAGCATATTTTCAAGTACCTGAGAAGGACTCGAGGGTATATGCTTGTATATTTGGGTGAGGACCTGACTCCTCTAGGATATACTAACTCAGATTTTCAATCCTGTCTGGATTCTAGGAAATCGACTTCGGGTTTTGTGTTTACTCTAGGCGGCGGTGCCATCAGTTGGAGAAGTGCTAAGCAAGATTACACTTCGGATTCAACGATGGAGGCCGAGTATGTGGCAGCTAGTGATGCTTCGAAAGAAGCAGAGTGGCTCCGCAAGTTCCTTGGGGATCTTGAGGTAGTTCCTAGCATGGATAAAGCGGTATCAATGTATTGTGATAACAGTGCGGCGGTAGCTAATGCTAAGGAACCAAGATTTCACAAGAAGAGTAAGCATATTGATCGGAAGTATCATGTGATAAAGGACTTTGTTGAGGGCGGGCATGTCACGGTGTGCAAGATCGCGTCAGAGGATAATTTAGTTGATCCATTTACGAAGACACTTACTGGGAGAGTCTTCGAGAGGCATGTGGAAGCTATGGGGATGCGAAATTTGCTGTATTTACTCACTTAGTGCAAGTGGGAGATTGTTAGACATGTATGCCCTAAGGAGTAAAAATGTAATACGTTTTTGGAGACATTTTTATCAATAAAGAATTTATTCTTTTATATACCAAATCTTGTCCTCTTTACGTTCATATTTGTTGAATGTATGATAAGCAAACAGTAGTCTGAGACTGTCAGTCTAAACCTTAAGAATTGGGCATATGATGGACTGATTATGCGGAAGACACGATTCTTAAGGTGATGGTCTAAAACATATGATCCGCAATCGAGGGAATAAAGTTGGGCGCTTTATTCATGTAAAGATTGTTATGTTGTCTATATCCCTTTTGGGAGATGGTTTGTCTTGGCCATCGGAGTTGGACTCCGTGAATAGAAACATTGGCACGTTGTCATAGGTGACGATGTGTTGGGTCGGGACATAAAGTGAATTGATTTGGATTAATAATTCTGTCTCGGCAAATCGATTCACTTTAGACAGTCATTTGTATTGTATCTTAATCCTGAGATGAATAGTGGGCCCGTTGTCTCGACTTGTGTCTTTTGATATACCAATGGGTGACTCCCACATCTCTATAGTGGTATGCATGCCGGTACGTTGGAGGCATGACTCTTGATAGCGTAGACTTGTTATTCATAGATATGGAATCCATAGCTCCTCTTTAGGAGTAATGATATCCTCTTATATGCGTTGTCCTGTAATTGGAAAACTGGAGCGCTCAACCATTTGGATACATAGGTGTAACCGAATGGTATACTATCTTTAGATGGTAAGTTTTCTAATGGTGAGACAATGGAATGTAAGATAAAAATAATCGAGAAGGGAAGACAGAACTTATCCTTAAGCCGATTATGGATGATCATATGGGGATGCGATACACTATGATATGTCATGGAGACTTAGCTACACGAGCTTCGTAATTCTATAAAGTTCGAGAGTGCAGCTCCAAGCTTTTAGTGGAGTAGCGTTGGAGTTGATAATTGTGAAATGTATATCTGGGATATTGGGTTTCATAATTATCATGAGCTTGAACTTTATAGGTCCATTTTGGTCCCCTTTGCTAGCTCACAAAGTCCTGTAACGACACGGCGTGCTTTTCCAATAATTGGTGACTTATGTCAGATTTATCAGATTGGTTTAAAATTTATAAGAATCAAATAATTCATGTCTGTTTATCGGTTGAATTAATTTTGTAAGAAATTAGTTCAAGATAAACTTGTTGAATTATTGCGATCAGATAATTCTTGTCTGTTTATCGGTTGATTTAATTTTGGATAAATTAGATCAAGATAAACTTGTAGAATTATTGTGAATTGATTTATTTTCTTAGAGATTATCTTGATAAAGTTTGTTTTGATCAGATAACTTCTCTATTGGGTTTTTTGAATCAAAACTGAGACTTTATCCTTTAGAATCTCGGGTGAAAAATAAAAGATTCGCGGAGATTTTTTCTCGGGAGTTCGGCCTGCCGAACTGGCCTGTTTGGCCTGCCGATCAGCGAGAGATAAGATTACGCATTTTCACACGGATCTTATCAGATATTGATCCTAACTTGATTCTGTTTCGAGTTTTTGAGACCTAATCTGATATGGACTGACGCCAGGACCAATAGCTATAAAAAGGGAATGAGTTTCATGATTTACTTAGATCAATTTAAGAGATTAAGAGTGATACTCTTCTAGTGAGCATCTAAAAAACTCCCTGAGAGCTTTTGTTCACAAATCACGAACACTAGCTTTGGGTTCTCTCCATTGGTTGGAAGGAGAGTCACCGGTGGAAGAGCTGAACGTGTGAGCCCACACTCACTCCAGTTGTGGATAAAGAATAGCAAAGAAGACCAGTTGGTTGAGGCACTTCTAGAACGTTACTTCTCTACATAGGTTGCGGAGGTTCTTCGGCACACTGAGGTTAGTAAGATCTGTCTAATTTATACATATAACATGTCAAACTTGTGTTTTGGAAATTACTCTAATGAAAAAAATTTTAAAATTTCGCTGCACACTTTGTTTCCAGCAGTCCTTCGGATAGGCCTTGTTGAGGTTAGTGTAGTCAATACAGACATGCCACTTCCCGTTGGCCTTCTTAACCAAGACTAAATTTGCCAACCACTCTAGATATGAGACCTGTCAGTTAACCCGGCCTTCAGAAGCTGCTGTACTTCCTCGTTGATAACGGCGTACCTCTTCGGGTTGAAAGCTCTTTGCTTTTAGATGACTGGTTTGTAGTCGGATCGGACGTTGAGGTGATGGAAAATGACACTAGGATCAATGTCGGGCATGTCTTCGTGGGACCACACAAATACATCCTGATATTCCGTTAGGAATTTCTCTAGGTTAGCCTGAATCTCAGGTCTCAATTGAGAACCGAGTTGGACCATTTAGTCAAGACGTTCGAGGTCCAAATTATACGACACTAAATCCTCCACTGGTGTAGTGTTCTCCTCCTAGTTAGGGAGTCAAAAATCTAGGTCTAACAGCATCTTAGGTGTCGGCTCAGTGGGAAGCAGTATTTCATCAACTTTATAAATAGTCGAGAATTTAACTACCGAACTGAGGCATCTTTGACGTCATTCAAATAACAGTCCCTCGAATCCCTTTGCTGTGACCTGATAACTCTGACCCTATTCTCCTTGGGGAACTTCATCGCCAAATGGTAGGTGGAGACCATGGCCTTTAACGCGTTCAAGGTCGGTCGACCTATGATGATATTGTACTGAGAGGGTTTGTCGATGACGAGGAAGTCAATGATGCATGCTACCGAAACAGTCCCCTCTTCGAAGGTGACTGATTGGTTGACCTTTCCTACTGCTTGGATGCATTTTCCTATGAAGCCAGAAAGTGGTGTTTGAACCAGGATGAGGGTGCCGTTACTCATCTTTCGTTTGTCATAGGCCTGCTTGAAAAAAATATTAGCCAAACTGCCATTATCGATCAATACCTGTCGAAGAATATTGTTTACAATCTACAGTTCGTACACGAGGGCGTCGCTATGTAGATGAACAAGTTTGTCTGCCTCTTCCTAGGTGAAAGTGATTGGGATATCTTGTTGTCAGTAGATTTTATTAATGTGCTCGGACATGTTCATGAGGTCGCCCTTCTTGACTAGCCGAGCCTCCTGAGCATAAGCCCGCCGTCCACTCGAAGTGTCCTCGGTAACTGGCCCTCCAAAAATCATATGGACAATGTTCGAGGGTTCTAAGGTATTCCCACTTTCGTTACGTGGGTAACTTTGTGTGTCTTGGGTTGGCTGGTTGGTTCCTCTGGCTACGGAGCTGGGAGTTTGGACTCGCCCAACAAAGTCCCACAAATGCTTGACTTGGACCAGTCTTTCAATCTGGTCTTTCAGCTGAATGCAATCGTAAGTGTTGTGTCCTACATCCTTATAGAAGTTGCAGTACTTGTTCTGATCCTTTTTGGCTTTGCACCCCTTTAGCTTGGGCGGATCAACCAACAAGTTCTTACCACTCACCAGGGCAAACACCTCATCAATGCTGGTGATCAGGGGTGTGTAGCTCTAAAACTTCCCGGTCGATACCTTTGTTTTCTTGGTCTTTTTTTCCTTCTTTTGCTTCTTGTTCTGCTTGGCACTCTGGTGCTCGGGTGCCCATTTCTACTTTTTCCCCTTGCTGCCATTGCTACCACCTTCTTCTAGATGACTTTTCATGTACTCAACTGCGTCAACGTACCTCTTTCTGTAGCCAAGCATTTGAGAAAATGTGCTCAACTGCTCAAAGGCAAGTAACCAGGTCAGTTTTTTGTCTCGGAGACCCCTTACAAAGGCATGCTTAAGGGTCTCATCTTCGAAGTGTTTGACCTCCAGGGCGGCTCGGGTAAATTGGTTTATGTAATCCTTAACATTCCCATCCTTCTACTTAACAGCATAGAGATGAGTTATTTCTTTCCTTCTCGTCTTTGTTGTGGAAAAGGCAGTAGAAAAGGCCTCAGATAGTTGGCAGAAAGAGGTGACAGTGGCTAGCTCTATCCATCAGAACCATTGCTGAGCAGGCCTAATCAATGTTAGCGAAAAAGCCTTCACATGGTTGCGTTGTTGGCTTTCTGCAAGAGCATGTGTCCTTGGTAGAGCTTATATGTTCGTCCACGTCGGTTGTCCTGTCATAAGCTTTAATCTACGGGACCTTAAATTTTGATGGCATGGGAGCCCATATAATGGCATCCGTGAACGGCAGGTCCCGTGCACCGCCATTGTCGAGCCTAAATCTGTTGTTCCAGATCTGGTCAATCTGGCGTTGCAGCTCCCGAAGTCGACGACTGTTGGTGTCTTTTGGTAGTTCTACCCAATAGGGGGTTACACCCTCAACCTTGTCGCCAACTTCAGGTTGTCGGTCCTATTGAACTTCTCCTTAATGCCCGAGCTGATCAAATACCAATGCTTGGGAGCCCTATGGTGATTGTCCTCGGCCTCCTTGAGGGCCAAGTTGGCTTTCTCCGACAAGCCTATTGTTCACCAAGACTCCCTTTGTGGATTGTCTAAAGTGCTCAGAGTCAGCTTCATTTGTTCTTTCGGATGCCTATCCTACTCAACCTCCATCTTGGTTTGCCTAGGCTGGGGGAAGGAGGATAAGAGCCTACTGATGCTCTACTTGTTGCTGTACGAGTTGCTAGGTAAGTATCCGAGTAACGTTTAGGGTCTAGGACAACAGGATCATCCACTTGTTTAGCTCTTGTTGTGCTGCCCTGACCCTTAGACCGGGACCTTGTAGCTTGAGGATGGCCTCTAGGTCTGTTCGGGTTGGGTCGGTTTTGGGCTTCACCCTACCCCTCTTGTTACGCACCCTCATCTCAAGTATTGCCTCGTGTTACCATCTTTGGATCATGAGCTAAGTTGTGGCCGGTGACTTTGAGTGAAGGCATAGGTGCCCTCCTTCTAGTGCCAAAATGTTGATGCTTGCCAGTGAGTGGCGACGAATTAACACCACATATGGCTACGCACGATGGTCGAACGACTCTTCCCTGCTCGCCTTTGCCTGCTTCAAAGTACCTACAACAAAAGGAGGGACGCTTCAGAGGTAAAAGGGGGACACCAATAGGGTACCAGACAAAGGCTCTCCGACACTTAAGGCAGGTGTTGAGGGTAAGCTCGGCGCCACCACCGATGACGTTAACTTTGGTGGTCGGTAATTAAGCTCGGCAGACCTCAGAGAGCTTACTGTCAGTCTCCGATGCTTTATACTTCTTCCCGAGGTGCCTCTCAGGCATCCAAGGGCACGCCCCGAGAAGGCTGCCACCTCGAGATATACAGTAGCTCGGGTCGGACTACATTACTCATAAATATAGCTACTACTCGCCCTTGTAGGCCAACACTAGGCAAATAAGCTGTCGTTCGATAGAGTCCAATCCATTGGGCGATGGGCGCGACACTTGTTACCTACTGCCTGACACACTTTGATGTGACACCTGGGTGATGGGCAAAACCCATCTTGCACCCGATCCAAGCGGTGGCCTATAAATAGGATGCATTTATGACATTCTAGAGAGAGAGACTTCTTCGCACCTAACTAGCTGCCGACCTCTGCCGAGAAATATCTGCCTTGAGCATCGGAGAGCCCTTGTTTATTGACTAACCCTACTATTCTCCGTACTAGCCCTCTTGCAGGTATACGCTCTCGGTCAAGGGCGAGCCAAAGAAGAGGTCAGAACGTGCGCAGCCACACGTGGGTGTTGATCTGACACCGGACAACGGTAAACATCAACATTTTGGCGCTAGAAGGAGGGCACCTACACCTTTATCATTACTTCAGCTACATCACCTCGGACTCCCGGGATGACAACACGAGGTAATGCAAAAGACGATATTGCCCGACAGGAGGGGTCGGGCGAGGCAAGAAATAGGCAACCGGCCACAGGCCGGCTTAGGGGCCGTCCTCGGACCACGAGATCTCGGTCAAGGGGGCAAGGAAGTACGGCCAGGGCAGAGCTGGTGGATGCCCCTGCCGCCCAAGATCTGATCTGAGAGCTTACAGATGCGGTCCAGATCCTAACTCAGCAGCTCGCACAGCAAGCTCAACGACAAGCCGTACCAGCTCTGTCGCCCCCGGCCCACGACGACCAGGCTAGAGGTCGGGTCGAGAGAAGTGCAGTAAACCCACAACAAAGCCAATCCGAGCAGTCTGCAGGATCAACAAGGGGAATCCCAGCTGACAATAGACTAGTTCAGGAACACCGTGTGGAACGCCAAGCGGCTCGTGCCCTATCACCACAAGGTTCCCGAGCCTCGGTATTTGACCGGCTCGGGTCTCAGGGAATAAACAGAAATCGCCACGTCGGAGCTAGGGGTCGTGCTGAGGGCGGAGTGCCCTATCGGGTCGAACTGCCCGAAGACACCAATAGTCGTCAACTCCGGGCACTATAGCGACAGATTGATGAGATCTGAAATTGTAGATTCGGCCTAGATGAAACCGGGGCTCAGGATCCACCCTTCTCGGATCACATAATGCCGGCGCCCATGCCGCCAAAATTCAAGGTCCCACAGATCAAGTCTTATGATGGGACCACTGATGCTGACGAGCATGTCAAACTCTTTCGAGGACACATGCTGCTGCAGAACACCAGCGATGCAGCAATATGCAAAGCCTTCTCGCTCACTCTTACGGGCCCTGCCCGGCAGTGGTTCCGACGACTCGAACCCGGGTCAATTCCTTCTTTTCGGCATCTCGTCGATGCCTTCTCCTCTGCATTCTCCACAACTAAGAAGCGAAGAAAAGAAATAACTTGCCTGTATGCCGTTAAGCAAGGAGACGGCAGCGTCAAAGATTACATTAACCGGTTTACCCGGGCAGCTCTCGAGGTCAAGCACGTCGAAGACGAGACCCTCAAACATATTTTTGTAGGGGACCTCCGAGATGAGAAGCTAACGTGGTCCTTGGCCTTCGAGCAGCCGAGCACGTTTTGACAAATGCTCAGGTATGCCCAAAGACACGCGGACGTCGCTGAGTACATGAAGAGCCGCCGGGAAGAGGCTGGCCCGAGCGGAACAAAGAAGGATAAGAAGCAGAAAAAGACGCAGGAACAGGACAGTGCCAAGTCCGCTAAGAGACAGAAGAAAGAGAAAGCCGACAAGCCAAAGGAGCCAACTAGTAAGTTCCAAAACTACACACCCTTGGTGGCGACAATTGATGAGGTGCTCGCCTAGGTTGGTGATAAGAATATGCTAACACCATCGCCCAAACTCTGAGGCAGCAGGGTGAAGCGCAATCAGTCGAAGTTCTACGAATTTCATAAGGATGTGGGGCATACTACTAGGGAATGTATCCAGTTGAAGGACCAGATCGAAAGATTGGTCCGAGAAGGACTTTTACAGGAATTCGTCGAGCGGGTTATAACCCCGAGGCCCGCTTCTAGAAGGAATGACTCATCGAGCCGAGACGTGCAGCACCGACCCAAGACCGACGGCGGGAACGCCTCGGATCCCCCGAATATTGTTCACACGATATTCGGTGGGCCTGTTACCGGGGACACGTCGAGTGGGCGGCGATCTTACGTCAGAGAAGCTCGGCGGGTCGAACGGGGTGAGTTCATAAATGTGTCCGAGCACATCAATAAGATATGCCGCCAAGAAGACACCCCGATCACTTTCACTGAAGAGGAAGCAAATCGATTGATGCATCCCCACAATGATGCCTTGGTATGCGAACTGCCCATCGCCAACAATATAGTATGGCGTGTCTTAATCGACAACGGCAGTTCGGCAGACATCCTCTTTAAACAAGCATTCGACAGGTTGAAGATAAGCAACGCCCCATTGGTCCCGGTATGAACCCCACTCTTTGGCTTCGCAGGCGAATGTGTCCGGGCGACCGGGAAGGTCAGTCTCCCAGTGACTTTCGAAGAAGGAGCTGCAAGGATCACTCAGGTAGTCGACTTTCTAGTTGACGACAAACCCTCTCAGTACAACATCATCATTGGCCGACCGACGCTGAACGGATTGAAGGCTATTCTTTCGACGTATCATCTGGCGATGAAGTTCCCGACCGACAGTGGCGTTGGAGTGATCCGCTCATCACAGACGGATTCCCGGGCTTGCTACGCAAGCACTGTCCGAGCAGCCTCTGCTCAGTAACATGGAGTCCTGGCCGTCTATTCAGTCGACGAGACCGATCTCCCAGCTGACTCGACACCAAAGATGCTGGCAGACCTGGATCCCCGCTTGCCCGAGGAAGAGGTAAGGGGTACCCCGGTCGAAGACTTAGTGCTGTTCTCCCTGGACACCGAAAGTCCTGAACGCACAGTCCAACTCGGATCACAGTTACGACCTGAGATCCGGGCCGACCTGGAATCCCTTCTTTCCGAATACCGAGACGTTTTTGCATGGTCCTATGAGGACATGCCCGGCATTGATCCGAGTATTATCAGCCATCGGCTCAACGTCCAACCTGGTCACAGGCCGGTGATACAAAAACGAAGGGCCTTTAACCCAGAGAGATATGCTGCAATCAATGATGAAGTCCAAAAACTCCTGAAGGCTGGGTTCATCAGAGAGGTCAAATACCCGGAATGGTTAGCGAACGTTGTCCTCGTCAAGAAGGCGAACGGCAAGTGGCGGGTCTGCATTGACTACACCGATCTCAACAAGGCCTGCCCGAAAGACTGCTTCCTACTTCCTCGGATAGACCAGCTCGTCGATGCTACAGCCGGGCACGAGCTTTTGAGCTTTATGGATGCATATTTTGGGTATAATCAGATAAAGATGGCCGAGGAAGACCAGGTTAAAACCTCGTTTGTCACTGACCAGGGCTTGTACTGTTACGTTGTAATGCCGTTCGGCCTCAAGAACGTCGGGGCCACTTATCAACGCCTCGTTAACAAGATGTTTGCTCGGCTGATCGGGAAAACTATGGAGGTCTACGTGGATGACATGTTGGTAAAATCTGTCCAAGCGAAGGACCACATGTCAGACCTCCGAGCTAGCTTCGACATTCTCCGGGAATATAGGATGAAACTCAACCCGACGAAATGCGCTTTCGGCGTTAGCTCAGGTAAGTTCCTCAGATTTTTAGTCAATCAGCGAGGAATTGAGGTCAATCCGGCAAAGGCCCAAGCAATTATCGACATGCATTCTCCTCAGACGGTGAAGGACGTGCAAAGGCTTACTGGCATGGTGGCTGCTTTGTCAAGATTTGTTTCCCGGGCTACCGATAAGTGCCACCCTTTTTTCAAGGTGCTTAAGGGAAGGTTTGAGTGAAGCAGGGACTGTGAGGAAGCTTTTCAAGGCCTAAAAACTTACCTAGCTACACCCCCGCTACTGTCTAAACCTTTTCCCGGGGAGGTTCTAACTGCCTATTTAGCCATCTCGGAGAAGGCTGTCAACTCAGTCTTGGTCCGAGATGAAGACTGGATCCAGAGACTAGTTTATTATACCAGCCACATGTTCCAAGGGGCCGAGGAGCGGTACCCACTGTTGGAGAAGCTGGCCTTTGCCTTAATAACGTCGGTCTGAAAGCTGCGGCGATACTACCAAGGCCACACCATCATGGTCCCGACCAAGTTCCCACTACGACAAATTCTGCGGAGCCCAGAGATATCAGGCCGAATGGCCAAGTGGTCGGTTGAGCTCGGCCAGTATGACATCCATTTTGTGTCGAGAACGGCAATAAAAGCTGAGGTCCTCGCGAATTTCATTGTCGAATTTACGGAAGCCGATAAGGCGACTCCACAAGTCGAGAAGTCACCAATCGAAGAGCCTGACACAGCTAGCTGTAGTGAACAAGACCTTCCCTTGGAGCCAGACTGGAAGCTGCACGTCGACGGCTCCACCTGCGTCGACAGGTCGGGTGCCGGGCTGATTCTAACGAGCCCCGACGGGTACAAGGTCATCTATGCCCTCTGATTCGACTTCAAAGCCTCTAACAACGAAGCAAAGTACGAAGCTTTGCTTGCCATACTAAGAATCGCCCGAGATCTCGGTATCAATCGCCTCACTATCTACAATGACTCAATGCTAGTGGTGCAACAAGTCACGGGAGAATTTCAGGCCCGAGCAGATTTGATGGTGGCATATTTAAAGGAAGCAAAACGGCTGCTTGCGCAATTCAAGTCCTATTCTTTTAAACAGATCCCTAGGTCTGAAAACACAGAAGCCAATGTCCTAGCCCGACTGGCTTCCGGATTGGGTGGGAGTGACTCGACGTCGGTCCCCATCGAAAGACTGCCCGAACCGAGCATAGTAAAGGAGGTCATGAGCCTAGCCGAGAAGCCGGCATGTACCTGGATGGACCCGATCATCCGATACCTGACCATAGCTGAGTTACCCGACGACCGAGAAGAGGCACGTCGGATACATAACAGCTCGGCCCGGTATTCGATGATTGGAGGAAAGTTATACCGGCGAGGCTACACTACGCCATGTTTAAGATGCTTGGACCCAAAGGAGGCCGAATATCTAATGAGCAAGATCCACGAAGACCTATGCGGCAATCATTTCAGAGGACGCTGCTTGGCCCAAAAGTGCCTCCGGCAGGGGTATTACTAGCCCACCATGCAGCAAGACTGCGGGGACTTTGCACGAAAATGCCTCAAATGCTAGCAATTTACTAGAATGCTAGGCTCACACGCCGAGCCCCTCAACCCAGTGACCTCGGCTTGGCCATTTGCAACATGGGCCATTGACCTGATCGAGCCTCTCCCGCCGGCCCGCTCACAATTCAGATACTGTATAGTGGCCATTGACTATCTGACGAAGTGGATCGAGGTTGAACCCTGTACCAGTATGACCGAGGCCAAGTGCACCAACTTTGTATGGAAAAACATCGTCTGTCGGTTCAGAATCCCGCACACTATTGTAACTGACAATGCCAAACAGTTTGACTCCTCGGGTCTACGTCATCTATGCATGAAGCTTGGCATTAAGAAGGTTTTCTCCTCTCTGAGCTATCCGCAGAGTAACGGCCAGGTTGAGGCCATGAACAAGACAATTAAAGATAACTTGAAGAAAAAACTCGAGGGGCTTAAGGGTGCGTGGATTGACGAATTACCCCAAGTGCTCTAGGCATACCGCACAACTACCCGAGCTGCGACTGGCAAGACACCGTTCTCCTTAGTCTACGGGGCCAAGGCTATCATTCCAGCCGAAGTAGGATTACCGAGCTTAAGGATTGAGCGATACGAGGAGGCCCTGAATAAGGAGCTCATGTTGACCGAGCTTGATCTACTTGAAGAGAAAAGGAACCGAGCATCAATTCGTAATGCAACTCGGAACCAGGTAGTAGCTCGATATTACAACAAAAGGGTTCAGCCGAGAAGCTTTAAAGTTGGTACTTAGTGATGAAGAAGGTCACGGTTCAACAACCTGGTCTCAGGTCCTTTGGTCCGAAATGGGAAGGTCCGTTTAGGGTCGAAGGTATCGTACGACCGGGCACTTACAGGCTGATCGATATGGAGGGGAATCAGCTCGGGCATCCATGGAATGCCGAGCTCTTAAAAAGATTCTATTCTTAAAAATCAGAGCCAGACTCCTTTTTTTTTTTTGACCTCTGGCCACAATTCTTTTGTAACTAGACCTGCTGAGCAGGGCTAGAAAAAATCCATGTAAACATTACATTAATGGAGCACAGCTTCCCAAATATCATTCCGCTTGAGTAATGTGTTTAAGGGAAAGGTATGTCCAAGATGCCACAACTCCAACTCGGAGGACAGGATGCTAACTCCCATCAAGGGAGAGTCATCCTTGTTAAACCGGGCCGGGGGGCTGGTCGGTATGCCGATCATATGTCTGTCGCCGTACAGACAAGCCTTTAAGTTGCTCGGCACATTTACGTGTCCGACTAGTCCTACACTTGTAAATTTTTTTTTTTTAAAAAAAAAACTAAACCAAGTCTACGGGGGCAACAGGGTAAGGGTAGTTATACGCCGTCTATATTCTGCCCGACCGAGACTAGAAACCTAAACCTGCTTGGATAACTAAGCAGGTAAGGAAAACTACTCGAAATGACCGAGAAGGATGACTACTCGGATTAACTCGACAACACAGGTATTAAACCTACATCCTCGCATAAGTTGAGCGAGCAAGGTAGTCGAGATGGCTGATTCCCAACTTGGAATCCTCCCCGAGAAGTGCCTAACTTTGAAAAATACGTGGGATGTAAAATAAAACAAAACTGCACGTAAGACGACAATGAAGGCAAAATGAGAAATCTTTATTTATCAGGGAGGTACAAGAAACCGGGCACCTCCTGAGCCCGAATACAAAAAAAAGGGGGGAAAAGAAAAGAGGTTCAATCGGCCTGGGTCTCATCCCCAGCCGCGTCCACGTCCCCGCCTTCCTCGGTGACCTGCTCATCCCCGTCATGGACACCATCCACCACGACGACCTCGTCCTCGACACCCCGCTGTTGCTCGGCATCATCTTGGTCTGGCTCGACGATGACCGACCAGTCGAATCCTGCTGCCTCGGGGTGCTTTTCTATCAGATGGTCATGGAGGTTTGTCATGCCGTCGAAGTAGAGATCGGTATATTCCGGGGATGTCTTAAACTCCTCGACCGCACTGGCTAGGCGGTCGGGGAGCCCGGCCACAAATTGTTGGTGCTCGGCTTGTAGGGTTGACAGCTGCCCCTCAAGCCATGCAACTTTATCTTCCAGCCTTGCAGCTTTACCTTCCGCCTCATTGAGCAGCCTTGACATGTCCTCGGCCTCGGTCCTTGCCTTTCGAGCCTCCTCCTGGGATTGTTTGAGAGACTCCTTGGCTTGATCTAGCTCAATGTTCTTCTCATTGAGCTTCTTGTCGGAGTCCAACTTCTTCAGGAGGGTCTTTTTGTGCATCTCTTTCTCCTTGTGGATCTCCTTCATCCCAATGGAGTGCACCATATGCACGACGGCGCTCGACTGCAAAAATTAGGACGTCAATCCTCGGCAACATATCACAAGAAAAGAACTATTGATTAGCTCCGATTCTTACAGAGGCAGTGGCTCGGAGGGCTATGTTGCATGCGCTCTGGAAGTCCTCGCCCCGGATGTTCATGAAGAAGTCATCATGGGGAACCGCATCTCCGAGGCGCTCAAGAACTGTATTACGGTAGTCCGGGCGCCCTCTCCGTCGGTCCTCGGGAGAAGCTCTGGCGGCTTCACGTTCTGAACTAACCTCTGGTGAGGCCCTGGTCGGTTGCGGCGGAAGTGGTGGAACTTGGACTGATGAGGTCTGCCCGGTGCGGATTGGGGGCTCGGGCATCGACGTCCGCTTGCGTTTTCTCCCCACGTCGATAGCCTTGCCCTTGCCCTTCCTTTGGCTTGCCATCTGGGCACGCCTATCAGCACGGGAGCTCGGTGCCGTCATTTCTGCACAAGGAATGCCAAGTCAAAGCAAGATCAGAATATATAATAAAAAAAATAATAATAATAATAACTTCCCGGGCTGACCTCCGATCCGGAGTTGGCGAGACGAGTATAGGAGCCTAATCACGTCCTCGAGGTCCTCGTCGGCCACAGGTGGCCCCGCATCGAAGGAGCCACTAGACGAGTCCTTGGAATTGGACGTGGAAGGCTCCCTCGTTGGCCACCTGAACCAGGAAGTGCTTGGCCCTGGAACGTCCGCGGCACTCGGACGAGCAACTGTAACCTGCCTGGCACCCCGGGCAGGACGGACAGCTCAGGGAAGGCTGTTGGACTCCCCAAACCAGCCGTAACTGGATAAAGTGTCCTTCCTCAGAAGGAAGGACTGTTGTCTGGACGGCTCTGGCTTCTCGAACAGCTCGTCCACGGCCTTTATTAGGCGGTTCGGTGCCTAAGGACGCTTGGTCCAGACGTGCCCCTACTCAAACGACCTCGGCACTTGCTCATCCTCGGGGATGGATTCACCGGCTCGAGCCAAAAAGTTTTCCCCGGCGTAAAACCACTCGTACTTCCATAGCTTGTCCGAGTCGGGGTTGCCCAGGATAAAATCCTTCCTAAAGTCGGTGAAATAATATCAGCCGGACTGCCGAGGAAGCTTCTTCATCTTGAATACTTGTTTGAAGGCCTCCAGCGGCATCTCGGTACTCCGGTGGTACTTCCATAGGATGTACATCCCGATCAACGACCGATAACTGTTCGGGTTCAATTGAGCTGGGCACACGTTAAACTCGTTGAGTGCCCGACGGAGAAAGCAGTGCAATGGTAGACGCAGCCCGGCCCTGAAGAACTCGGCGTAGAGCGTGATGAAACCCTCCGGCGTGTCTAAAGGTGAGTTTCTCTCACCGGGGACGGTGAGAATCACATCCGGCGGGATACCATACTCGGCGCGTAGGTTCTCTAACCGCGACTCAGTGATGACGCTCGTATACCCCGCCACTGAGGTTTGCCCAGGACGGCTTACCCGATATGCCGTTACACCCCGCACGCGGGTGACTTGGACCTCCTACTCCTCCGGCTGCTCCACCTCCAGCTCCTCGGCTGCACGCTCCTCATCGGAGACGTCAACCGTGATCACCCCTGCGACTTGGACGGGGGCCCCAGCATGCCGACCAGAGGTGCTCGGGGCATCCTCGCGGGCCTGAAGCTCTACCCTCTCCCCTGGAAGAACTCGGGAAGAGCCCGCTGTCGCCGCCCCTACATAAGGGTCTTGCTCCCTGGATGGCCTAATGAGCTTACGCCCGTCCAGCATGTTTAAGAACTCCTGTTCGGGTACCGTCTGGGAATCGACCCTTAGGATCTGCTCCAGCCGACCAGCCCCGTCCCGCCTGGTGGATGCCACCTCGGCGTCGGATTGGGTCGAAGAAGAGCTACTGCTCTCCTCGCTACTTTCGGACCATGAGACCTCTACGTTCTGGGAGTCGGACAAATCACTCATTTTCACTCGGGAAATTACCTGCTAGGGTTCTCGGTAGCTTGAGCTCGGGAGATTATGTCCTCGGCTATTGAACTTAAGCTCGGCAGCTAAAACTCTTCGGGCGTCAAATTTCTGAAAATAAAGTGTCAATTACAAAGGAGGAGGCCCTATTTATAGCCATTTTAGGCGGGAAACTCGAGCGCGAAAACCCAGGAGGCGCAATTAATACGCCTGACAGCCGCACAGACGGCTGCGATATGACACGCATCCCCTGTCTGATCCGTACGTCTTTTCACCTCACCCCGCTTCCAAGTGTCGTTTGGTCTTCCTTCTTTGAGCCGACCTCACCCACTCGGCATAGTCCACCCAGCCGAACACCGACCAGGTGAACTGGGGGGCTAATGTTGAGGGTAAGCTCGGCGCCACCACCGAGGACGTTAACTTTGGTGGTCGGCAATTAAGCTCGGCAGACCTCAGGGAGCTTACTGTCAGTCCCTGACGCTTTATACTTCTTCCCGAGGTGCCTCTCAGGCATCCAAGGGCACGTCCCGAGAAGGCTACACCTCGGGATGTACAGTAGCTCGGGTTGGACTACATTACTCATAAATATAGGCTACTACTCGCCCTTGTAGGCCAACACCAAGCAAATAAGCTGCCGTTCGATAAAGTCCAATCCATTGGGCGATGGGTGTGACACTTGTTACCTACTGCCTGACACACTTTGATGTGACACCCGGGTGATGGGCAAAACCCATCTTGCATCCGATCCAAGCGGTGGCCTATAAATAGGATGCATTTATGACATTCAAGAGAGAGAGACTTCTTCGCACCTAACTAGCTGCCGACCTCTGCCGAGCAATATCTGCCTTGAGCATCGGAGAGCCCTTGTTTATTGACTAACCCTACTATTCTCCGTACCATCCCTCTTGCAGGTATACGCTCCCGGTCAGGGGCGACCCAAAGAAGAGGTCAGAACGTGCGCAGCCGCACGTGGGTGTTGATCCATCACCGGACAACGGTAAACATCAACAGCAGGTGTTGCTCAGCAGGGAACAGGAGCTAGTTAGTTGGGAAGGAGCACGCTTGCTTGAGCTGCTGTAAATGCGCTCTATTTATAAGTTGCCACTCGAACTGGGTGTTAGGTGGGTTTTGCCCACGGCCCGCATGTCACATCAAGGTCTATCAAATGGTAGGGACAAGTGTCATGGTCCTCGTCAGTGGATTAATCTACATCCAAAGATGGGAAAATAGCCACCTGTTGGCTTTTTGTGGCGAGTGATAGTATGTTTGCAGGTTATAACAATCTGACTTGAGGAGGCGATCGTTAATGTCGTGGCCTGAAGGGCCCTAAAGCGCACCTTGGATAAATGAGTCAAGCTTGTAGGGGTTCGAGATTGCACTCCCAACACGTTTTACAGAGCTCTTTTGCTGACCACCGTGAACAAGTTCCTCGGCGGATGCACCGAGCTCACCCCCAATAGTAGCGACGTTCTAGGAGTCACTAGGGTTACTCATTTTCTAAGTGTACTTCTTAGGAAAATTACTTGTTCGGTTTTGGAAGCTTAGGAAAATTTAAAGTCCTCAGGTTATAAACTATAGCTCGGTAGCTAAAACTCAAAAGTCACAAAGTTTGGCAATGTTTATGCGTTGAAATAACGAAGAATAGGTCACTATTTATAGCCACCTCAGGCGTGAAACTCGGGAACAAAAAATGAAGAGGTGCAATGATGACGCACGTTAGGGAGGCAGCCAATCGCGTGTCGACACGTGTCCCCTCTGGCTTCATTGTGTGACCTTTCATCTTCCGTCGCCCTGGGACACCATCTGAGCACAAATTTGAGCCGACCTTACCCTCTCGACTTAGTCCACCCAGCCAAGCACTAACCAGATCAACTGGGGGTTACTATTGGGGGTGAGTTCGGGCCCTCCGCCGAGAAACTTGTTCCCGGTGGTCGGCAAAAGAGCTCAGTAGAACATGTTAGGAGCGTAATCTCGAACCCCTACAAGCTCGGCTCATTTATCTGAGGTGCTCTTTAGGGCACTCCAGGCCGCGACATTAACGATCGCCTCCTTGGGTTAGACACCAGCTCGGGTCGAATTGTTATAACCTGCAAATAGGCTATCACTCGCCACAAGGAGCCAACAGGTGGCTATCTTCCCACCGTCGGATGGAGACTAATCCACAAACGGGGACCATGACACTTGTCCCCTGCCATCTGACAAGCCTTGATGTGACACATAGGTCGTAGAAAAAACCCACCTAACACCCGGTCTAAGTGGCAACCTATAAATAGAGCGCATTTACTGCAACTCAAGCAAGAGTGCTCCTTACCAACAAACTAGCTCCCGTTCTTTGTTGAGTAGCACTTGCCTTGAGCGTCGGAGAGCCTTTGTATAGTAGCCTAGCGGTGTCCTCATTCTACCTTTGAAGCGTCCCTCCTCTTGTTGCAGGTACTTCCGAGCAGGTAGAGGCGAGCAAGGAAGAGCCGTTCGACCACCGTGCGCAGCCGTACATGGTGTTGATTCGCCGCTACTCACTGTAAGCATCAACACACAGTCAACAAAAACAAAAACAAAATCAATTATTAGTGGTTGATAAAGATTACATTCTCATATAAAAGAGAATAATGTATAGTTTACTTCAATATATGACAAAAGGCCGTTTATATGATCTCAACACAACAACAAAATATTTAGTTGATTAGCGATTTTTTGGTTTTTAAATGTTGAAATCAAAACATAAATTAGTAAAAGAAACTCCATCATGTTGAATTCTGTACATTCAATGTTCTAGATATATTATATATCAATTTCTAATCTATTTTTCCTCTTGGACTTATTAAGCAAGAAACTCCATCATTATATGCTCATCTTTTAAACTCCAACCATTTAGGTATTAAAGCAGGATATTCAAGCCTCTTCACTGAGTATTATAATTGAAACACTTCAAAAAGTTGAATCCTATATGATATGCATTCTTGAACTTGAATAATGGTGCCTTGTGAGTTGAGTTAGGACCATAAATGCCTGAAGAAAAGGGGTCGAATTCAACCAGTCACTTTCTTTTCATATCAATTTCAAGCATGTAACAGAGCACAAACTAGTGTAAATTATTGTAGCAAATAGTGTATGTGTGAATGTGTATTTATTTTATTCTTTCTACTCTCTTGATCTATATTTGGCATATAATTGGCATCACTTAACACAATTCATGCCAACTTATAATTTAGTGTGCGGGACTAATTAATTTTGGCACTTTTTAGCAATTGAAGATTCATCTTGCCAAGAATAGAAAAGTATGTTTTGGATTTTAATGAGTGGATACAAGAGTTTTGCCTAAAAGTTTAAACTTTGAACTTGACTAGGTCATTCCAAACTTGACTGATCCGGTTTTACTAGTTAGAATTTGAAGATTGTCAACGATACAATCTCGAAGCTTATGATCGGTTTGACCAGCCTCTGATTCGTTCGGTCTCGTAGATCTGTTAGACATAATATAATAAAGATAGGAGATAATGTAATGGATAAAAATAAATTTTGATTTTGGATTCTATTGAAGTGGCGGTGTTATTAATATCTATTTTGGGTTTTAAAAAGATATTAATTGTGTTATTAATATCTATTTATTAATATGCCTTTTAGGCTTATGAAGCTCCGGCCCGACAACGCATGAATTTCAAGGGTAAAATATCAACAAAGTGTACGTTGGGAAACACCGTTCATTTTATTATGAAAAACTTAAAAAACCACCTGGATGGGAGGCAGTGGCTCATAACATCTGAATTCGACCATCTTATTTCTGCTCCCACTAACATTGAAGTGAGTCTAACCGCATTGTGGATGCTGCAAAGCCGTGAAGTTGTTAAAATAAACAACAAGAATTGTGGTACCTTTTTAATGGCATATCAATCCGCTACTCGCTAATGGAACATGCATTGATAAGTGGCCTTAATGATGATGGTTTTTTTCTGAGAGAAGATGGTCATAGAGATTTATCATTATGAATGGCTGCCATGAAGTTACTTTGATCTGACATTTTGTTGAAAGCTTGGATTGATGTTTAAGAACTCTTTCTTCTACTTTTGTTGTCACTTTTTGTTGCAAGTTTGGATTGATGTTCAAGAACTCTTTTTAGTGACAATCTTAGATTAATGACTACATCTTGACTCCCTTTTTTTATTAAATGGTTAAAAAGTAGTTGGTATTTTTTTTAATCTAATTAGCAAACATTTAGATTTGTAAGTTAGGCATACTATTCTTATTAGAAGACTGGTCTTTTAGCAGATCGTTCTTATTGTTCCGATCGGTACTGGCAGACCTCTCTAAATGTGTGGATAGGTACTAGTAAGCTTAGCAAACTGTTTTGTGTGTGTAGATTAGTACCGTTAATCTTAGCAGACCGTTCTAAAATAAAGTGGATCAACTAATGTTGTGTAATTATACTTATAAGTTCTAAATTAAAGCTTGAATTTTTAGATTTATCATTATCAATTCTAAAATGAAGATCAAGATAAATTCTAAATTGAATTGTAATTCAACAAAAATAAAGTGGATCAACTAATTTTGCGTAATTATACTTGGAAGTTCTAAATTAAAGTTTGAATTTCTAGATTTATCATTTTAATACTAAAATGAAGATCAACATAAATTCTAAATTGAATTATAATTGAACTAAAATAAAAGGATCAATTAATCTAGTGTAATTATACTTGGAAGTTCTAAATTAGAGTTTCTATTTATAGATTTATCATTATCAATTCTAAAATGAAGATCAACATAAAATCTAAATTGAATTGAATAGAACAAAAATAAAGTGGATCAACTAATTTTGCCTAATTATACTTGGAAGTTTTAAATTAGAGTTTGAATATCTAGATTTACCATTTTTAATTCTAAAATGAAGATCAACTTAAATTCTAAATTGAATTGTAATTGAACTAAAATAAAAAGGATCAACTAATTTTGTGTAATTATACTTGGAAGTCTAATTTAGAGTCTGAATTTCTAAATTTATCATTTTCAATTCTAAAATGAAGATCAACATAAACTGTAAATCGAAATTGTAAAACTAAAATAAAGTGGATCTACTAATTTTTCGTGATTATACTTAGAAGTTCTAAATTAGAATTAGATTTTCTAAAATAAAGATCAACATAAATTGTAAATTGAATTGTAATTCAACTAAAATAAATTGGATCAACTAATTTTGTGTAATTATACTTGGAAGTTCTAAATTAGAGTTTGAATTTCTAAATTGTAATTGAACTAAAATAAAGTTGATTAACTAATTTTGTGTAATTATACTTAGAAATTCTAAATTAGAGTTTAAATTTATAGATTTATTGTTATCAATTCTAAAATAAAGATCAACATTAATTCTAAACTTATCATTATCAAGTCTAAAACAAAAATTGAAAAACTTTTTTCTGAACGATATAACCGATCAGATTGTACCTCGATCTACTAGGCAGATCGGTATGACCAAAATGATAACAATTCAGTCTGTTGGATAGGTAGATATGATGGAGATGACCGATTTTTGGTTTGCTAGACAAACTGGCATGACCGCGACGATTGCATCCTCAGTCTACTAGGCAGTTTGGTATGATTGAGATGACCAATTTCAGATTTGCTAGGTAGATTAGTATGACCATGATGACTGTTGGAATTAAATATGAAAACACAACATAAAGAACGGATCGTTTACAAACAAAAATTTTCTGAAAACTTTATTTATCGGGAATAGATATATAATTTTATTTAATAATAGAAAGCTTCGAGAATTTTTACCAACATTTTTGTAGACCTATCAGAGTATCCTAGTTTTCTTCTTTGATACCACGATCTTCTAAGCCAAGCCTCCACACCAATGGAAAGATGAGCGGTTGTTAAACTGTAAGAATTAATTTACCTCACATTTTTTGGATCTGCTACGTACTCAACACATAAGATAGCAAACCTTCTTTTTTTTTTTTTAAGAAGCTTTTCTCTCTGTATATTTTGCAAAAATTACGTGAAAAAGATTTATCTGTAAAGATAACTGTTATCTCTACCTTTTTATATATGAGCAATTAGTTATTTTTAATTAATTTCAAATTTAAAATAACCACCATATCATATATATAAGGAAGGGATATACTTTATCTTCCCTATCTTCCCTTTTTTTTTATCTTAAAATTTGTGAACTTGAATTGATTATATACATGTATCGAAATAGAATCATGTGATGATTCTGTTGAAAGTTTTTTTTTTTTTATTTTAAAACTGAATCATTTTTATACATGTAAATATATAAAATAAAACTTTAAACGTTTTAAAAAACGTAAACGAATTCAATCGTTTACGAAATATATATACATATATTAATATATAATAAAATCTTATATATATATTAAAATTCAAAAATAAATCACATTTATTTAAGAATAGAGTTTAAATTAACATTATATTTAAATAATCATATTATTCAAATATTATCAATTAATTAATTTATTAATGCTTAGTTAAATGTAATAACATTTATCACATTATATTATGTTTCAGAAAGAACATTTTTCTATATCACATCAATATCTTAAGTGTGAAAAAATTAATTCAAAATTTGACAATTTCAAATTACATATTTACAATTCATTCTATGCATTAAATCTAATACAATGTTATAGAGGTGGCATTGGGGACCTATGGACCTATAACCTAAGCTCCAATAAATTTGACAATTAATTAAACTCTTTAATTAATATGCCAAATTTATTAGTTTTAGTGTTACTCTACTAAAAACCTAAAACTAAACTCTTGAGATTATAGTGAAAATTACTCAAAGAAAATTAGCGAGTAGTCTATTGATATAATCATTACATATAAGTCAGTCCTTCATAAATTGTTCATAATAAGAGCTCGGTTCAATTTTCGTTTACCTCTCTTATTATACATTTATCCTTGAGTTCTAATAATTCTCTAATGATCAATTAATTCATAATCTTATTATGAACAAGTACTCTACTGTTCAAACTTTGAATCATCACTTAAGAGAACTATTTTTCTAACTTCCATAAGGAAGGAATGGATTCCATATCTGTATAATATTATTCTCAGCCATTTATTACATTATGTTTCTAAGATGCTAAGTTATGATCTGTGTTTATACAAATCTTACCATGCAAGTCAAAAAACATAACATCATAAACAAGAATCTAATAAATATTTAGGATTAAGACTGTCAAATATATGATCATCATAGTTATAAAATTGAATACTCTATTTATAACAGATGATTATTAGAGATTCATAATTTATCTAGTCCAGTTCTATATAATCTTATTATATAAAGTACCTCCAATCTAATGTCTACACATTAATAGGCCGGATAAGACTATTTTATTCTAAATAAGATTGAACCGTACTTGTAATATTTAATTAAAGATCCCAACTTTAATTAATTATTACGGACTATTTAGAATATTATCTATAAATTTTATCCCTAAGCATATAACACTTATATGCTAAATTTATAATCATATAAATAATCATGAAATTTTCTTAATGTTTATAAAAGTATTCATAATGCAAATAAGCAACCAAAATAATTATAAATGTTAGTTTATTTATTTATCAACAATATGTACAATGTCACAGCTTATAGGGCACCAAATCCAACAATCTCCCACTTGCTCAGGTGAGACATGTCTCTAAGACCTAAGCGTTTCAAGTGTCCTCAAAGCTCTTTGCAAGTAACGTCTTGGTGAAAGGGTCGGCAAGGTTGTTATCCAACGCTATCTTCATAACTTCCACATCACCTTGATGTACTATCTCTTTGATCAAATGATATTTTTGCTCTATATGCTTTCCTCTTTTGTGGCTTCTGGGTTCTCTTGAATTTGCTACTGCACCATTGTTATCACAATACAATGTGAGTGGTTTATTCATGCTTGGAATGACTTCTAGCTTATTTAAGAACTTACGGAGCCAAACAGCTTCTTTAGCTGCTTCATAAGCAGCCACATATTTAGCTTCCATAGTTGAGTCAACACTACGTGATTGTTTAGTGCTTCTTCAAACTATGGCTCCACCACCAAAAGTAAACACTAATCCAAACATAGATTTACGTGTGTATTTGTCTGATTGAAAATCATAATCAGTGTATCTTGTGGGAATCAAATTCTCACCAAAATATACCAGCATCTAGTTTCTCATTCTCCTGAGATGCTTGAGAATATGTTTAATCGCCACCCAATGATCTAATCCTGGGTTGGATTGATACCGGCTGACTATACCCATCACATAGCAAATGCTAGGTCTTGTACACAATATGACATACATTAGACTTCACACTGTAGATGCATAGGGTACCTGTCTTATGTTTTCTTCCTTTTAAGGTGTCTTAGGACACTGCTCTTTTGAAAGATAAACTCCATGACGTGTAGGTAAATTACCTTTCTTAGAGTTTTGCATCGAAAATTTGATAAGCACCTTATCGATATACGATGCCTAAGACAGCGCCAACAGTTTGTTCTTGGGATCTCTTATGAGTTGGATTCCAAGAACATAACTTGCCTCTCCCAAATCTTTCATTTGGAATTGGTTGGCGAGCCATTTTTTTACGTTAGATAATATCCCTACATCATTCCCAATGAGTAGGATGTCACCTACATAAAGAATTAAGAAGACCACCTTCTTATCTTTGATGTACTTGTATACACAAGGTTTATCAATATTTTGATCGAAACCGTAAGACTTGATCCCCTCATCAAATCTTAAGTTCTAAGATCTTGAAGCTTGCTTGGGTCCATAGATGGACCTTTGTAACTTGTAAACTTTTTGCTCTTGACCTTTGACTACAAATCCTTTTGGTTGCACCATATAGATGTTTTTCTCAAGTTAGCCATTCAAAAAGGTAGTCTTGACATCCATTTGCCATATCTCATAATTAAAACCTATGGCAATGGATAAAAGAATCCGAATAGATTTAAGCATAGCTACAAGTGAGAAATTTTCTTCATAGTTAACTCCCTCCTTTTGGGTATAACCCTTTGCCACAAGCCTAGCTTTGAAAGTCTCAACTTTCCCATCCACCTCTCTTTTTTTCTTGAAGATCCACTTGCACCCTATGGGTTTTATCTCTTCAGGTAGGTCTAAAAGTTCCTAGACTAAATTAGACTACATGGACTTCATTTCAAGGTTCATAGCCTCCAGCTATTTCTCCTTTTCATAATCTTCCATTGCATGATGATATGTCAATGGACCATCATCACCATTATCAAAGATAGCAACATGTACTTGTCCAATTTCTTTGTAGTGAGCAGGTGGTTTCATAACCCTCCCACTACGTCGAGGTAGTATGACATTCTGATCTGGAGATGTGGTCTCCTCATTTTGTCCTTCGACAACAGTTGTCGGTTACGGTCTGATCTGATCAGAAAGTAACTCTTCAAGTACTACTTTGCTATGAGGTTTATAGTTTGTTATATAATCATTCTTGAGAAAAGTGGCATTTGTCGATACAAACACCTTCTTTTCTTGTGGATTATAAAACAAACGTCCACTCATTCCCTTTAGATATCCTACAAACAAGCATAATTTAGAATGTGGATCCAGCGTCCTGGTCTTTCCTTTTAGCACATGTGCTGGACACCCCCATATATGGATATGTCGTATACTTGGTTTGCGACCATTCCATAACTCTAAGGGTGTTTTTGGAACAGACTTAGATGGAACTATGTTTAGAAGATATACTGTCATTTGTAGCACATATCCCCAAAATGAAGTGGGTAATGATGAGTAGCTAAGCATAGATCTCACCATATCAAACAATGTCCGATTTCTTCTCTCTGCAACACCATTCTATTGTGGTGTTCCAGGTGCAGTGAGTTGTGATAGAATATCATGTGCTATTAAATAATCCTTGAATTTAGTATCAAGGTAGTCTCCTCCTCGATCAAATCAAACAATCTTCACTGACTTACCTAATTACTTTTTAACTTCTACTAGAAATTCTTTGAACCTTCCAAAAGTCTCATATTTCCTTTGCATTAGGTTCATATATCCATATCTTGAATAATTGTCAATAAATGTGACGAAATATTCATAACCATCACGTGCTTGTACATTTAATGGACCACAGACACTCGAATGTATTAGCTCAAATGGTTCCTTGGCCCTTTTGCCTTTTGTAGAGAAAGATCTTATAGTCATCTTACCTTCAAGACAAGATTCACAAACTGGTAGAGAACTAACTTTTAGTTCTCTTAAAGGACCATTTTTTACTAGTCTGTTAATTCTGTCAAGGTTAACATGACCTAATCTAAGGTGCCATAGGCATGTTTCATCATCAAAAGAAACCTTTTACTTCTTGGGTTTTGGTTGTTAAACTTTGAACATTTTAGTATTGGGCAATGATTTTTCATTGGGCCTTAAAGTGTAAAGCTCATTTTCCAGATGCACAAAACAAATATCTAAACCATTTCTAGAAATATTAGCATAATTATTATTAAAAGAAACATTAAACATTTGTTCAAACAACTTAGAAACAGAAACCAATTTTCTATGAAAACTAGGAATGTAATAAACATTGTCCAAAATTAAAAACCTATTTCCAAAATAAAGTTTTATAACTCCCACTGCTCTTGCCGAAACAACCGTTCCTATTGTAACACCGGGCATTTTAAGCGCTGTAAAAATATAATAATTTAAGGATTATTGTTTAATCCAATTTATATGATAAAATCCATAAAAGCAAAAAAAAAAAGGATTTTCAAGGGTAAGAATCATGACATATCCTTAAATAAAGAAGGAATGATATAGAAATAAGCTGGAAAGCTTAATTGTTACAAAATGTATTGCAACAAATGTTAAGACAAAAATACAGTTGAAGAAAAAATACTGAATAATAATATGAAAAATTATATAGTATTAGAATAATGCAATGTAATAAAGTACATTGAAAAAGTTATGCTGTATGAAAATTACACTACAAAAGTAATGCAGTGTAGGAATTTGACTGTTTAAGATTAACCAGTATAGAAATTAGACTGTTTAAGTTAAAGTAGTATAGGAATAATACTGTTTGGAGAATATGGTTGAATAAGGAATGATGTAACAATATAGAGAATGTACCGACATTATAAGAAAAATACTGTCAGTATAAATTTAGATTGTACAAAGTTAGAAAATGTTGGAATTACATTATGTGATGGATGAAAATAAGTATAGGAGGTTGTAGGACCTTATAAATTGTATAGAAAGGAATACCAACAGTGTAAGAAAAATACTGTCAGTATAAATTTGAACTGTGTAAAAAGTTTTGTGGGACCCACCAAGGGGACATCTTGAGAGTTTTGATTGGGCCACCACATTTACTAATGTGGCCCAACCATAAAAGACCAAGTTAACCCTAATAATAATTAGGGTGGTTAGTCACCAAAAAGAAAAGAAAAAAAAAAGAAAAAAGGAAAAAAGGGGGGACACTCCAAGGGTGGAGAAAAGGCCACCTCACCCCTTTTGTTTCCTTTATATTTAGCTTTAAAAAGAGACCAAAAGTTGGTCTCCACAATGCAAAAACGTGAGAAGGAAAGAAAGAAAGGAAGAAAGAAAGAAAGAAAGAAAAGAAAAGAAAAACTCCCATTTTTCCCCTAATGGACCCGGCAGCCCTTTGGGAAATTTTTCTATCAAAGTTTGATGAGTACAAATCTCCAATCAAGCTTAAAGCAAGCTCTAGTGTTTAAGTGCAAAGTTTTGCAACTTTGGAGGTAAGATTTTAAACTTTTTTTAAGGGTTTTAGTGATTTTTCTTCAAGGTTATGGATGGGTTTTTAATAGAATTTTGTCATGGTTTATGAAAAAGGAATCTAAGCAAGTTTAGTCTCACAAGTGGAGGATCAAAAAACTTGGTAAAGTTTAGGTAAATTTCTAAAATTTATACTTGAAAGTTTATGTTTTATCAAGTATGTCAAGTGTTTGATGAAATGTTTTGAGCTATGGCATGTAAATGGACAATATGGCATGATTATTTTATGTTTTAGATTGATGGTGATGGTGATGGTGATGGAAAGAAAAAAAAAAGTGGGCTTTTGTGTAAAAGAATGAAAAAGTTATTAAACTTTGTTACATTACAAAGTTTAGCTAGTTTTCAAGATATGGTTATTTAGAGGGCATAAAGGCCAATTTATGTTCCAAATATGGTATAGAATTTGCCAACACAGTGAGAGAAACAACTTTTATGTATAAAGTTTTGCAAAATTCCAAAAGGACTAAATTGTAAAGTTTTACAAAGGCTCAACAGATTTAAAAATCAGCCAAAAAAGTCCACTTTAACATTAGAATTTTAAGAAAGTTAAAACATGAAAGTTGTAGAACGCATCAAAATTGTTAGATAATATAGGCAGTTTTCAAAAATTCAGCTTGATTTAAGAGTTATGAATTTTACGAAATTTTAGGCGCAAAATTTCAAGAAATGAAAACGTTATGAAAAGTTTAGAATTTCGCCAAGGAGCTTTTGTAAGTTTTATTCTTTGCAAAAACTGAACGTTATGGTATAAATTGGTTGCTTTTGGTTTCAGGGACAAAAATGTAAATATTTTTATATTTTAGGATAAAACTGTAAAATTGTATGAAAATTGGGTTTTCATCAAGGAACATTAGATTCTTGCATTTCTGTGGGTAGTGAATAACTACAGGGATTATATTTTTAAAGGATTCAAAGTTTAGACAAGGAAAGAATGAAAGAAAAATGCTAAGGATAAAATGATCATTTTATGAAAAAAGTCAAAACGGACCCGAAACGCTCAATATCGGGAAATGTTCCATAATGGGAATTTTTCTGTAATACATAGGTAATGGAACGGTAAAGTTAAAAAATGAGTTTTATAAAGTTACAAAATGGACGAAAAACCCATTAGCGGTAAAAACGTCATTTTAAGAAAATGGCTAAAGCAGAGTGACACACTTCGAATTAGCAAAAAGCCCTTATATGAAAAATGTTCCATAATATGTTAAGTAATGAAACCGTGACATGAGACGAAAAATTTAATAAAGGATGTTCAAGTGAAAGAAAAGTAACCTGGTGAGTTATAAAGTTAAAAGCAACAGGGTTACAAAGCAAAGTAAAGGAAGGTAAACCGATAGTATACAAGTTAAGTAAAAAGGAAAGAACAGTTAATGTTTAAGTTTCATTGTCAATCGAGTAGATTGACAAAAAGAAAATTAACTAATAAGTCAGGGTGTTGTTTGATCAGGATACTAAGGCCGACTAATGAAAGAAAAAGAAAGCAGATGGGAACGTTAGAGCTAAGTCTAGATAAGTTTCAAACCTCACTTACAGTATGAAGTAATTAGTTTTCAAATGTTTATATATATATATATATATATATATGTTTGCAAATGTGTTTGTAATTGTTATACAAGTTGTTTTTAAAAGTATATTCGCATTTGTTATGCAAAAAGTTTTCCAGTTTGAATCAAGATTTGCAATTGCATTTGCAACCATTATGTTAAAGCATGATTGTATTTGATGTGCACAAAGTTTTGAAAGATCAAGTAAAAGTTTGCAATGTATTTGCAAAAATTATGTTTAAAGTATGTTTCACATTTTGTTAATGCATAATGTTTTATAGTTTAAGTAATTAGTTTTATGTTGCATTTGTTATGCAATAAGTTTCAAAGAGAACAATTTTGATTTGCAATTATATTTGCATATAATGTGATTGCATTTGATATGCTAGCTACAGTTAATAAGAAGGTAAAGTAAAGATAAAAATAAAGCGTTGTACTAGCCTCCTTGATGTGAGGTGCACAGGTAAAGTTAAAATTTTACCTCCTTGATGTGAGGTACATGACCTCGGTGTTCAATGGTCTCAAGTTTCTACAAAGGGAAGCATTATGTTTATGATCTCATGACTGATGATGTTGGTACTAACCCTAAAGTAAGACAAGAAAAGATAAGGAACAAAGATAAAAGTTAAAATAAGAAAAGAATGATAATAAGATGCTCATAATTGAGAGTTCATAATTGAGCATAAATGGAATCATGCCTTATGAATTTGCTTATATTCCTTATTATGAAGTGTTTATGTGAAATGATTATGGAAAACATTCTGAGAAATGTTTTAGTTAAATGTTTATGAAAAATATTTTTATGTTTTCAAGAAAAGGTTTATGAAGGACATTTTAAGATAAACGTTAAAGAAATGTTTTATGAAAAAAGTTTTGGAAATGTTTAAAGAAAAACGTTTATGAAAAACAGTTTAAGAAATAGGTTTTTATGAGAAAAGCTTTTAAAGCATGTTTAAATGATTTAGGAGATTATGTTTAAATTTACTAAGCAAAAGCTCATTAAAAGTACCTTCATATTATAGGTAGTGCTACAGGTGACCAGTAGGACTTGTTTGATAAACTTGGTGCTACGGAAGATAGATGTGAAGATTTGAGTATCAATACCACTACAGTATGCTTCCGTTACTCAAAGAAAAGGTTTTCCACTATTTAATATAGTGTTTTCAAAGCTTTAAGGAAATCAAAGTTTTATGAAATGTTTTCAAAGTTTTAAGATATGTATTTTACAAAATGTTTTATATAATAATAAAAATAAGTTTTAAGTTATGATTCAATATATGTTTCTTATTAAGCTTTAAGAAACAATTTGAAATGGTTTTAAAGTTAAGTGTTGAATAGGGTCTCAACTTAAATTGATAGAAGTTGCAACAACTTTTAAGAATGTTTTAAAGAATGTTAAAAGAACAAAAAATTACAGTAATTTTTTTACTAAGTAAGAAAGATTAAGATTTAAGTAATGATGTTTAAGAAAGTTAAGTAACTGCCCGAAGAAGCATGTCGTCACACACATTCCCACTCTCATCGTTTATTCCCCGTCAGCAAGGTCCCTTGAAGAATTAAGCATATGAAAGAAGAACAAATATGGTTAGTTACCCCTGAATCAATTATCCAAGGTAAAGTGTCATTTTTAACTAAATAAGCTTCTTAAATGAGTAAATCTGATTTACCATTGCTCTTCTTTGCTTTAAGCTCATGAAGGTACTTCTTGTAGTTTCTCTTCCAGTGCCCAACTACGCCGCAGTGGGCCTTTGGGCTTCTTTTGCTTTGAGCTCTTTTTGTGGTTGCTGCTTTTGTTTTTCTTAGGTTGCCCTCCATTCTTAGACTTACCACTTCCTTCAATTCTCTTCCTCTTGCTATTCTTTATAGCAAAAGAAGAGGGTTGAGCTTCTGCAACATTTACCTCAGCTTCTTTAGTCTTTTCTTTCAAAATAGAGTCGAAGGTTTGCAGCTCATTAAGCAACTTAGTCATGTTATATTTCATATTGTTCAAGAAATAGTTGCTCTTGAACTGAAGGGATGCAAGGGAGAGGGTTTCTAAAATCATCGTCACTTGAGTGGCTTCATCTATCACCGCCCCATTTACCTCGGCCTTATGGAGATAGTTAACCATGTTGAGAACATGTTCTCTGACCGAGACCCCTGCCTTCATTTTAGCATTCATCACAGCCTTAATGGTTTCAGACGTGCCTTTTTAGAAGGTTTGCCAAATATGTCTTGCAGAGACTACAGTATCTTATAAGCAGTCTCCATTCTTTCGTGCTTCATCCTAAGCACGTTAGATATGCCAGCCAAAAGAAAGCAGCAAGCCTTGTTGTTCGCCTCGATCCAATGATCATATGCTTCTCATACATTACGATAGGCATTGACAGCAGGCGGTGGAGGACATTCCTCCGTCAGGATAAACTTGAAATTTTTACAAATTAGCACTATATTCATGTTACTCTTTCACTTGACAAAATTATCTCCGGTTAATTTTTCATTTGAGAGAATAGCGATGGTTGAATTAGACATTGTTGCTATAATAACTAAATAATAAAAAGACATAAATTAAATGGTTGCATAAACATCATAAACATATGTTTTGAAATAGTAAACGTGATGCATGATGCATATGAAAAACATAGAAAATATTTTACTAATTCCATGATTATTTAATTTTAATAAATAAAGTGATGTCGTAAGGTAGGTCAAATTATTTATGAATTGAATTGAGACATTCTCAATTAATAAATATATTCAAAATATTTCATATTTTCTATATTTATTAATAACCGTTTATTTTGGTCAAGATATAATTAACAAATTAATTATATATTTATGAGTGTGACCCACTGTTTCAGATTTTAACTACTTAACTAAAAATTGTCACCATAGGGTAGGTCAATTTTGAAATACATTATAAAATCTTATCTCTTGAAAGCCAACCTTGTTATTGATTTAAATGACACACTCTATAAGGAGGACGAAATAAAAGTGTCACAAGGCACCACCTAAATCTCACGGTGTTATGCTAATAGTAGAGACCGCATGTTATACTGTCATATTACCTTCTTCTATTTATTATTTTAAAAGATGTGTTTTATCTTATAAAACATAATATGTTTCATAATTCTAGTAAATAAAAACAAATTTTTATTACTAGGTTATATTTTGTGTTAATAGAATCCCATCCTATTTACATTTATATAAATTACCAGATTTTTCAAAAAATCTAAATTTATTATGAATGGTCTAAGCTACCCAACATTAAACAATTTAAAATTAGATAACTTAGAATTAATATGAATTTTATGAAGTTTTAACTATTAAAACTAAAATCACATTATTTGGTTGATTAATAAAATAAATTAAAATTCTATAAAACTAAACCAATTGATTTAATCTTATTAAATTAATGCTAACACATATTAAATCATTTTATAAACAACCTTACAAAAGATGAAATAATATGTAAGTGTATGCATATCATGTTACAATAACTATAAGTAGGCACTTTTTTAGATGATATGTTATAATGCATGAACATGTTATCACAATTATCGCATAAAATAATAACATGAAGATAAATAATGGATGTTTGATTGAGTCTTTTTAGAGGATTAAAATTACAACAAAAAAAAAATTACAAGAGCTTTCATGTAATTATGCATAATTCCTAACTCTAATGTTGTAGTCTTCATTAAATGGTTTATTGTACGAAAATCTGCCAATCTGCTGGATTACTTTTTAATAATATGAAGGCCCAAGTCCTCAACTGGCCTAGCAATCCAATTTGTTTTTTAAAGGTAACCCACGCGGCACTTGCTCCTTCTTCTCCACAAGTTATCATATGCAGGTGCCTTTGTCACTTGAAAATAAGAACAACGGCTGCCGGCTACCATGTCTTTTACAATTAATGTGCCTTACTAGCTCTAGCTATATGAAGTGCAACCTTTTTTGTTTTTTGTTTTTTTTAAGGAAATTCGTTGCATGGTGAGCTATTGTTGGATGAAGCTTTTTCCAAAGTTGTAGGTGACATGTTTGCCTTCACATGCAGAGATGATTTCCAAAACCTTTTTTTTTTTTACTGAAGAAGCCCATGTGTAGGTGCATTTAATATCCATATGTGATCATTATCTTCTTTATTATGATACGACCATTCACGTGCAAAAGATTGCACAGTAGTGCATTTAATGCAGAGTTCAACTGTTGAACTTTGAAGTAAGGGAAAAGAAGAAAGAAAATAATAAAAAATTACAAAGGGCTTATAAAAATTTGATCTAATCAAATAATAGATAAAATATTAATTCAAAAAGACCATATAATTAACGACCAAAAATTTATTCATAAAATAATTATTCATCTCATAAACAAAAATTACAAAGATAAAAAGTGTCCATAAACATGCATCAAGAATATAATATTATCAAAATAAGATTATGTTAATTAAAATTATATATGCTATAACTCACTCTAATGCCATTTATTGGAATTAAATATGAAAACGCAGCAAAAGGAACGGATCATTGATAAACAAAAAATTTCTAAAAATTTTATTCATCGAGAATAGATATATAATTTTAAGTAATAATAGAAAGCTTTAAGAATTTTTACCAACCTTTTTGTAGACCTATCAAGGTATCCTAGCTTTCCTCTTTAACACCACGATCGTCCAAGCCAAGCCTCCACATCAATAGAAAGACGAGTGGGCGTCAAACTTCAAGAATAAATTAACCTAACACTTTTCTATATCAGCTATATACTCAATACATAAAATAGCAGATTTTTTTTTTCAAAGAAGAACCCTTAGTTTTCTCTCTGTGTATTCTGTAAAAGTTATGTGAAAAAGATTGATCTGTAAAAATAACTGTTATCTCTACCTTTTTATATCTAAGCGGTTAGTTATTTTTAATTAATTTCAAATTTGAAATAACCATTATATCAAATATATGAGGAAGAGATATACTTTATATTCCTTATCTTTCCTTTTTTTTCATTTTAATATATGTGAACTTGAACTGATTATATATATATATATATATATATATATTATATATATATATATGAATGCATCGAAACAGAATCACGTGAAACATGATTCTATTGAAAGTTTGTTTTTTAATTTTAAAACTGAATCGTTTCTATACACATATATATAATAAAATATAAAACCTTAAACGTTTTGAAAAACGTAAACGAATTCAATCGTTTACAAAATATGTATATATTAATATATAATAAAATCTTATATATACATTAAAATTTAAAAATAAATCACATTTATTTAACAATAGATTTTAAATTAAAATTATATTTAAATAATTATATTATTCAAATATTATCAATTAATTAATTAACTAATGCTCAGTTAAATGTGATAACATTTATCACATTATATTATGTGCCATAGAAAACATTTTTCTATATCACGTCAATATCTTAAGTGTGAAAAAATTAATTCAAAATTCAAAAATTTGAAATTAAATATTTATAATTCATTCTAAGCATTAAATCCAATACAGTGTTATAGAGGTAGCATTAGGGACCTATAGACCTATAACCCAAGCTCTAATAAATTTAACAATTAATTAAACTTTTTATTTAATATGTCAAATTTATTAGTTTCAGTGTTACTCCGCTATAAACCTAAAACTGAACTCTTGAGATTATAGTGAAAATTATTCAAAAAAAAATTAAGAAGTA
This sequence comes from Artocarpus heterophyllus, assembly GCA_025403435.1. Taxonomy (NCBI): domain Eukaryota; kingdom Viridiplantae; phylum Streptophyta; class Magnoliopsida; order Rosales; family Moraceae; genus Artocarpus; species Artocarpus heterophyllus. The sequence continues at coordinate 74,197 of JAJQZP010000396.1, forward strand.
GTCCATTGATATAATCATTACATATAAGTTAGTCTTCCATAAATAGTTCATAATAAGAGCTAGGTTCAATTTTCGTTTACCTCTCTTATTATATCTTTATCCTTAAGTTCCAATAATCCTCTAAGGAACAGTTAATTCATAATCTTATTATGAACGAGCGCTCAATTGTTCAAACTTTGAATCATCACTTAAGAGAACTATTTTTCTAACTTCTATAAGGAAGAAATGGATTCCATATCTATATAATATTATTCTTAGTCATTTATTGCATTATGTTTCTAAGATGCTAAGTTATAATCTGTGTTTATACAAATCTTACTATGCAAGTTAAAAAACATAATGTCATAAACAAGAGTCTAATAAATACTCAGGCTTAAGACTGTCAAATATATGATCATCATAGTGATAAATTTAAATATTCTATTTATAACGAATGATAATTAGAGATTCATAATTTATCTAGTCTAGTCCTATATAATCTCATTATGTAAAATACCTCCAATCCAATGTCTCTACATTAATAACCCGGATAAGACTATTTCATTTTAAATAAGATTGGACCGTACTTGTAATATTTAATTAAAGATCTCAAACTCTAATTAATTATTACAGACTATTTAGATTATTATCTATAAATTTTATTGTCACGCCCCGGAGTACGGGAGGTGACGTGACGGAATATTTAGATTAATAAAACAAGAATTTAAATAAAAATCGAGAGTTTGAGAATCAAATTAAATAAGAATTAAGAAGATTTTCCACCACATTTTATAAAAGAATTTATAAATATTAAACAGGTAATAAAAATTAAATAAAAACCGCGAGTATGGGTTCCACAACCCACAACTTGTGCACACACATGGTTCTGACAATATCATGAATACAATTACAGTCCAAGTACAAATAAAGTTAAATCTTACATGCCTTGATTAATAATACAAAATATAAATAAACTCTCCTATTGCTCCTGAATTCGGTCCGAAGAATCTTCTCTAAACCTAAATGAGAAACCACCTAGAGGGGGGGGGGGGGGGGGGGGGGGGGGGGGGGTGGAGGGGGGGGAATTTAAAAACAATAAAACGTGAGCGAAAGGCTCAGTAGGACTATGTTTTATAAAATAGTTTAATGCAAAGAAAAATAACATTATTAGAAGTTATTCAAAAGGAAACTTGAATAAATAAATAAATAAATAAATTGAGTAGAACCGTTCCGTCACAGAACAATCCCCTCGTCAAATCAAAACACCAGTTTACTTTTACCTAGGCAAACCATGATATCACCACCGTAGTGGCCCAGCTGGGTTTCGGGACCTGCCCCCAAGGTCGATCGCTACACGACCCGATCTCTGATATGGCATCATGCCTTTGTGTTTATTATCATTATCATTCAAAATCCAATTACCGAGTGTTGTCAATTACGTTCATTATGAAGTTCATTTCATAATCACGGTATATTAAAATATAACCGATAAAACCATTTTCAAACAACCGTTGAAAACATTTTGATAGAAACCCTTTTCCAAGCCAAATCATTTCAAAACCAGGCTACCAAAGAAATAGGATAAAAGTCATACCTCAATACTCGTGCCGGTGCCCCACACCGTAATCTCGGTCCGCTATCCGTTAGCTCCACAGAACCACGAACGATCCTAGATACAAACTAAGTTGATTAATATCTAGTTTGAGACGTTCTATGTTACTAAATCATTTCATGATGTCCTAGTGTGCCATTTGTACCTTTAAAATCATTCTATACGGTTGGGATTTAAATCTGGGTTCAAAACAGTGAAAACGGGTAAAAATCACAAAAAATTTTCATGCCTCGGTTGGCCTGCCGGACGCCCTGCTTCGGCCTACCGAACTGCACAGTTCGGCCTGCCGGAAGCAAAGTTCGGTCGGCCGAACATTTCCCCAGATTCGGCCTGCCGGTCGGAAGAACACCGACCTGCCGAATTGGAAAAATCCAGAAATCCCAGCCACGGGTTTCTCGATCCCCAAAATCCAAATCTTGATTCTAACTTGTTTTTCTCAAATCCCAGGCATGAAAAACAATCATACTTGATAGAAAAATATACTAAAACATGTTTGGACCCATTTAAACAAGATTTAAACTCAAAATCCTCAAAAATCCGAAAATGATAAAATGAGGGGAAAAATGAAAAATCTTGAATCCAATCCGTTTTTCTTCAATCTAAGCTTAGATTCTAGTTGTTCTAAGTTCATTTAACTCAAATCCACGGTTTTCTAAGCTCAAACAAACCTAGATTTCAAAAATGCACAAACTTGAAAATTTTGTAAAAAGTCTAGAAATTTCGAATCTAACCTCGAATCGAAGCTTCAATCCGCATTTTTGGTTGCCGAATCACGTCCCCGAGTTTCCTCCTTGCTATCCCGAAGCTTGGATTCGAAATGGAGTTCAAAATTTGAGAGAGAATTGAGAGAGAGGGAGAGCTGCCGAGAGAGAACCACGAGAGGGAAGAGAGAGAGAGAGTGAAACGTGAGAGTGAGGAGAGAGAGAGAGAGAGAGAGAGGAAGGAAATAAATAGAGAAAATCGGTGGGCGGTTTTACTGTGCGAAAACCATAGGCCGCCCACGGTTTTGCAAAATGGGGTATTTTTAACATTTTACAAATTATTGTGTTTTAAAACTCAAAACATCATTTTAAAACAATAAGAAATCATTTGAATGCATCAATTTTAACAAAACAACCAAAAATTAAAAATCCAACCAAATAATCTAATTAAAGTTAAAACATTAATTATGGCACACTAATCCATCATTTACATTACATTAACACTAAATAAATTTCAGGACGTTACATTTATCCTTAAGCATATAACACTTATATGCTAAATTTATAGTCACATAAATAAGCATGGAATTTTCTTGATGTTTATAAAAGTATTCATAATACAAATAAGCAATCAAAATAATTATAAATGTCAGTTTTTTTATTTATCAACAATATGTACAATGTCACAGCTATAGAGCGCCAAACCCAACAATGACTACATCCTCGGTCTGCTAGGTAGATTGATATGACTAAAATGACCGATTTTTAATTCAGGTGACAAGATTGATATTCTAATTTATATAAATTGTGATAGTGTTACAATAGTATAGTTTAATAATATTAACTTAGTAAACTGAATTCGTAGAATACAAATAGAACAATTCTAAATTAAAGTTGGAATACATTGATGGTAATTGGATATTAATATCTTGACCAATTAAATTTGCGAACGTATGATTAATGGTAATATTCCAAGCATTCAAATCGAAACAAACAATACCTAACAATATTTTAGTAATACGATCTTGTTATAGTCATAGAAATATAAGCATACTCAAATAAAGACACACCCAAACACAGTCATAACCATATACATTCAAGGGCAAACATTATTTCATGGTTGACTTGAGAGGTCAATGACTTCTTGCGTCTCTTTCTTTTGCCTTTCCCATACTCTCCAACTAAAAGAAATTTGGTTTCTTGAACCCTTCCATGCTTTGTAATGAAATCCAGAGGTGACACTTTTATAGCTTGTCCATTGTTCGGGATGACCCACTCTGACATGCTTGGCATAAGATATATGGTTCGGACGTAAGCCAACACCCATAACTCTTAGTTTTGTCATTACTCAAGAACCATTGATATAATTCATCTTCTTTCTTCTTCCATTCGCTACCATGTTTATAATACAAGACAATCTCTACCATTTTCCTATTAAAGAATAATATCACTATTATTGAAAATTAAAAAATACAATAATATTAATAATAATAGTGGACCGAGTATCAAATTCTAGAGAGTTTAAGCTTTTCCAGCAATTTCTGACCGATCGAACCGTCCTCATTATGATCAAAGTAGTACTCGTTAAAACACTCTAGACAGCTTTAATCTTCCAACAATTTTCTAACCGGTTGGACTGTCCTCACTTAGATCAGTCTAGTACTGGTCTAAATAGTCCAAAGAGCTTAACCTCTTTCAACAATTTTCTAGCCTATCGAACCGGTCCTCAATGTGATTAGACTGATAACGGTCAAAACACTCCAAAGAGCTCAAACTCTTCCAATAATTTTATGATCGATTGGATTGTTCATGTCGGTTAGACCGGTATGGCCGACAAAGATTTTCAAATCGGATTGAACATTCCGAATAGTCTACTCGACGTTGATCTTTCAACTTCCTTCAAATTTATAGTTTTCACAACTCTAGAAAAAAAATGTTGAAATCACTTGAATCTTATTATTTTTTCAAGTAAAAGATTAAATATAATGCCCAATCTATAAACAACAATTTAAAGAAAAGAAACAAGTTCAAGATCAAATTAACAATTTTGAAGATTGATTCCACAAGTTTTTTAGAATGTGAAAAATCTTTGCTCAAACTTGAATGAAGACCATCGTTGAAATGGACTATTACATTGGAGGGGTCGTGGTGCCGAAGAAGGATGCGCCGGCAGGGGGCAGTGTCAATGATGACGAAGAATGGGGGAGAGAATTTTGAGAGGCTTTTTTATTTGAATTAGCTATTTTATTTATTTTTTTTAAAATCTTTATAACGCATTTTAGAGAAGGCAAAAGTTTCATTAAATGAGGAGGCTATCAATTTGGAACTTTTATATTGATTGCTAATGACTTAATAATATGCCCATTTTAAACTTATCTTTGCAAAGGGTCCCTGTTGCTCTGTGTCAAGTGTTTCGAGTTTTGGAGCAAAGAACGGGTGAGACAGAAAAACTGTGGTGGGTCTTTTGATTTTTTTTGAGTAAAGGTTTTCTTATTTTTATTTATTTATGGGATATAGAGGTAAATGACTTTTTAAAAGTACTTTTAAAATAAATGACAACAACTTTTTAAATTAAGCAAATGGTTATTTATCAATGACAAACTTGAGTTTATCTGATAAATTCAAGTTTATCGAGTTTAATACTGATAAACTCAAGTAGTTTATTAAATAAACGCAGATTATCATTGATAAATGGGCATTTCGTAATTATAAAAGTTATAATTATTTATTTTAAAGGGGCCATTAAAAAAGCCACCCAACCCAATTTCTATGGTGGAGAACACCAAAAATCTTTACTAGTGAAGAATGTTATTAATAACTACACTATTAAAATAAAAAAAAAATCAAATTGTGGAGGTATAACAATTTAGATAGACCCTCCTATACTAGATTTGATTAAAAATTTAAAGAATTAAAACAAATAAAAATTTAGGTAAATTTTGTTCTTCTTCTCTGACAACCTCCTCCATCTACGGCCATTTCTTCCTAGACCCTTGCCGTGAACAACAACAACAACAACGATAACACGAACAACTGGAAATTAAGAAAAAAAATTATATTCACGTGGATTGTTTTGTCCTTCAAATAGTTAGGGGTATTATATTTTGAATCTCTTTTTGTGGGTGTGTTAGTTTTAAATTTCATTATAACTTGTAAAAGCTAATGGATGAAATTGCCAGATCTTAGGGCCAAAATCAAAGGATCTAGACGACTGTGTTGGAGCCTCCAATCCATTTGTTAGCTTCATCGAATAAGCCAGCGAGCCTCACGACTGCCTGGTTTTCTCAAGGTCGTCACGGAGATCGTCGATTGCGACGAGGTGTTTGGCAACAAGGTATTGGGTTCAGAGAGGAGACAAGCTAATATTCAATAAAACAAGACAAAAAAAACCAAAAAGATGAAGAAAGAGCAAATCAATAAAAATCCAAACTCAACTTTTTCTTCCAAAATTAAAATTTTAAAAAATCCATAGTTATAAACAAAGAGATTGCATTAAAATTTGTCCCTATGGGTCTTCTATGGACTGTATTAGTTGGAAGACTCTTTATCCATCCCTTTCCAAGTGCAACAAGCATACACCCACTATTAATTTTATCATCAACAAAGAGATTGCATTCTTGATGTTGTTCGGGCTCTTGATGATGAGGTGACAGTGAAACTTCTAGACTTTTTGGAGTCTCTGCTTCTTTGTCGAGGGGTTTGCTGGTAGCCTTGAAGTTGTTGCATCATGAAACAGTCCCATCCATCGATTTAACACCTCCTTGTGAAATAAAGGAGGTCACAAGCTCCATAGCTTTGCAATTTCTCGATGTATCATTGACATTTCGGAATTGAATTTTGAAGTTGGTCAGAGGTCAAAGTATTGAGACTGCTTAACATGCTTAGATTGACTACGAACACGTCTTGAATGTTGCAGTTTCCCTAGTGCCCTCATTAGTTTGTCATTGTTACTGACAAACTCGAAGGTCGCTTGACTTTGTTGCTCCATGTACTCATCCTATAAAACATTAGCAAATCAAGTTGTTCTTAATATGTTTTAATAGTTATAAAATTACAAATTAAGAATTTGAGTTTAATAAACATAATTAATTATCCAGTTTCTACACATTTTGGATCTTTGAATTGTCCATTAGGACCTTAATAGGATTTACCTATAACTCCTCCCGTGAAGGTCGCACACCTGTCTCGGCTAACTATATTTTGCTCTGTTAGTAACATATTAATAATAGAATCATTGATATATGTAATAAGAGTAAGATAATAACGTACCAATAATTGCTCAAACACTTGATATCTGTCTTTGCTAACCATAGAGTCGTATTCGTTTTGTGCTCTTATTTTTCTTGCTCTTGCTGATGGAAGTTGGAATTTGGTGGAACGTCATTACTTAACAAATGCTTCCCAATCTTCCTCAGTATAGAGGGGTGGTAGTGTACTATTATAAGAGGCCTCTTAAATATATCGTCATTGTTGAGGTGTTAAGATCCTAAGCCGGAGTCTAGCGGGCACCTTGAACGTATTGCCGAGAAGGCCCCTGCTTGGGGAGAGACCCAACTCAGATTTGCCTCTTGCGAGGGGAGCACATCCCCCAGGAGTCGAACCTTTTCCCTCTTATATAAGAGAGTTTTAAGGCCTATCATAGGTACCAATCCAATCAATTGGTGGGATTGGTACCTGAGATAGGCCTAAGACCCTCTTATTCAAGAGAAACAAGGTTCGACTCCTGGGGGACGTGCTGCTTCACTAGAGGCAAACAAATCCGAGCTAGGTCTCTCCCTGAGCAGGGGCCCTCTTAGACCAAACAATACATAAGGGGGTCCACCCTGGGACCTAACTCGGGGTCGAGTACCTCACCCGAATGCGCGTTTAATGTTAAGATGTTGAGATCCTCGACCGGAGCCTAGAGGGCACCTCGAACATATTGTCGGAAGGGCCCTTGCTCAAAGAGAGACCTAGCTCAGATTTGCCTCCCACAGGGGGAGCGCGTCCCCCAAGAGTCGAACCTTTTGCCTCTTGTATAAGAGAGTTTTAAGGCCTATCCCAAGTACCAATCCAACCAATTGGTGAGATTGGTAGCTAGGATAGGCCTTAAAACTCTCTTATACAAGAGGAAAAAGGTTCTACTCCTGGGGGTCGCACTCCCCCTGCGAAAGACAAATCTGAGCTGGGTTTCTCCCCGAGCAAGGGCCCTCTTGGTGACTATCCTAGGTACCTATCCCACCAATTGGTTAGATTAGTATTTGGGATAGGCCTTAAAACTCTCTTATACAAGAGGGAAAATGTTCGACTCTTGAGAAACACGCTCCCTCTGCGGAAGGCAAATCCAAGCTGGGTCTCTCCCCGAGCAAGGGCCCTCTTGGCAATACGTTTGAGGTGCCTGCTAGGCTCCGGTTGGGGATCTCAACACCTTAACAGTCATTATTATTTAGAACAGAAGGGTTGGGCTTTACAAAAGTAACATAGAGGTCAGATCTAATTCTTTTGCTAGTTTACCACAAATCTTCATAGCTTTTTTCCTATACCACATCTCAACTGTGAAACTTTTGTAGATCTCTCCCCAAATAACATCTCTTACTTTGTCCAATTCCTTAGTTCTCCAATCTTTAATGCACATTGGAACATGCTTTTGACTAAGGACACCAATCCAACTACTTAATTCATTTTTGGCTCTGCCTTCTAGTTGGCCTTTTGCATCAAATGTCACTTCTAGTCTTAACCCCATCTTCCTTATCCCATGGACTCTTTTCATTGAAGTAGGTTTCTACTCAATATAAACTTTGGGATCAAATTTGGTTTTTCTTCAAGGCTTGCTCACTCATTTGCCCTTGCTATGTTCAGAGGAAGATGGCGTATACTTCTCACACTCTTCATTATACTCCTCATTAACACTTTCTTGTGACATTGTTACCGAATCTAAACCAATTTTTCATTGAAAGCCAAATACATACATTGACATAAACCAATCAAGCAAGTTAATAGATTTAATTTTAAAACAAATAGTAAATTAATTATTATTGATAGTTATTAAACAAAGTAATAACTAATAGAATTGATTAATATGACAAATTAATAAATTAATAAAAAATAACAGAAATAAAATTGATTAAAATAATAAAAACTATACTTAAATGCCAAAACTAAAACTAACAAAAGTAATTGCTAGTGATGGTTATAGAGGCTTTTCATAAAACATACAGTGGGTATCACAACAATACCAAAATGCTAAATGTTGTTCGAAGTTTATTTAAACACCAAAAACAAGTAACACAATTTAAATGGCAAATAACATATTAATATAATTAATATTAAAACTAAACAAAAACTCTTGCAACAGTAAAGCTAACTAACACTAACTTTAGAACTAACAATAATTCTAAAACTAACAAAACTAACAAACATATACATAAACACATAAAGATTAATCAAAATAAAATTAATTTTAAAACCAACACTAAAAATAAAACTAAATAATTAAAATTAAACCTTAAATAATTTCACTTAAAACTAATAGATAATAAATATTAAATAAAAACTATATAACTAAAAATTATAAAAAAAAACAAAAAAGTTTGAAAGTTATTACCAAAGTTCTTTGGTGGTGGCGAGGCAAGTGGCGTGGGGTTGAGATGCGCATGGGACTGCAGACGAGCTCGCATGGGGTTGGATTGTGGGTTAGTTTGTTGGTGAAGCAGCAGCCTTGAGACACACTAGGGAGGGAGTAGTGGCCTTGAGATGTGCAAGGGATGGAGTAGCAATGGTAGAGAAGTGGTGCAAGGTTGAGACAAGTGAGGGTTGGTAGACTGGCTCACATAGGATTGGGTCACAGGGTTAGTTCATCGCTAGTAGACTAGATCAACGGCGGCGGTAGCTGCAGGGCTGTGGTGGCAGAGTGAGAAAGTGTTTGAGAGTTTAAGAGTGAGACAGAGTTTAGAAATTTCAAATTATGAGAAGCTTGCGGGCTTAAATTGGGGTGAGGGGCCTAAAACAGTGTAGTTTTAACCCCTACATGATATGATGGTTTTCTAAAAAATCTGTTGTATAATAGAGTTCTTTCACAAAGGTTTTCTAAGAAATATGTAATATTCACTTAAACTGTCGTGAAAAATTGGTCCAAAACAATGAATTTTAGACTCTTTTCTCATCTATCTAGGGTGGCCCGCCTCTATCTTATGCATTTAATGGCCTAGAGTTTTTTACTTTTTGGAGTTTTTATCACAAAATAGCTATATATAGATACATTCCTTAGCTTAATAAAGAAGAAAAAAACTATATTAAAATAAATTGACATAAAATTGTTTACAAATGCTCATTATTCCTCTTTTTTTTTCTTTGGCTCCTCAACACATGTCCATTCCATACCTTCATGAAACAAGTAGGAAACATCATTGTCAAAATCATCAATTTCTTCAACTAGTGGTAATTTCTTTGTGAATGAGGGGGTATCCATGCAATCATCGGCAACTTCTGCACCATCAATAACTACACTTGGCTTCATTGAGATGGCTAAAGACAACTCCAGATCTTTAGAATCCGTTGTATAAAAAACTTAGGTTGCTTACGATGCCATAACGAGGGGATCATTTTTGTATTCTAATCGCCTAAAGTCAACCACCATGACACCATGATTATCGATCCTTAACATTGTTATTATCGGCCTATTTGCACTTAAAAATTGCTATGTGCAATCTCCCATAATCAAGTTCCAAATATCTTCAACGAAACCAAAGTAGTTTATGGTTCCATATACGGGATTCTTGTCCTTCGTGGAGGAAATATGCATAGTCTTAGCACGGAAAGCCACATTGCTATTTTGTACGAGATGCATCTCATCTCTTTCGCGAGTGTACAAAGAATAACCATTTATAGAATATGATGTATACCTTGTAACTATCGACGATAGTCTTCTAGCTAGGTTCTTTAAGGTTGATAAGACATGTCTATCTTGAGATCTGGAGCACTTGGCATAAATGTGTGCACTAATCTACACCCGAAAGGGTGGGTTGTGTTCATCTTGTAACCACTTCTCATTTCTTTTTCTTTTTGGGTTTTCTTTTTTTAATTCCTTCTTGTGAACTTCAATGAAAGGCTCCACTTCATTAGCATTGTGCAAGACATAAAGACAATCTTGGTCCCACTTCTCTCGATTTATCGAGAAAGGATTTCCAATAGATAGTCCTATAGACTCAATGTTTATTGTCTTTGGCACCCCAATTGCTTCTATATTGGATAAGTGCTCGGAGCAAAATTTAATTGATTCCTCCACTATGTAACTTTCTATGATACATCCCTCCCTCCTATTTTGGTTCTTCGCATAGCCCTTTAAGCCTTCATATACCTTTTAAAAGGGTACCTGCATCTTAAATATACTGGGTCACATAACTTAACTTCACGTACTAAGTGAACTATTAGATGAATCATGATGTCAAAAAATGCCAGTGGAAAATACTTCTCAAGCATGCACGAGGTTTTCATTAACTCCGATTGTAGTGAATCTAACATAAGTGGATCAATTACCTTGAAGCATATTGAATTAAAGAAAGAGCACAACTTGATAATTGCAAATCTCACATCTTTTATTAGAATTCCCCGCAATGCAAGTGTTAGTAATTGTTGCATCAACATATAACAATCATGTGTTTTATGCCCATAAGGTTCAAATCCTTTACCGATACCAACTTTTTAAAGTTTAAAGAATACCCATCTGGCACTTTCAATGAAGTAAGGTAGTCACAAAGCTTTCTCTTTTCTCCTCTTGATAACATGTGCTTCGCAAGAGGAAAGTAAGTATAGTTCCCTCTTTTCTTAAGAAACAAATTAGGCACAATCTCCAACTTCATGATATCCAACCGTATTTTTCACCATCCCTAGTCTTACTTGGAATGTCAAGCAACAGGTCCCCTATTGTTTTTATGCCTTTGACACAACAATTTCCATAAACTGTCATGTAATAAATGTTTTGTAATCAACATTTTCTACTAGTGATTCTTTACGTATTAAAGTTGGATTGAACTTAGACTCATCATAAAAATGGCACGTTTGGTAACTACTTTGTCATGACCCAGAGTACGGGGGGTGACATGGCGATTATTTGAATTAATTAAATAAGAATTTAGTTAAAAATATGAGTTTAAGGGTTACGTTAAATATAAAAGTATGAATGATTTAAAAACCATTTTGTAAAAGAATTCATAATCATTAAACAAATAAAATCATTGAGGAAATCATTAAGCAGGAAGTAAAATAATATATATATATAGCGAGTATGGGTCCCATTGACCCACAACTTGTGCACACATATTGTACTGACAATATAATAATACAACCACAGTCCAAGCACAAAGAAAGTTAAAACATTACATGCCTTGTTCAATTATTACAAATAATGTACTAGCCCTTTTACTGCTCCTGAGTTCTGTCCATTGAGTCCTCTCTAAACCTAAGAGGAAATCCACCTAAAGGGGGGAAATTTGAAAACAAATAAAATGTGAGCGAAAGGCTCAGTAGGACTATATTTTTAGAAATCATTTAATTTAAAAAGAAATCTCACTATTAAAGAGATTATTTAAAAGAAAGCTTGAATAAATAAATTTAAGTAAAGCCGTTCTTACCCAAAACAGTTTATTTGGTCGACCAGAAATTTCATCATTTTCTTTTCCTAGGCAAACCATATGAATATCACCACCGTAGTGGCCCAGCTGGGTTTCGGGACCTGCCCCCAAGGTCGATCGCTACACGACCCGATCTCTGATATGGCATCATGCCCTTATGTTCATACTCATCATTATTCAAAACCCATTTACCAAGTATTATTATTTACATTCATTATGGAGTTCATTTCAGTTCACGGTTTATTAAAATATAACCGATAAATTTATTTTCAATCAACCGTTGAAAACATTTTGATAAAAACCCTTTTTAAAGCCAAATCATTTAAAACTGGGTTCCAAAGAAGGGGTAAAAGTCATACCTCGATACTCGTATCGATGCCTCACACTGAAATCCTGGTCCGCTATACGTTAGCTCCGCAGAGCCACGAATAATCCTAAATACAAACTAAGTCGATCAATGTTTAGTTTGAAACATTCTATGTTACTAAACCGTTTCATGATGTTCTAGTGTGCCATTTGTATCTTTAAAATCATTTTATAAAGTTGAAATTTCAATGGGGGTTCAAAACAGTGAAAATGGATGAAAATCACAAAATTTTCCCTAGTTCGGTCGGCCTGTGGCTCTCCTGGTTCAGCTTGCCAAACTGCACAGTTTGGCCTGCCGGAGGACCATGTCTGGTCGACCGAACATTTCCAGGTTTGGCCTGCCGAATGGATGAATCCGGCCTACCGAACACGGAGTTTGGCCTGCCAAACTAGGAAAACCCAGAATTTTTAGCCATCGGTTTCGGGTCTCCCAAAACTCAAATATTTGTTTTAACCTGTTTTTCTCAAATCCCAGGCATAGAAAACAATCATCGATGATAGAAAAACATAATAGAACACTTTTGAACTCATTTAAACAAGATTTGACCACAAAATCTAAGAAAATCCAAAAATAGAGAAAAATGGAGAAAAATAAAAAATCTTGAATCGAATCTGTTTTCCTTCAAACAAAGCCTAGATTCTAGTTATTCTAAGTCCCATTAACTCAAATCAAAGGTTTCCTAAGCTCAAATAAACTTAGATTTCAAAAATGCAAGAAAAATTAAAAATTGAAAAAGTTTAGAAATTTCAAAATTAACCTTGAATCGAAGCTTTAAATCACGTTCTCGGTTGCCAAATCACGTCCCCGAGCTCCCTACTTGCTAACCCAAAGCTTGGATTCAAATTTTGTTTCAAAATCTTGAGGAAAATTTGAGAGAGGAAGAGAGTGACCGAGAGAGAGAGAGAGAGAGTCACACGGGAGAGAGAGAAAGAGAGTGAATCAAAGAGAGGGAGAAGAGAGAGAATAAATAGAGAGAAATAGTGGGCAGCTTTACTATGCGAAAACTATGTGCCGCCCACGGTTTTGTAAAACGGGATATATTTGACATTTTTCAAGTTTTTGTGTCCCAAAGATTCAAAATAACATTTAAAATAATTAAAAACAATTAGAAGTCATTAAGATAACCAAAACAACTTTACACCCAAAATTTTATTAAATGATCAAACTAAATTTTAAAACATTAGTTATGGCACACTAATTCATCATTTTACATTATAATAACATTAAATTAATTTCGGGGCGTTACATACTTATAATCTCATTTTGAAATAAATGTCCTCTAATAATTTGAATTGAACGAGATCTATGGTTTCTATATCGAACACAAGGACACCGAATTTTTTCATCTTGGGCATGAGTTTTGACAACAACCAAAAATTCTTTCACACCATTTACATATTCTCTAGTTAATCAAAAATCTCACATTTGTTTCCTATCCATTTTGCAACTCCTAAATCAAAATATACAATTCAATTACAAATAATTGTGCAAATTAATTGATCTACCATATATAAATCACACCATAGATCCACAAATTTCACAAATTAATCATACCCTTTAATATCAATATAGCTAATCATACTAAAACATCCACAAATTATCCATACCCATCATATTAAAATATCCACAAATTATCCATACCCATCATATTCAAATAACAAATAATATCCATAAATCTACAATTATCACAAATTAATCATACACATAAACTAATCATGCTAAAAAAATCAACAAATTGATCATACCCATCATCTTCAAATAACTAATATTATCCATAAAACAATAAACATTGATCAATCATACTAATTGATTTACAAGTTAATCATACCCAACATATTTAAATAACTAATCGTAATCATATATTTACAAATCATAAAAACTAATCAATAATATTAAAACTATAAATATCTAATTAAACACTTACATGGAGGGAGAAAAAAAGGATGGGAGTGAAGAGGGACGACGATTGCAGTTTCGAGACATTTAGGTTATATTTTGAGAGCTTTGTTCGAGATTTATATCTGATTGTTGAACTGGAATGGGGTTCTTAAACACCTTTCATGACGGTTTTTAGTAAACACCGTCGTGGAAGGCTTTATCTTATACAACGATTTTTGCTTAAAACCGTCGTGTAAGAATAAACCTACCATGACAGTTTCTAGTAAAAACCATCGTGAAAGGCTCCACTACCTACCACGACGGTTTTCGTATTTTCGGGCATATTCTCTGCATTTTTTTCCTTCTAAAAAAATTATTAAATGAGGGTCATATAATCTTAAATTTCTAGTAGTACAGAATACAAAGATTTATGCAGTTTGGCAAAATTATCTATGCCCGAAGAAGGAGGAGAACAAATTCACTAGCAATTTAAAAATTACACACTCAACATTTTTCACCTGTTATTCATGATTTTAATATCGGATGTAATTGATTTAGCAAAAATGACCCCATTCTTAATTATATAAAAAAAAGTGTTGTTTAACCTTCCAAAAAAAATCGTTGTTTAATTTATATTCTAAAAAAAATCGATGTTTAAAGTGCTTTTTCCACTTTAGACGACTGTTACATTAACGATTTTTACTTACAACCATAGTCTAAAGTTAGAACAATGACGATGTTTGTAAACAGTTCATGCGACATATAATTATAAAAACAGTTATAGCTATCAACTAGACGACGGTTTTTGCATCATACACGGTTAAACATTATACATTAATCCGAGTCTTTTTTTTTTTTTCCTGTTGTGTTACTGCCGTCAGAACAATATACAACAAGATTTTCAGTCGAATTATGTAAGATCGCATGATTTATTACGTATGTAAATATATATGACATATTCCGCATGCAATTCTTTAATTACATGACTGTTAATGTGTGTATTAATATAATAAAATTGTGAGCAGGGTCAAAAGCTTATGATGGCAAAAGAAAAAAAAAAAGTAGTTGCTTTGTGTATGCTTGTTTTCTTTCATGATATAGCATTATTTTTTTTCCTTATCACTCAGAAAAAAAAAAAAACAATATTTTCTTATCTGGCAGCAGCAACACCATTAAGCCACTATAATTAGAATAATTAATGTTCTCAAAGAGTCTCTGCATGTGTACACGTCTTTCACCCTACGACTAAACCGACCTTGCCATTCTGTCTTTTTTATTTTTTATTTTTTTGATGCAGATCTTTCCCTTCTGTCTACGTTTGAGGATAAATACTAATTATTTAAGTGTTAGACCAAAAGTGGTTATTTAAAAAAGAGGCCAAGTTGATTACTGCTTCCCTTCCCAGGGTAAGGTAACAATAATTTCTAAGATAAGCAAAACTCATTTCGCGTTAAACAATCCTTGTTGAGAAACCTTAAGCTAAACTCGTTTCCACCAAGGAACATCCTGAAAGGTCATTTTGCTTGAATTGGAGTTCAAGGAAAAGAGGTTTTTGTGTTATATAGGAGGCACTTAATTTGTTTTTCAAGCAATCTCGTATAAATTAATTTGACAATGATATTCTTTGAAAGTTCAGTATATAAAAGTTTATAGTCTATACATTTATAGGTCATGAAATTGAAATTCTAATGTCGCAGTAAACTCACACCAAATTTTACTTCTAGATGCAATGTTCAAGAACAGACTTCAAATTCAAAAAAAAAAAAAATCCTTTACATTTTCTAATTGACCAATATATTATTTGTTTCATGAGTTTGAAGTTTTAAATCTATTTGTTACAATATTTTTTTGCATAAAAATTTAAATTCTTATTAAAACTTTTTATTTAAATTTATGAATTTACCTGGCTACAACGATATGCCGATTCATAATTCCTATATTTGGGGGGTTTCCACAACAACGAATAACGAGCTAATCCATTTCTAACTAAGTCAGTATTGACCTTCCAGTATTTGACAATGCAACTACCCTACGCCAATTAATAGTAATAATAATAATATAGAAAACTGAAATGTAAATTCTATGAAAAGAAAAGTACAAAATATGGCCCACACGTTCTAGCTATAGGCCTACAATATACCCTATAACGTGAACAAACTCATGTAACAAACAAAGAGGAAAATATTGGCTGGTATTTTCAACAAGCTTCTCCAAAAGAAGCAATCTCAGTGGCCATACATGACATTGACTAGGACCATAAAGCCAAACCAGAATTTCTGTTGTCTTCCTTTTAAGGTTTCTCAATAGCTAAAGAAGTTAAGCTAAGTCTAATCCTCTCTTATCCTTTTACTACATTATTCTGTTATTTTGTTTTGTTTTATTTGTGCAACCATCTATATAGAGGCTGTTTTATTTGCTTTAAAAGGACATCTTTGCCTAATGTACTAGCTTATAATACAAAAAGGCAAAAAAAAAAAAAAATTCATAATCCTGCAAGCAAACATGAGAAGCAAGAAAGTTCTTCTCCTTCTCCTTCTTGATCTTCTCATGATCCTTACAAGCCAGCTTGTTCATGTTAAAGGATCCGAGGACAAGGTTTCTTGTGCGCTACTTAATTTCTATTTTCTTGGGGTTTATCTCATTTGTGCTTTAACCACTTGCTAATGATGAAGTGTTATTAATGAACAGAAGTTCTATATTGTCTACTTTGGAGATCGTCCTGCTGACAAGGATTCTGCGGTGCGCAAACACATCGATGTTCTATCCTCCGTTAAAGAAAGGTTTATTGTCTTTCTCTTCGTCTCACTTGAATCCCTGCAAACACGCTTGTGTATGAATGAAACAAGAATATTAATAACAATGCTTAATCCCATGGTGCTAATAATCAAAAACACCATTGCAACCGTGGGATTGATAACACTAGTGTTAAGGAAGCTAATGAAAACTAAAAATGCTAAAAGAAATATGTAGAGCTCTGGCTTTTCGTCCAATCGTACGTACCGTGTCACATACAATAGTAGTAAAGCTCAGAAATTTTTCAAGAGGGCACTATGGAAAATAAATAAGTATAGTTTTTGATTGAACAGAGATATTATTTAGAATGTATTTCAATGAATAAAGATACAATTATAATTTATCTTAAATGAGGGCAAAAGTAAAATTTTGAAAAATTATAAAATTGGGGCATGGTATCCTACTCACCACCATGCAGCTCCGCCACTGAGCACATACTAATGTACAGGTCTTACAAAGTCTCACATTACATTCCTATATAGTGGGTTGTGATTAAAGTTTCTATAATTATGGGCCAATTCAGTAGCTCTTTGTAGAATATTTTTTAGCATTGCTCATAAAAGAAGGACCTAAAGTAATGAGCATTTCTGTTAATTTAAAACGTAGTTTAATTAGCTAAACTTGTTGATTTATTTTATAATCAATGTTTGCCATCCATATATGTGTGTACATATATCTTGACGTTGTTGTTGATGTTGTGGTAATTAGCCATGATGAGGTTAAGGAGTCCATGGTCTACAGCTACACGAAGAGCTTCGATGCTTTTGCTGCAAAGCTTTCTAGTGATGAGGCCAACAGGATAGCTGGTACGTGAAGCAAATTTTAGATAAGTGATATTTGGTGTCGTATATGCGGCAAACTTTCATAAATGTAATCTTTTGACTTTTTTTTTTAGTTATACATTTATATGTAGCACAATTTAAACAAATATTATGAATGATAATATGTCACAACTTGTATAAGTGTAGTATAAATAAACACACTTTTAAAGTATGACATAACATGTAATTTTCTACATATAATTAAATTTTAACTAACTATCAAGTCCTTTTCTTGTGAAATAATAATATTATTAATTGTTAATAATAATGTGTAGAGAGGGAGGAAGTGCTGTCCGTAATTCCAAATACCTATCGCAAGCTACATACAACAAGATCTTGGGACTTCATTGGCTTGCCTCAAACAGCCAGAAGAAAGTTAAAGGCAGAAAGTAAAATTGTTGTGGGTCTTTTCGATACAGGTGCAAATATTAAATTTTCTGATCTTTGCTTTTATTATTTTCTAATCTGTAGGGCACTTTTTTTAATTCATCAATATTAGGCCTTTTTTGTTAACATACTATATATAATTTTTAACCATCAAATCATATAAAAGTTTTACATTGCCTAAGGAATTGTTTCCACCCGTTGTGATTACTCAATTGCTCGTTGAGCTTTTGGATTCTATATAAATTAAAGTTTGGCTAGAAAAAAAAATAGTTGTTTTATTTTATATGACAGTTGAAATAATTTTTTTTTAGCTTAATCAATATATGAAGAAAATTGAGTTTTATGTGTCAGGAATTACTCCGCAGTCCGATAGTTTCAAGGATTATGGATTTGGACCTGATCTACCGCCAAAATGGAATGGAACCTGTGAGCGCTCTGCTAACTTCTCAGGATGCAACAAGTAAATATTTATGTCCTTTTCTTTAGTTTTAATATATTTATATATTTTGAAGATGAAAGCATCGTGCAAATTAATACTATTATAATATCTACCACCAAATAAAACTAAAAAGAAAAACAACTTGGAGTGAAATTTAAATTGCGACATATAAAGCGTGACTGTGACATTTTAATTGATTTATATAGATCTCAGAGTTAAATTTCCGGAGGAATATCTTTATTTGATATTTTAATTCATTTTCTAAAAATAATCATAAAATCATATTTTTCTATCTTGCTTATTCGTTCACCATTATTTTGCCCAAGTTTTCATGGATAGTGCGTGAGGAGCACGCACTACCTAGACTTTCCATTAATTTTTGAATCAAACTATTTAAAAATAGAAAAAATTTTATGTTAAAAAAGATAATTTCGCTGTATCGGTATTTGTACAGTGTTATAACTATCGGATTAGAATTTTAATAGTTTAATCTACAATTGTTTATGTTAAAAATTTATAACATACTATACGGAATTGTTTGCGGTCACAAATCATACTGTAAAAAGTTAATTCAACCACTAAAATATCTATACTCCATAGTAGAGCACAACTATCATCGCCACATATAAAATTGCCTTAAAACAAGGGATTAAACTATAGTTTTTAATTTTTTGAAAAAATAAAATCAATAATTTAAACCATTTCTTAAAAAGATATTTCAAATATTGGTTTGAACTAAAATAATGAACCAATCAAACTCTAAATCTCTAAGAGTTATGAAGAATTTTTTTTTTTAATTTTAAAGGAGTGAAACTAACAATTTAAGCTAAAATTACAACGCAACTACATTATTTTGAGTTTTGTCCTCTCTCTTTTTTCTTTTTTCTTTCTTTCACGGCCCTTTTTAATAATTTTTAGTCCAAAGTTCTTTGAGGATCGTATTTTATTTTATTTTTTCTATTTTATATCAATAATATGTTCTTGATGCTAACTTATCATTCTGTTTTTCCTGTTTTTTCATTTTTTTTTTGTTTGCACAGAATCATTCTTGCTGTAGTACGGACTAATTTAGTTCACTATTTTGTGACAACATTATTGATACGTTACTCTATCTTAATACACAATAAGATTAAGAGTGAATTATTTATTTATTTTTTTTTCTCCAAGTGGGAAAGAAGAAAACAATGGTCAAATCTATGATCTCAACGTTTGTTTTGGGTACAATATTAATTTGTTGTGTGTCCTAAACCAAATTAATAATGGCCCTAACCTATTTTCCATATATCTTCCTTGTCAGAAAAATTATAGGAGCCCGGCACTTCAAGCTGGACGGCGTTCCCGACCCATTGGATGTAGCTTCTCCGTTGGACGTCGACGGCCACGGTACTCACACATCGTCGACCTTAGCCGGAGAGCATGTTCCGAACGCCAGCCTCTTCGGCCTCGCCAAGGGGACATCGCGGGGTGCCGTGCCCTCGGCGAGGGTGGCCATGTACAAGGTCTGCTGGATTTCCTACGGCTGCTCCGACATGGACATCCTCGCGGCCTTTGACGCTGCCATCCACGACGGCGTTGACGTGATATCAATTTCAATTGGTGGGGTTTTTGAAGCTTACACCAAAGACTCCATAGCTTTCGGCGCATTTCACGCCATGAAAAAAGGCATCATCACGGTCACCTCGGCGGGTAACGACGGACCGCTTCTCGACACTGTTGCCAACCATGCGCCGTGGTTGGTGACCGTGGCTGCTAGCGGTATTGATAGGGCGTTCAAGAGCGAAGTCCAGTTTGGAGATGGAAAGAGCATTTTGGTAAGTTTCACATTTTCAATCATGATTCATGCATTTCGTAATTCTCACATCATTTCATTAGTACCACTTAAAAGTACTAATTAATGGTATTAACATACAAAGAGTTCTGGTGCATTGCACCTTAATTTCAATTGCATTAATAACTAAAATTCCTTTTTCTTATTTTTCTTAGGACTAGCAACTAAATAGTATCCCCGTATTAGTAAAGATAATCAAGGGTGGAGTCAAAAAATTTAGTAAGGGGTGAAACAAATGTTAATATTATCAAGAAAAATTAAACAAACAAGATATAAAATTTTAGGGGGCTAGAATAGGATTTTAGAAGGGACGGAAAATAATTTTTATAAGATTTCATATGCAATATTAAAAGAAAAAAGTTCAAGAGATGGCCGCCCATTTTAATTCGTTTGTAGCTCCACTACTGAAGATAATAGTTTAATATTCCAAACATGTGGTCCATATCGAATTGTAAAAGAAAATAGAAAGTAAAATTTAAAGATGAAAAGGGGATTGTGAATTTGTGTAAAGAATTTCTTTTTTGAAGTGTTATTTTCCTCCACTCCAAAAAAAAAAAATTGCTAACAGGATTTTTGGCCATTATCTCCACGTTACAGTGAAAAGAAGGAACTTTATAATTAGAAATTTTACGGAATTCCATTGAACCCAAGAAATTTCGATCACTCTTGTAAATCTATTGTGAGGAACATTAGATGCATATACTTTTTACGTATAATATTGAAATTGCACACATTTCCAATTATAAAACACTTATCTTCTTTTTTTTATATTTTTGATGTGTGATTTTTGACTTTTCAACTTCCTTTTATGTATTATAATTTCTCACCACAAACATGGTCATTCCACGGTACCTATCTAAAACATTGTCATTTGAGAAATCAATTAGAACTGAGAGTAACTCAAAACACCGAAACACCGTAACACCGTAACATGTGACGTGAGAAAAAACATGGTTAAAATAACTGTTGTTCTCAACCGAGGCTGTCAAACAATCTATCCCTTATAAACTTTTTGCTTAGGAACAATGACCATGCGGTTGATAATTAATAATTACTAGCCAAATTAATATACATGCTTTGTTAGTTTTATTTTTAGTCATACTAACCCACGGCTCTTGTTTTGCAAGTGTAAAATAGAGATTGTACTGGAACTCGGAAAATATATATAAAAAAAAAATGACTGTGGTGATCTTTCAACTAGAATGAGTACTACTATTTTGGTGCAAACCATATAATGTGAACATGGTTTTACATGCATGAAATGCAGGGGAATGGGATAAGCACATTCCTTCCAAAGCAACAAATGTACCCTCTTGTCAGTGGGGAAGATATAGCGCAGGACTCTGCAAGCAAGGAAGACGCTAGGTAAATTCTATATTTGTTATGTTTCTATTTGTACACGTACATGAATTTAACAAAATACTAAAGATACTGATTTGTATGCGCTACAAATAAACAGCTACTGTTACGATGGCTCTCTGGACTCTAAGAAGGTAAAAGGAAAGCTTGTCCTTTGCAAGCTTGGAAGTTGGGGAACTGACTCGGTGATTAAAGGGATTGGAGGGATCGGCACCATCATCGAAAGCGATCGGTATCCTGATACTGCGCAAATTTTCATGGCGCCGGCAACCATGGTCAATTCCACAGTAGGTGAAACCATCAACCGGTACATCCACTCAACACGGTAGGTAAAAAACACATGGTTATAGCGTTAATATTAGTACAAGTACAAAAATAGATTATGAAGTTGTGATTCTTTGGGGCATTTTGTCGAACACATTGCAGTTCGGCTACGGCCGTGATACACAACACCCAGGAAGTACGAGTCCGTGCTCCGTTCATCGCTTCTTTTTCATCTCGGGGTCCAAGTCTAGGATCGAAACGCGTACTCAAGGTAAAATTATTACCACAAATTTATCTATAAATAAAAAAATATTGTTTTTCTTTAAATTTAAACTCAAAACTCAATATATTTTAAACAACTCACATACCCACTAAAAGCTAATTTGAAATGACAAATTCAATACAAAGTACACCCGTAAATACGTGACATGTCAATATGAATAGTTTCATGTCATATTCATCTCTGATTTTGATTAAAATTTCATTGTAATTTATATATAAGACCACGATAAAAACATTTTGAGGTCTCTAAATTGCACAAGAAGTTGTCTTTGTCCTTGGTTACTACAAATGTTTGTCAAAAAAATGTAACAAAGAGGATTTAATATACAAGTGTCACAAACCACTTTAAGTTCTCTGACAAAATTAGTCAAAGTTGAAGATACTAAAATGAGATTCAGATTCTTATCAAAGTTAGAGACACTTGAATGTGGTAATTTGATGAATATATATACATATGTGTGTGTATATAATTAATAAAAATGGTGGTGCATGTAGCCTGATATTGCAGCACCAGGACTAGACATTTTGGCATCATACACGCCTTTGAAGTCACTTACGGGGCTAAAAGGCGACACCCAATATTCAAAATTCACCATAATGTCTGGCACTTCCATGGCATGCCCCCACGTTGCTGGAGTAGCTGCTTATATCAAGTCTTTCCACCCCAAGTGGTCCCCCGCTGCCATCAGATCTGCCATCTTGACCACGGGTAATTAATTAATAGTTCAACTTTATAGTATTATAATATTTTAAAAAAATGATATAACTTTTTGTGTTGCTCAAAACTGGCATTCTTATGGAATTCTCTCATTATATAGCAAATCAATAAAAGTAGAATTTCAAAAGAAATGACAAAAGTAGAACGGCAAGCAATTTATGAATATGGTTATTAGCGTTGACAGTCACTGAAGTATGTGCATAGTTAGTAATCGGTGTCAATGTGTGTTATTTTCATTTTTTTTTTTAAGTTCCAAATGTATATTACCAATTTCTTTCGAGATAGTCTAAGAAATATGCTTGGTTGATTATAAGTAGCTCACATCTAATACTAATATTCTAAGAAATATGCTTTGTTTTTTTTTTTTAAAAAAAGGAAAGAAATATGCGTTGTTAATTATAAGTACTTTCATTATTAACCCTGACCTTCCATTGATTTTTTTTTTTTTTCCAAACAATAAGCTAAACCTATGAGCCAAAGAGTAAATGCCGAAGCAGAATTCGCCTACGGAGCCGGCCTAGTGAACCCTAGAAGAGCTTTGAGTCCGGGTCTAGTTTATGACATGAATGACATGTCGTACATCCAGTTCCTTTGCCTAGAAGGCTACAATGGCTCCTCTCTGGCTCCTTTGACAGGTTCTTCGGTAAATTGCTCATCCTTGATCCATGGCCTCGGCTACGATGGTCTCAACTATCCCACTTTCCAATTAGCCCTAAATAGAAACCAAAAAACGACTTTCGCCATATTCCGGAGGACAGTCACTAACGTTGGCGTGGCTAGGTCTATCTACAATGTGACTGTGAGAGCTCCAAAAGGAGTAGAGATCACTGTGAGGCCGACGAGCCTTGTGTTCAACAAAGCCATGCAGAAGAGGAGCTTCAAGGTTGTGGTGAAAGCAAAATGGGACCCTAGCATGAGGGGAAGAATGGTTTCCGGCATGCTTGCATGGAAAAGCTCTCGCTACGTTGTTAGAAGCCCTGTCGTTGTCTATAGTCCACTTGAAAATATTGATCATATTGTTAAGGTTAATAATGACAATGTTTTGTGAAGAAAGAGAGAATATGCATGTACGGTGTACATGTTGCTGTAACAGATTGTATGTACGCCCAGTTAATGTTGACTTTAACTATGTTGTAACAAATTCTCTGTTGAAAGAATTAGTGATGAGCTGAGAAATTACTTCTTTTTATGAAAACAGCCCTTAAGAGATTTATTGCAAAATACACATTCACGTCTATATATATATATATATATATATAGATATACATACGTACGAAACTGTATAATCTCGGACTCGATCCTGCGTCTGAAAATTAGCACGGCACATTTGTGTCTTTTAGCATTCCTTTTGACTACCAGAGAGAATATACATAAACTCCTCTCTCCTTTTCCTTCCATTAAAAAAAAAAGGGAAAACACTATTTGGCAATTGTATCCGGTAATTCTCTCTACCCTGAGATTGTTTGGATGCAACTTTTCTAGCAATAAAAAAGAAAGCATGTTTTTCGTATTTTCTCCGTAAGTTTGATGTTAGTAAATATTTTTCCCAATGTGGATTCTAGCACATATCCGCATAGGTCAACTTGAAATAAAATATGACTGAGAAGGGAAAATGGAAGTTTTCATATGTTAGTTTTGAATTATCTATATTTCCTTATAAAAGAACAAATTCTTTTTCAGCGTGACGATGTTTTGATTCTTGATCAGCAACTCATAAACTTTTATTATCACTTACCAAACCACCTCAAAGGAGAGAGTGAGATGACTTGGAGAGATGGACTTCTAGAAAAAAATAAAAATAAAAAAATAAAAAGGAAATTTACATTTTTGTACTTTGTATTTTGAGGTTACTAAAAAATTATAAAATTTGTAGAAAATGTCAAATTTTATAAAATTATTAGTAGCAAATGTCATGTAGACTTTAAGATAGCAAATATCACATATCAATTTAACTGTTTAAATTGTGCAATTATATAGACTAAATGTCACGCTCCGAAGTACGGGAGTAATGTGGCAGATTATTTAAATTAATTAAAAGGAAAATTTAGTTAAAATCAAGAGTTTAGGGGTTAAGTTAAATAGTAAAAATGTGGAAGTTTCGAAATAACGTTTTATAAAAGAATTCATAAACACTGAACAGGTGAACAGCGAGTATGGGTCTCATTGACCCATAACTTGTACACACATATAGTACTGACAATACAATAATACAACCACAGTTCGAGTACAAATAAAGTTACAAACATTACATGCCTTGTTTAATTTATACAAATAATTTACTAGTTCTCATACTGCTCCTGAGTTCTGTCCGCTGATTCCTCTCTGAACCTAAATGGGAATCCACCTAGAGGGGAAAATTTAAGAAAAACAAGGAAAATGTGAGCGAAAGGCTCAGTAGAACTATATTTTATCAAATCATTTAATTTAAAGGAAAATCTGATTATTTAGGGAATTGATTAAAAGGAACCTTGAATAAATAAATAAATTTAATTAAAACCGTTCTTACTAAAACAGTTTATTAGGTCGACCAGAAACATCATTTTCTTTTTCCTAGGCAAACCATAAGGATGTCACCATCGTAGTGGCCCAGCTGCGTTTCGGGACCTACCTCCAAGGTCGATCGCTACACGACCCGATCTCTGATATAGCATCATGCCCTTATATTTATTCTCATCATTATTCAAACCCATTTACCAAGTATTGTCATTTACATTCATTATAAAGTTCATTTCAATCCACGGTTTATCAAAATATAACTGATGAATTCATTTTCAATCAACCGTTGAAAACATTTTTATAGAAACCCTTTTTAAAGTCAAATCATTTTGAAACTAGGCTACCAAGGAGAGGGTAGAAGTCCTACCTTGATACTCATGCCGGTGCCCCACACCGTAATCCTGGTCCGCTATACGTTAGCTCCGCGGAACCATGAACGATCCTAGATACACACTAAGTCGATCAATATCTAGTTTGAGACATTCTATCTTACTAAACCATTTCAAGACGTCCTAGTGTGCCATTTGTATCTTTAAAATCATTTTACAATGTTGGAATTTCAATCGGGGTTCAAAATTGTGAAAACGGGTGAAAAATCACAAAATTTTCCATGCCCAGTCGGCCTGCCGGACGCCCTACTTCGACCGGCCGAACTGTGCAGTTTGGCCTATCGGAAATCAGGTCCGATCGGCCGGACATTTCCCAGGTTCGGCCTGCCAAACGGTGCAGTCCGGCCTGCCGAACTAGAAAAACCCAGAAATTCTAGCCATGGGTTTTGGTTCTCCCAAAATCCAAATCTTGATTTTAACCTGTTTTTCTCAATTCTCAGGCATGGAAAACAATCATAGATGATAGAAAACACATACTAGAACACTTTTGAACTCATTTAAACAAGATTTAAACTATTAAAAATCTCAAAAATCCAAAAATGTGAAAAAATGAGGAAAAATGAGGAAAAATGAAAAATCTTGAATCTAATCCGTTTTTCTTCAATCTAAGCTTAGATTCTAGGTGTTCTAAGTCCATTTAACTCAAACCAAGAGTTTTCTAAGCTCAAACAAACTTAGATTTCAAAATGCACAAAAATTGAAATTTTGAAAAAAGTTTAGAAATTTCAAAACTAACATCGAATCGAAGCTTCAATCCGCATTCTTGGTTGCCAAATCACGTTCTCGAGCTTCCTCCTTGCTAACCCGAAGCTTGGATTCGAATTTTGATTCAAAAATTTCAAAGAAATTTGAGAGGGAAAGAGAGAAACCAAGAGGAAGAGAGTGAGGGAAACTCACGGGGGAGAGGAGAGGGAGAGTGAGAGCTGAGAGTGAAGAGAGAGGAAGGGGAGAGAAAATAAATAGAGAGAAACGATGGGCGATTTTGCTGTGCAAAAACTAAATGCCACCCATGGTTTTGTAAAACGGAATATTTTTAACATTTTACAAACGGTTGTGTTTTGAAACTCAAAACAACATCTTAAAACAATAAGAAATCATTAGAATTTATTAAATTAACAAAACAACCTAAAATTCAAAATTCAACCAAATAATCAAATTAATGTTGAAACATTAATTATGGCACACTAATTCATCATTTTTCATTACAATAACATTAAATAAATTTTGGGGCGTTACAACTCTCTACCCCTAAAGGAAATTTCGCCCTCGAAATTTACAACTCAATTTAGAAACAAAACAAATGCAGATACAACTCCCGCATACTCGACTCTAGTTCCCAAGTGGCTTCATCAACCCCGTGATGCTACCACACGACCTTTACCAATGGTATCTCATGACGAAGCAAACTGATCACTTTTCGATCGATGATCTGAATCGGCACTTCCTCGTACATCGTATCCTCCTGAACCTGCACATCGCAAAATGAAACTATCTTACCCTGCTCAGGCGGACACTTTCTAAGCATCGACACATGGAACACATCGTGAACATGAGAGAGTTCGGGCAGAAGATTAAGCCGATAAGCAACCACACCAATACGCTGAGTGATTTTGAACGGTCCAATGTACCTTGGCGCAAGCTTTCCACTCAATCCGAACCGCATAATTCCTTTACGAGGCGATACCTTCAAGAGAACGAAATCTCCAACCGCAAACTCTAAGGGTCTACGTCTTCTATCCGCATAACTCTTCTGTCGACTCTGAGCTGCCCTCAATCGATCTCGAATCACACCGACTTTCTCGTTGCTATCACGGATCTCATCCGGCCTAAGAATAACCCTGTCTTCTAGCTCCAGCCAACACACCGGTGACCGACACGGTCGCCCATACAATGCCTCAAATGGTGCCATACCAATACTCACCTGATAGCTATTGTTGTACGCGAACTCTGCTAGATGCAAATATTTCTTTCAATTCCCGTCGAAGTTTAACGAACAGGCACGCAACATATCTTCGAGAATCTGAATAACCCGCTCAGACTACCCATCAGTCTGAGGATAAAACGTCGTACTGAAGTTCAAACCGGTACCTAAAGCCTCCTGAAAACTCCTCCAGTACTTAGCATTAAACTTGGTGTCTCGATCAGAAGTGATGGACAAGGGAACTCCATGCAACCTCACTATGTTCTGCAGATACAGATCCCTGAGAATCCTCCTCAAACATGTCAACCTGAATAGAATGAAATACATCGATTTCGTCAACCTGTCGACCATGACCCAAACTACATCATGCCACTGCTCCGTCCTCGGCAAACCTGTGAGAAAATCCAGCGTCACATGCTCCCATTTCCATCCTGGAATAGGAAGCGGCTGAAGCTGACCTGTAGGCTTCTGATGCTCAGCTTTCACCTGAAGACACGTCATATACTTAGCCATGAACTCTCGAACATCCTTCTTCATGCCTCTCCACCAATACTGCCTCTTCAAATCACGATACATCTTTGTGCTCCCCGGATGAATAACAAACTGAGACCTATGAGCTTCGTCCAAAGCGGCTTTCATCATCTTGGCGATAGTTGAAACTGCAAGACGCTCCTAGAAATACAATGATCCATCTGCATGAACTCTCCACTCTTCAAACCGCTCTCTGTTCTGGATCCGCGACCAAATCCCCCGCAAATGTTGATCCTACCAATTACTTTGCTTCACCATCTGAATAAGAGCTAGGGTCACTTCCACATGATATACCGAAACTCGATCACAGTTTTCATGATACCGTAGTCCATACTCGCTCACTGTCGCATCCCTGCTCCAGTCCTCAAAAGCCAAACAAGCGAGAATCTCTGAAGATTTCCTGCTAAGCGCATCCACGACAACATTAGCTTTCCCGAGATGATACTGCAACGCGAAATCATAATCCTCCATATACTCTATCCATCTACGCTGCCTCAAATTAAGATCCCTTTGAGTGAACAGATACCTCAAACTCTTATGATCTGAGAAGACCTGAAATGTTGCTCCATACAAAAAACACCTCCAAATCTTCAGCGCGTAAATCACTGCCGCAAGCTCTAAGTCATGAGTAGGATAATTCCACTCGAGAGGTCGTAGCTGTCTTGATCCGTACGCAACCACGCGTCCATGCTGCATCAACAGGCATCCAAGTCCGCGTCCTAAAGCATTTACGTAAACCTCATATGGCTCGTCACTGCTAGGAATAACCAACACTAGAGCTAAAGTCAACCGGTTCTTCAATTCCTAAAAAGCAAGCTCACATTCTTCATCCCACTCAAACCTGACATTTTTGTTGATCAATCTCGTTAACGGAGTTGCAATCTTCGAAAAATCCCTTACAAATTTCCTATAATAACCAGCAAGACCTAAGAAGCTGCAAATCTCCGTTACATTCTTCGGTCGTTCCCATTCCACTATGGCTTTAATCTTGGACGGATCCACAGAAATACCATGCTCCAAGATGACATGACCTAGAAATTTGACCTTAGTCAACCAAAACTCACACTTTTCCCTCTTAGCATACAACTGGTGCTCCCACAGAGTCTGAAGCATGATCCAGAGATGCTGCTCATGCTCCTCCCAAGTCTTAGAATACACTAGAATGTCATCGATGAACACGATCATAAACTGATCCAAATATGGCCTAAATATCCTATTCATCAAATCCATGAAAGCTGTCGGAGCGTTTGTCAACCTAAACGACATAACCAGAAACTCAAAATGCCCATACCGAGTCCTAAAAGCTGTCTTAGAAATATCCTCTTCCTTAATCCTAAGTTGATGGTAACCCGACCGCAAATCAATCTTTGAGAAGTACCATGAACCTCCCAACTGATCAAACAACTCATCGATCCTGGCCAAGGGATACTTATTCTTCACTATAACACGATTCAGCTATCGATAATCTACACACAACCTGAGAATCCCATCATGTTTCTTAGCAAACAAAACCGGTGCTCCCCACGGAGATGTGCTATTCCGAATATACCCTTTATCAGCAAGCTCCTGAAGTTGCTTCCTCAATTCCTTCATTTCTGCTGGTGCCATCCGATAAGGTGCCATAGAAATCGGTGTTGTCCCTGGAAACAACTCAATACCAAACTCGATTTCTCGATACGGTGGTAATCCTAGCAAATTTTCGGGGAAGACATCCTCGAACTCATCAACCACCAGAATCGCTACACTTCCTCTCAAAGCATAGGGCTCACACTCTAGATTCGCGAGAAAAGCACAACAATCCAGATTTCTTCGCCCTTCTAGACACGATTTCATGATACGCTCACTCATTAACCAATCACCACCAACCTGGTAAGTGATCATCGTCCCCTTATCAGACACTAGGGTTACTTTTCTAAGTTGGCAGTCCACAACTACATTATACCTGGACAACCAGTCCATCCCTAGAATTACATCATATGAGCTCATGGGGAGTATAATCAAATCACTTTTCAAAATCTCATCCTCAATCTTTATTTTACAAGATTTACAGACACAATTCACACACACCCGCCCCAAGGGAGAAGTTATGACTAGGGGTTCATTAAACTCTTCTATCTTTAATCCCAAGGCATGTACAAAGGAACTCAAAATGAGAGAATGAGAGGCACCTGTATCAAATAAAACGCGAGCTAAAGACTGAGAAACTAACATCGTACCATCGACAACCGCGTTACTAGTCTGAGAATCTGAACCTCCAGATGTCATTGCAAGAACCTACACTAGTGCTTTTCCTTTTCCTCTACCAACATTGCTAGGTCCTGGATTATTTTGTCAAAACTGCTGAGACGGAGACGACTGCACACCAGCTGCACTCGGCGCTCGATACTGAGGGACGCTACGCTGAAAATGCTGCGGCTGCTACCCTCGTGTCGGATATGAAAACTACTGAGGAGAGAACTGAGGATACTGCAACTGCGGATACTGTTGAGGCTGAGGTAGGGTCTGAGACTGAGACTGATGACTGGCATCCTCTCCGGTCTGAGATCCAAGACGGGCACTCCTGATCGGGCAATTCCTCTTAATGTGTCCGGGCTGCTGACAGAAATGACAATGAAAGTTGTAGGGATTGTTGCACCTGCTACCAGATGAACTGCTGCTACCACTGTTCGCACCACCCTGCTTGCTCTTTCTTGGAGTTGGACGGCTACTGGTGCTTTTCCTACCACTCCTCTGTGATCCTCCTGAAGCCTTTGCTCGATCCTCACAATATTGTGCATAATCATTTTCCACTGATATTGCTGACGACACAAGCTCTCCAAAACTCCTAAGTCGCAGAGCAACCAACTGTCGCTGAATAGGAGCCTTGAGCCCTTCTTGAAACTTAATGCACCTTTCGCGCTCCGATGCCACTGCTGATGGAGCAAACCTGGCCAACTCATTAAATCTTGCCTCATACTCCCTAACTGACAAATCACCCTGCTGCAACCTGTAGAACTCAGCTGCCTTCTGATCTTTATACCCCTGCAAAAAATACCAGTCATAGAACAGCTCCTCGAATCTATCTCAACTGATATCACCACCGCGTTCCAAACGCTTAGCTTGTTTCCACCAAGTATTAGCACCACCCTCAAGCTTATATGCAGCAAATTCTACACGGTACTCATCAGGTACACCAAGGGTATCCAAATGCTTCACGATCGAGTCTAGCCAATATTCTGCCAACTGCGGGTCCCCATTACCATCAAAAGTTGGAATAGACGCACGCTGAAATTCCTTAAAATACGTATGCCGATGACCAACATCAGAACCCTCTGGTCTAGCCCTGGCTGCCATCTGCCGGAAGGCCGCAAACATAGGCCTCATCATACCCTCATCATTTTCAAACTCAACGTCAGCTGTTGAATGACGTCTAGGTGCCATTCTCTTACTTCTGAAAACAAAATTTAGACTGTCAGAGGTATTTCATTGTCATACCTATGTGTGCACAATTCCCAAGGTTCAAAACCTTGAGCTCTGATACCATTCTGTCACGCCCCGGAATACATGAGGTAACGTGGTGGATTATTTAAATTAATTAAAAGAAAAATTTAGTTAAAATCAAGAGTTTAGGGCTTAAGTTAAATAGTAAAAATGTGAAAGTTTCGAAATAACATTTATAAAAGAATTCATAAACATTGAACAGGTGAATAGCGAGTATGGGTCTCATTGACCCACAACTTGTGCACACACATAGTACTGACAATACAATAATACAACCACAGTCCGAGTACAAATAAAGTTACAAACATTACATGCCTTGTTTAATTTATACAAATAATTTACTAGTTCTCCTACTGCTCCTGAGTTCTGTCAGCTGATTCCTCTCTGAACCTAAATAGGAATCCACCTAGAGGGGAAAATTTAAGAGAAACAAGGAAAATGTGAGCGAAAGGCTCAGTAGGACTATATTTTATCAAATCATTTAATTTAAAGAAAAATCTCATTATTCAGAGAATTGATTAAAAGGAACCTTGAATAAATAAATAAATTTAATTAAAATTGTTCTTACCAAAACAGTTTATTAGGTCGACCAAAAACATCATTTTCTTTTTCCTAGACAAACCATAAGGATGTCACTACCGTAGTGGCCTAGCTGGGTTTCGGGACCTGCCCCCAAGGTTGATCGCTACATAACCCGATCTCTGATATGGCATCATGCCCTTATATTTATTCTCATCATTATTCAAACCCATTTACCGAGTATTGTCATTTACATTCATTATGAAGTTCATTTTAATCCATGGTTTATCAAAATATAACTGATGAATTCATTTTCAATCAACTGTTGAAAACATTTTTATAGAAACCCTTTTTAAAGTCAAATCATTTTGAAACTAGGCTACCAAGGAGAGGGTAGAAGTCCTACCTTGATACTCGTGTCGGTGCCCCACACTGTAATCCGATCCGCTATACGTTAGCTCCGCGAAACCACGAACGATCCTAGATACACACTAAGTCGATCAATGTCTAGTTTGAGACATTCTATCTTACTAAACCATTTCATGATGTCCTAGTGTGCCATTTGTATCTTTAAAATCATTTTACAAGGTTGGAATTTCAATCGGGGTTCAAAACAGTAAAAACAGGTGAAAAATCATAAAATTTTCCATGCCCGGTCGGCCTGCCGGACACCCTGCTTTGGCCGGCCGAACTGTGCAGTTTGGCCTGTCGAAAACCAGGTCCAGTCGGCCGGACATTTCCCAGGTTCGGCCTGCCAAACGGTCATCCAGCCTGCCAATCCTTTGAATCCTGGAAAAACCCAGAAATTTCAGCCACGGGTTTTGGTTCTCCCAAAATCCAAATCTTGATTTTAACTTGTTTTTCTCAATTCTCAGGCATGGAAAACAATCATAGATGATAGAAAAACATACTAGAACACTTTTGAACTCATTTAAACAAGATTTAAACACAAAAATCTCAAAAATCTGAAAATGGGAAAAAATGAGGAAAAATGAAAAATCTTGAATCTAATCCATTTTTCTTCAATCTAAGCTTGGATTCTAGGGGTTCTAAGTCCATTTAACTCAAACCAAGAGTTTTCTAAGCTCAAACAAACTTAGATTTCAAAATACACAAAAATTGAAATTTTGAAAAAAGTTTAGAAATTTCAAAACTAACCTCGAATCGAAGCTTTAATCCGCGTTCTTGGTTGCCAAATCACTTTCCCGAGCTTCTTCCTTGCTAACCCGAAGCTTGGATATGAATTTTGATTCAAAAATTTCAAAGAAATTTGAGAGGAAAAGAGAGAAACCGAGAGGAAGAGAGTAAGGGAAACTCATGGGGGAGAGGAGAGAGAGAGTGAGAGCTGAGAGTGAAGAGAGAGGAAGGGGAGAGAAAATAAATAGAGAGAAACAGTGGGCAGTTTTGCTCTGCAAAAACCAAATGCCACCCACGGTTTTATAAAACGAAATATTTTTAACATTTTACAAACGGTTGTGTTTTGAAACTCAAAACAACATTTTAAAACAATAAGAAATCATTAGAATTTATTAAATTAACAAAACAACCTAAAATTCAAAATTCAACCAAATAATCAAATTAATGTTGAAACATTAATTATGGCATACTAATTCATCATTTTACATTACAATAACATTAAATAAATTTCAGGACGTTACACTAAAATACCTGCAACCTAACTTCAACAACAAATATATTTTTATTTAT
This sequence comes from Artocarpus heterophyllus, assembly GCA_025403435.1. Lineage (NCBI taxonomy): Eukaryota > Viridiplantae > Streptophyta > Magnoliopsida > Rosales > Moraceae > Artocarpus > Artocarpus heterophyllus. The sequence goes on from JAJQZP010000396.1 coordinate 108,276, forward strand.
TTATTTATTTTCTTTTTTTTTCCCTTCTCTTTCTCATCCTCGATAGTGGATTTGGAGCTATTGCTAGCGGACACTGCTGGTTGCCTGTGTTCAAATGTCCGATGACCTAGAGTGTTGTGGTGACAACCAATTCGGGGCTCGGGATTTAGTTGCGCGTCACTAGCGAATGCAAACGTCGAATAGACGTGATATGATTTCACCGTTGGTTGTGGTCGAGATCTCAACGTCGATATGGAAAGATCGTCGACAAGGATGGGTGATGGGCAACAACGATGATGACGACAAACCAACGAGTGGAGAGACGACGGTGAAGCCAGAGAGATCTCGTGCTAAGAAGAGACGTCACATCAGAGCGTGTCTCGTTAGTGATTAGACATCGCACAGAGAGGATGTAGCATTGGAGTCGAAGAAGACAAAGAGAGGGAGAGAGAGAGGAGAAGGAAGACATAGAGAAAACAATGTGTTGGTGGTGTAAATTTTTTATTCATACTAAGCTTGATATTAACCAAACATTTTATCTACAAATGCTATTTCTTTTAATTAGCACTATAGAATTTAATATTTCCCTCATCCATAAAAAAAATTATACCTTATATTTTAGATTGTTGTACTTCTACACTTTCAAATTGCCAATCTATATTCAGTCTATACCTTTTTTTTTATCAATTATCTATTTAATTTATGAAATTTTAAGAATATCTTTATTCAAAAATCTCAATTTTGTTTAGTTACAGGAATAAAAATAATACGTTATCAACCAAATATAAATTTTCAAAATTTCACTTATTAAAATAGATGACTGACATAGAAATGGTATAGATTAAGAATAAAATGACAATACGAAGGCATAAAATTGAAATAATTCAAAATATAAGGAATAGGTTTTGATAATCTAAAAATACAAAGTATATAAATGTAAATATCCCAAATAAAAAAGTAGCAGGGGAGGAAAAGACAGAGCCAAATGCTAGCATTTTCAGCTCACTGTACTATAACTTTAACGCCGTGTGATGTGGCTTATTTTTATTTGTTGGATAGGGATTCAACCAACCTCCTTGGGACACAGAATTTGAGTCAATATAATCTGAATGAGTTCAAAAATAAGAGCGTTAGTGAACCTCATATTTAATTTTATTCTAAACCCTCTGAAGATTTTTCAAGTTTATTCTTAGTGGTGATGTTTGAGAATGGATAATATTAAGAGGGAAATGCTAGCATCGTTTTTTTTGTCATTTTTTAAGCTCTCTTTTTACCACACGTCATCTGAGTTTCTCAAGAAAAAAAGCCTAATAACAAGTCATTTTTTCCAATAATTATTATGAATCTACCGTTTTCATGTTGGGTTCTATTTTTTTTCCTACTGGTGTTTTTTTTTCCTTTTTAAAAGATTCAAATTTACATATATATATATATATATATATATATATGTTTTGAAAAACCGTACGTATATTTAAAACATAAAACATCTATATGTAAACCTTATATGTTTAGAAAACCGTAAATAACGTTTAAAACTTAAAACCATTATATATATATATATGTAATTGTTATATGTATATAAACATATATATATAATCATTATGTACATAAACAGAGACATAAACCGTGTATAACATTTTAAAATCAAAACCATTGTATATATAAACGCTATATACACGACATATATTTTAAAATACCGTAGGTATGTGCGTACTATTTTGTTTTCTTATTCTTTTAAAACTAGGTACATACTCTTGATACATATATAAAAATATATACATATACAAATATATAAATTTATAATATAAGTCTAACATTTGATTAAAAGAAAAAGAAAAATATTTATACCTTCTCTTGTAATATTAAAGAGTGGAAAATTTGTAATAAAATGTAACATAATGGGTTATTGTTATTTGTAAGCGTTTTTGGAAAGTGAGATGACATGCAGTAAAAAGAGAATATAGAGAGGGACAAAAGAGTGATAAAGAGAGTGACTTTAGCATTTCTCTTAAGATAAGATCAGCTTGTAAAATCTTTGATATTAACTTGGTGCTAATTAATTTTGAGTCAGTTAATGACAACAAAGCTACTAAAAATAGAAAGAACATATATAGCCAATAATATTATGTAACAAACACAAATTTTTTATTGGATGATTTATAACAACTGAACCTCATTTTTGAGACCTATCTTTTCTAAAACAAACTCAAGCTGCAAGCCTAACTATAAACTAATTCTTATCTCTCTCTCAATATTTTATATCCAAAATGGTTGACAAGTTAGAGATAACGCAGTTTTTCTTTTCTTTGAAAAATGCAGTTTTTAGCAGACCAATCCATAACCCTAGACTTCTTATGAATACCTAATATCTATTAGTTAAGCCTCCAATACATCAAACATCAAATCTAAGACTGCGTACCACGTACAAGTTTCAAAATTTGTTGTATTGTGGCTTTGAATATTTGCATGGAAGTGCAGAAAGATGAGAGCTGGGGATATTGATAATAATATTCATCATCATGAATACCATAGCAGATTTCAGGTGAACTTATGTGGTGCAGCTACGTATATAACATTTCTTTTGTTGTATATATTCGGCTTTTTTATCTCTTCAAATAAGATTGCAAGTCATGTAGATCACAACATTATTAATGGTCACGAAAACACAACGTTGGATAAACCACTAGGAATCAACAATTTCTTTTTTATGTTCCACTTGTTTGGCTTGATTCTTCTACTCCTCCCTGCAGTTTTCTATGTTGTGATTGGCTTGAGAGAAAACATGAGAAACGAGAAGATTTATCCTATGTCAGAAGCCCAAGAGCCTACAGTTGCTCCGGCTTAATTAGCGTCATCTCCAATTATGTTATATCGATAGATTAATCATCAGTACTTTACTGTAAGATATTACAAAAAGAATTTGTTAGGGTTCCATTTCTTTTCCTTAATTTTCACTATCCTTTCTTTTTTGTTTGTGTAAATATTGATATGCAGTTTCATTGCCAAATTCAAACAAAGGAAATGTTGTTTGACGTTTTATGTTTTGGGTTGTTCATGTTGAAATGCGGTGATAATTATTTTTAATTTAAAAGATTTAGTTTGATTTTTGCTGTATAAACTGGGAAGATAATTAGCCAGATTTTTGGGTTTGGAGGATTTTTTAGTATTTATTTGGTAATAATTTGTCAAACTCCTTTATATATTTAGTATTTCTTTTCTCAGGGATAAGATGAATAAAAAGTATTTTCTTTCATGAGAAATGTTAGGGTCACTCTTTTCATTATTCTCTTTATAACTCTCTAGATTATTTTTTTACCACATGTCATCCCACTTGCCAATACATTTTAAGCATAACAACAACTTATCATGTTATATTTTAGGATTATTACCACTAATGGCCCCTAAATTTGAAGGTCACTTTTACTTTTTCCCTTAAACTTTAAAAATCACCACTTTAACCCTTAAACTTTTAAAACTCCTTATTTTAAACCGTAAATTTTAAAATCATCATTTTGCCCTTGTTTTAGAGCTCCTCATTTTGTCTCATATTTTTCTTTTTTTTTTTTTTTGTTCAAACAGACAGAATTAAGCGTAGATGATTCGTACGAGGGTCACTTATTAGGGCAAAAATAAAATTTATCACTTTCAAGTTTTGTTTTATGTTTATACTTGCATTTAACTTTTTTTATCTGCTTTAATTTAAGAAGGGTGCATGCACGCTTGTTCTTGATATTGTTCACCAATATCTCCATATCTTTAACACGTAACTCATCTTATTTAGTATTCAAATTTAGATATCGGCTAAAATATTGACTTATTAAATAAGTTACATATCAAAAATGAGAAAAAAAAATATGTAGACAAATCCCTTAAATGAGAGTTCAGATAAAAAAAAAAAGACGTCAAGTAAAAGTGTAAATTTGAAACAAAATTTAGAAGTAATAAAATCTTATTTTTGCCTTTATAAGTGACCTATGTGCGAATCACATGGGTTTAACTCTGTCTATTTGAACGAAAAACTGAAAATTTAAGAGACAAAGTGAGAAGTTTAAAATGTTTAGGAATAAAATGATGATTTTTAAAATTCAATGGGCAAAGTGAGGATTTTTGAAAGTTCAAGGATAAAGTAGTGATTTTTAAAATTTAGGAAGACAAAATGAGTGAAATCTTAAAGTTTATGAGCCATTAGTGTTAATAATCCTATATTTTATTGCAAATTTGCCACCCTTTAATATTATAAGAGAAGGTTTAATTTTTATCTTTTTCTTTCAATCAAATAATAGGCTTATATTAGACGTTTATGTATATGTATATAATACATTCTTATATATGTTTCAACCGTATCTACCTAGTTTTAAAAGAAAAAAATAACAGTACGTGCCTATGCTTTTCAAAAAAAATGTTATATATAATATATATATATATATAATTGTTCTAAGCTTTATATGTTATACACGGTTTATGTTTATGTTTATGTTTATGTATATAACGATCATATATTTATATAAAGGTTTTAGGTTTTAAACGTTATATAGGTTTTATATATAAAGGTTTTAAGTTTTTAGTGTATATACTGTTCAATTTTTAAAAAAATATGTAAGGTTTATATATAAAGGTTTTAAGTTCTCAATGTATATATGGTTCGGTTTTCCAAAACGTATAAGGTTTATATATAAAGGTTTTAAGTGTTAAATGTTGAAGAGATTGTAATATATCTATCTAACATGCTTAAGATCAAAATAACATGTTAAAATGAGTAAAAAACATATTTTTAATGTGTTTTTTAGCCAACACATGGCGTCACCGTGCTAAAATATGCAATCAGCACACGAAAAAAGGTAGAGAGCTCATGTCACGGCGTTGAGTTGTGGACATCGTGGCATTAGCCTACCCAGGCGCCGGTGCCGTGGCGCTAGGTTTTGGGTACCACGGCGCCTAGTTGCTCTTATGAGAAATTTTGGTGCCGTGCACCTAGAGCTATAGCGTTGGAAAGCTAGCACTGCGGTGCTCTCACGAGCTGATATGTGATGATATTTTATGTCTTTTGAGTTGCTTTGAACTAATGTATTCATTGGTTGTATGTTTCTGTACAAACCTAAACATCACTTAACAATGGACACATCGGTTGTAATAGATGCATAGATACACGAATATGAACCTTTATGAATGAAGAGATACCTTTACATTTGATGAGGTACCTTTTGTAAAGATTGTATAGATTGCCTCAAATAGCACCCTTGTCTTCTATAAAAAAAACTCCAAAATTATAACAGAATCATATCTTGTTTCTAGAACGCTCTATTATTGTTAAATATAGTGTTTAGATGTTTGTTATATCTTGAAGATAATTTGCAACAAAACTCTTTAGAAAACTTGATTAAGTTATGGCAAATAAAGCTTTTAAGGAAAGTGTTTTATACACGCCTCAAACACAATCCTATGAGAACAAATAAAACCTTTAAGCCTCTATTCCCTCTTCTTACTCACAAAATTCACCAACATTAAATGCATATACATTTATTCTAAAAAAATGCATATACGGTTTTTCAAAACATATATATAAAATTGAATCCTTTAGAAATAAAAAACAAACCAATAGAAGAAAAAAAATAAAACCTAACATGAAAATGGCAGAATTGTAATAATTATTAAAAAAGATGACGTTATTAAGCTCTATTTTCTTGAGAAAGTGGAATGACATATGGCAAAGGAGAGCATGGATAGTGATAAAAAGAATATTAAAAAAAGTGACCTTGGCATTTTTATATGTTGGTATCAGTGCGTCTTTAAAAAAAAAAAAAAAAAAAAAAAACCTCTTGAATCCTTTAAATTCTATGAGCATGAATCCTACTAATTAAACCACTAAAACAAATTGAAGCCAAATCCCTGAAAAAAAAAAAAAAAAAAAAAAAAAAAAAAAAAAAAGAACAACCTGTCAAATTGATTTCATTGAACACAAATTTTAAAGCCTCTCACTATCGCGGCCTAAGAAGAAGTCGCGCACTGAAGATCTTTAAACCATTAGCCCTTCTAAACTCAACAGAATTGAGACAAACTGCCAAACCGCCATGTGCAAACCACCGCATCAACATCTCACCGTGACAAAGCCTTGCTGTGACTCGTGCATCTATTCGCTGAATCACTGAACTATCATCATTGACATGTCATTTCTGAACTCTATAGTGCTGCTTCTTGATGATAAGTTTTTTCTTTTTTTTCCCTACTTTATTTAACATGCTTGCTGTTGAGTTTTGTAGCCCTATAGCCCATCATATTGTTATTATAGGCCATTTGGGCCATTACACAGCCAATCCACATATAAGCCTAGTCTAGGGTTTTAGACCAAAAAAAACAAAAAAAAAAAAGTTGATAAAAAATTATATTTGAAAAAAGTTTGAACAAAACAAATGCGTGAAAGAATGTTGAATCATTCAAAAAAACCAATCCCTTTTATTCTTCACTCTGAAGGTCATTTTAATGTCAGGATTATCCTCACTAAATCTAATTATGATGTGTGGCCCTAGATGGTATAGATGTGTATTACTAAAAGGGAGAAACTCTCCCATGTTTATGGCAAGCCTAGGCCACATGCTAAATCAGAATAAAGATATTTGAAATGGTATGCTGAAAATCAAAAAGTTAAAAAGTAGTCATTAATGTCTATGACTCCCAATATTATGAAATGCTATCTTCGCTAACCCACTGCTCATAAAATTTAAAGTGCCTTGGCAAAGGCTTTCTATAGTAAAAGTGACGAATTGTAGGATTTTGCCTTACATAAAATGGCTTTCATAACTAAAGAAAATGGAAGAGCACTATTTGCGTATTACGGACAATTGATTGAAATTTTTTGTTAATTAGATCATTGTGATAAAGTGATCATGAAGGATCTCGAAGACGTTGAAGCATATTGGAAGTCTATTGAACGACAATGGGTTCATATTTTTCTGGCAGGATCAGACAAATTTTTTTGATCAAATTTGTGAAGAAACTCTACAAAGAGCCAATCCTGAATTTAGAAGAATGTTATTTTTTAGTTTGACATGAAGAAATTCGTCGTACCACTTTGAATAAGGAGACGGAAACTCAGAAGATTCGGCCATGGTGGTTTAGAATCGAAAAAATCAGAATTGACCTTCTCGAGCTCAGTGTGATCGAGAAGACCTGACAAGTTTATATTCAAATGCATTCGCCATAACAAAACTGGTCATATTAAAACTAGTGTTTTGAGCTTGTCGGCATCCAGAATGGTGGAGTAATAATTGTGATCCACTAAAGAACAATTCTAAAGTAGCCTCTGTAGCCGCAGTTGTTGAAACGAAGACGCAAGATAATAATGCTGCTGAAAGTGCCTCGGTATTGGTAGCAGCTAGCGATGATTTTTCATAATATTAGCCGTTAAAACAAAGAAAATTTGGAAAAAAAAACAAAATAGTTAAGCTGCATTGACCCTATTGTGGACTTGAGCTTGATATGTTAATCTTTGTGATCCGATGTGATCGGTTAAATCACCACTACATGTCAATTAAACTACTGTCACAGATCCTTTGTACCACCACCAGTTCCCTTGATCTTATTGATCTTTTTGATTTCACTTGATCCCACTGAAAGAAAAAATTGATCCCTTATCTCACTTGATCTAATTGATCTTATGTGCTTCATTTTTGATCCACTTGATTTCTTAATACTATTGATCCTATAGGAAAGCATCGTTGAAGACTGTCATCAAAAGCTTATCGCCATCTCTTTTCTTTCAAGTTGGTATGCACTAATTTGAGGGGAAGTATTGAAATATGGTGATGATTATTTCTAAATTTAGAAGATTTAATTTGACTTTATTTCATAAATTTATGAGATAATTAGCCAGATTTTAGGATTGATTTGGAGGATTTTTTTGGTATTTATTTGGTAATTATTTGTTACACTCCTCTATATATTATGTATATTGATTGGTAAAACAGAAATAAAATAAAAGGAAGATAAAATAGATGAAAATAAAATAAAACAAAAATATAATAAATGAAAATAAAAAACTAAAACTAGAAATTAAAATTGAAATAAAAATTATAAATAAACGATAATAAAACGGGCCTAGAGAACTATTTCACCAAGTCTCCATTTCAATTGGTAATTGCCTAGATTGTTAATAAATTAATTCTCCCAATTTATTAGCAAAGGATGCTCACATATCTCAATTTTTTTTACTCCCAAGTACTCAATTGAAAAATACCCTAAGCAATCAATTTCAATATCCCTATTAAAAATTAATTACTATGGGTTCATTAAGCATGTTCTATTAATAGGCCACAAAATAAATCATGTTTCCTAACTCTATACTTTTCTAGGTTGTATTTCCTAAACTCGCATCTAGAATCCTCCTTTCTCAAGTACTAATCCTAAATGCAAATCAGATAATTGGTGATCAAACAACACCAATAATCAAACATTCTTAGAATATACAAAGATTTAGAGAATAAAAATGAGAAAAAAAATCACCAAATGGAGGTGTCACAAGCTCCAAAACTTATCTCCTAAATCTTCTTCTTACTCCTCTTTAAAGCTTCAAAATGCCTTCTTGAGTGGTGACTTATTAAAAAAGAAATCTTAAATCTAAAAACTAAAACTAAAATCCTAAGGTAAAATAAAAAAATATTTTTTACTTTTCCTTTTCCCCATCTTTCTCCTTAGATTCAACTCAAAATCCTCTTGGAAATGTGTGTCTTCTCCTCTGAAAATGCAGGCTCCCTTTTAAAATAGGGCTATAGGATTTTTAGGTCAATTTTCAGATGTTGGATCAAGAGTTGGGGCTAGATCAACCCTTGAATTTGAAATTAGCACAAGACAACGCGTCTAGAGGCCTTCAACGATGTGCAACCACAAAGTTGGTGTGCATGCCCATGCCCAGCTTTTGTGTTCACGCATGGTTGAGAAGAAGTATGGCACGTTGCTGCGCACGTCAATTGGGCACTACAGTGCCCTCTTTTGGCACTCTGGCATCGACCTATAGGGTTGCATCCCAAGTTGGCCTTCCAAGGTCCTTTCTTATGTTGTTTTTTCTATTAAGCCCTATTTTATTAGTTTCCTACAAAATAACACCAAAAATATCAAAATGACACATATCCTTGAGGATTTTCACAATATTTAAGCTTAAGAAGTGTTTTATTTATAAGTAAAATAATCACTCATCAGCTATATGTTAATATGGAGAAAGATGATAACCTTTTGTAGAGGAGGCGACTTCAATACCCATAAAGTAACGTGGTGAAACAAATCTTTCATTGCAAAACAATGAGTTATCTCTGCCTTTAGCTCTACACTCCTATCTACTTCATCACTAGGAATAATCATATCATCAACGTATAAAGAAAGAAGAATACGACCAACAATAGTACTTTTGATAAGTAAAGCTAAATAATGATGGCTAGGATGTAACTCAAGTGAAATTATCACTGTAGAAAACTTCTCAAACTAGGCTTGAGATGTCTATTTAAGACAATAAAGACCTTTTCTATGCCTACAAACTTCACCCGGTTGATGAGGAACACTTAGAGGAGGAATCATGAAGACTTCTTCTTGAAGGGTCACTATTCAAGAAAGCATTTTTAACATCCATTTGAAATATATGCTAACGATAATAGAAGCCACTACAATGACCAGTGTAAATTGCTGTCGTTTTTGCAATGGGAGCAAAAGTTTCTGCATAATCCATATCATAGTCTTGTGAGCATCCATTAGCAACTAATTAAGCTTTGTATGTTTTGATAGATCCAATATTAGATGATTTTTATTTTATAATCCAAAAAAAAATCGGTTGTTTTCTGGGTGGTAGAGGTACCAAGTTCTAAGCATATGTCTGATGCATAGCAATTTGTTCCTCAACTATAGCACACTATTAAAGTAGATCACGAAGCTAAAAAGGAAACAAAAGATCTAGAATAATAAGAGTAATCAAAATTTGGTAGTTGAATGGACTTATGAATACACACAGGGTAGTGAGGAGAAGGTGGAGCCATAATCTCAGGATATGATGGTGCAGCTATAGGGGAAGGGAGCAGTAGATGTATCTAGACCCAAAATACCAGAATTTGTTGAACTACCAACTTGAACTCTGCGAGAATCATGTTTTGAAGTGGGAGTAGGGGAATGTGAAACACGCTGTGAGTCAATATCTATATCAATAGTAAAAGGATCAATGCAAATAAGATCATACTTAGACATACTATGAGAATTAGCAGGAATAGAAAAGAAAGGTATATATTCAACAAATTCAATATTGTGAGACATAATTTTTGACTAATGGAATCAACAATGATATCCCTTTTAACCAGTACCATAACCCACAAATACAAAATAGTAGATTATGTCGATAATTTACTATGCTTGACAAGAAGTTGAAGGATAAAACATGCAAAACTGAAGACATGCAAGGAATGATAATCAGGAAAATATCCATTCAACTTTTCAAAAGGTGACAAACTTGAATTGTGTAAGATTGGAATTTTATTAATCAAATGAGTAGCAATAAGAAATTGTCTCCTCAAAATTCATCAAGAACATGGGCAAACAATAAGAGATAATGTGCAATCTTAACAAGATGTTTATGTTTCCTTTCAACAACACCATATTGTTAAGGAATATTTGTACACAAAGTTTGGTGAATTCCATTCAAAAAAAGTATACTCCCTATCCAATTGACATTGGAAACTCTTGATAACAAGCGAATATTGAATTTAACGAGGCCTTAAAACTCATTCAAAATACTAAAGAAGTTAATGTTAGACATATATGCCCCAAAGAGTAAAAATATAATAAGTTTTTGGAGCCATTGTTATCAATAAGGAGTTTGTTTATTGTTCATATACCAAATATTGTCTTCTTTATGTTCATATTTATTATGTATGATAAGCAAATAAAAGTCTAAGACTATCAATCTAAACCTTTAAGAATCAGGCATATGATGGATAGATTATGCAAAAGACATGATTCTTAAGATGACAGTCTAAATCATAAAATCTGCAATCGAGGGAATAAAGTTGGGCACTTTATTCATGCAAAGATTGTTATGTTGTCTATATCCCTAACGGGTGATGATTTGTCTTGGCTATTAGAGGTGGACTCCGTGAATAGAAACAATAGTGCATTGTCATAGGTGATGATGCATTGGATCAAAACATAAAGTGTAATTGATTTGGATTAATAATTTTATCTCGACAAATCAATTCACTTTAGACAATCATATGTGTTGTATCTTAATCCTGAAATAAATAGTGGGCCCATTGTTTTGACTTATGTCTTTTTATGTACCAAAGGGTGACATCCATATTTCATGATGATACATACCGGTATGTTGGAGATACGAATCTTGATAGCATAGAACTGTTATTTATAGATACGGAATCCATAGCTCCTCTTTAGGAGTCAATGATTGTCACGCCCCGGAGTACGGGAGGTGATGTGACAGATTATTTAAATTAATTAAAAGAGGAATTTAATTAAAATCAAGAATTTTAAGGGTTAAGTCAAATATATATATAAATGTGGAAGTTTCAAAACTACATTTTATAAAAGGATTCATAAACATTAAGTAGGTGAAGTCATTAAACGAATAATAAAATAATAAAGAACCACGAGTATGGGTCTCACTGACCCATAACTTGTGCACACACATAGTACTGATAATATAATAATACAACCACAGTCCAAGCATAAAGAAAATTAAAAACATTACATGCCTTATTCAATTAATACAAATAATCTACTAGTCCTCCTACTGCTCCTGAGTTCTGTCCGTTGAGTCCTCTCTGACCCTAAATGGGAATCCATCTAGAGGGGGAAATTTAAAAACAAAGAAAATATGAGCGAAAGGCTCAGTAGGACTATATTTTAATAAATCATTTAATTTAAAGAAAAATCTCACTATTCAAGGAATTATTTAAAAGAAACCTTGAATAAATAAATTTAATAAAACCATTCTTACCCAAAACAGTTTATTCGGTCGACCAGAAATATATTATTTTCTTTTCCTAGGCAAACCACATGAATATCACCACCGTAGTGGCCTAGCTGGGTTTCGGGACCTGCCCCTAAGGTCGATCGCTACACGACCCGATCTCTGATATGGCATCATGCCTTTATATTCATTTCTATTATCATACAAAGTCCATTTACCAGATATTCTCATTAACATTCATTATGAAGTTCATTATGAGTTCACTTCAATTCACGGTTTATAAAAATAACCGATAAAGTCTCATTTTTCAATCAATCATTGAAAAAAAAAACATTTTGATAAAAACCCTTTTCAAGGTCAAATCATTTTGAAACTGGGTTACCAAAGATAGGGTAGAAGTCCTACCTCAATACTCGTACCGGTGCCCCACATCGTAATCCCGGTCCGTTATACGTTAGCTCCGCGGAACCACGAACGATCCTAGATGCACACTAAGTCGATCAATATCTAGTTTGAGACATTTTGTGTTACTAAACCATTTCATGATCTCCTAGTGTGCCATTTGTATCTTTAAAATCATTTTACAAGGTTGAAATTTCAATCGGGGTTCAAAACAGCGAAAACGGGTGAAAAATCACAAAATTTTCCCATGCCCTGTCGGCTTGCCGGACGCCTTGCTTCGACTGGCCGAACTGTGCAGTTCGGTCTGCCGAAAATCAAGTCCGATCGGCCAGACATTTTTTAGGTTCGGCCTGCCGAATGGATGAATCTGGCATGCCGATCCTTTGAATCCGGCCTGCCGAACTGAAAAAACCTAGAATTTTTAGCCACGGGTTTTGGGTTTCCCAAAACTTAAATCTTAATTTTAACCTATTTTTCTCAAATCTCAGGCATGAAAAACATTAATAGATGATAGAAAAACATAATAGAACACTTTTGAACTCATTTAAACAAGATTTAAACACAAAAATCCCAAAAATCCAAAATTGAGAGAAAATGAAGAAAAATGAAAAATCTTGAATCTAATATGTTTTTCTTCAATCCAAGCTTAGATTCGAGGTGTTCTAAGTTCCTTTAACTCAAATTAAGGGTTTTCTAAGCTCAAACAAACTTAAATTTCAAAATGCACGAAAATTGAAAATTTTGAAAAAGTTTAGAAATTTCAAAACTAACCTCAAATTCAAGCTTCAATCCACGCTTTTGGTTGCCAAATCTTGTCCCCGAGCCTCCTACTCGCTAACCCGAAGCTTGGATCCAGATTTTACTTCAAAATCTCAAAGGAATTTGAGAGAGAAAGAGAGAAACCGAGAAAGAGAGAGAGGGAGAGCCTCACATAGGAGAGGGGAGGAGAGAGAGTGTGAGGGCTGAGAGTGAAGAGAGAAGAAGAGGAGAGAAACTAAATAGAGAAAAATATGGGCGTTTTTACTGCGCGAAAATTGTATACCACCCACGGTTTTGTAAAACCAAATATTTTTAACATTTTACAAACTGTTGTGTTCTAAAAAAACTTGAAATAACATTTTAAAATAATAAGGAATCATTAGAATTCATTAAATTTACAAAACAACCTAAAATTCAAAATTTAACCAAATGATCAAATTAACGTTGAAACATTAATTATGGCACACTAATTCATCATTTTACATTACAATAACTTTAAATAAATTTTGGGGCGTTACAATGATATCCTCTTATATGTGTTATCCTATAATTAGAAGACTGGAGCGCATAACCATTCGGATGCATTGGTGTAACCACATGGTGTAGTGTCTTTGGATGGTAACTTTTCTGATGATGAGATAATGGAATGTAAGAGAAAAATAATCAAGAAGGTAAGACAGAATTTCATCCGTAAGCCAATATTGGATATCTTATGAGGACACGATGCATCATGATATGTCATGGAGACTTAGCTATTTGGGCTTTGTAATTTTATATAGTTTAAGAGTACAGCTCTAAGCTTTTAGTGGAGTAGCATTAGAGTTGATAATTATGAAACATATATCTAGGATATTGGGTTTTATAATTATCGGGAGCTTGAATTATATAGGTCCATCGGTCCCTTTTGCTAGCTCATAATAAATCTTTTAACGATACGGCATGCTTTTCTAATAAGTTGGTGACTTATGTTAAATTATTAGATTAGCTGAAATTCGATAGGATCAGATAATTCATCTCTACTTATCGGTTAAATTAATTTTATAAAATTAATTCAAGATAAACTTGTTGAATTATCAGGAATATTTATTTTCCTAAAGATTATCTAGATATGACTGTTTTAATTAACTAACTTCTCTATTGGGTTATTTGACTTAAAACTGAGGCTCTATCTAAAGAATCCTGTGTTGAAAATAAAAGATTCGTAGAGATCATTTAGCTTAAGTTCAGCTGGCCAATCTATTAGTTCGACCTGCTGATGGAGCAAGTTCGACAGGCTGATTTGTTAGTTCAGCCTACCAATCTAACGATAATTTGACCACACATTTTAGACGCGATTTTATCAGATTTTGATCGAGATTCAAATTTTTGCGGCCGTATCTGATAAAGATTAACCTTGGGTCTATTGGAAAAGTAGTACATAGTGGAATTTTAAAAAATTTTATACTAGAGTATTTTTCAAATCACAAGTTGGACACACTATATGCATAAATTAACCAGATCTTACTAGCCTTGTTTACTAAAAAGCTTCCGTAATCATGAAGAGAAAGGATGTTGTAAAAGGGCCTTAACCAATTGGCCTTATTTGCTATTATCTATCCATGACCGGTGTGTGTGTGGGCACACTCGTACAGCTCTTCCAACAGGCGACTCTCCTTCAAACCAATTAAGAAATGCCCAAAGTTATAGTTTGAGATTTGAGAACAACAGCTCTACGGGAGTTTTAGAGTCTCACTGGCAAAATACTCACTCTAGATTTCTCAATTGATCTAAAAAATAATGAGTCTCACTCCCTTTTTTTATAAAGATTAGGCCCTAGGGTCAGTCCTTATTAGATAAGCCCTTGAAAATTTGAATCAGAGTTAATATCAGATAAAAAATTGCATCCAAAAAATGTGATCAGAAATTGTTCGGTTGGCAGGCCGAACTGACAGATCGGTTTGCCAAACTTACCCATCGGCAGGCCGAACTAAAAGATCGGCCTGCCAAACTTACTACATCAGTAGGTCGAACTTAAAGATCGAACTACTGAACTTACGATCAATGATCCCTATGAATCTTTTATTTTTCCACCCAAGATCCTTAGGATAGAGCCTCAATTTTAATTCAAATAACCCAATAAAAAGTTATCTGATTAAAACGGTCATATCTAGATAATCTCTAAGAAAATAAATATTTCTGATAATTCAATAAGTTTGTCTTGAATTAATTTTCACAAAATTAATTTAACTGATAAACATACATGAATTATCTAATTCTATCGAATTTTCGGCTAATCTGATAATTTGACACAAGTCACCAATTATAGAAAAGCACGTCGTATCGTTATAGGATTTTTTATGAGCTAGCAAAAGGGACTTGATGGACCCGTATTGTTCAAGCTCCCGATAATTATGAAATCCAATATCCCATATATACATTTCATAATTATCAACTCCAATGCTACTCCACTAAAAGCTTAAAGCTACACTCTCGAACTATATACAATTACGAAGCCCGTATAGCTAAGTCTCTATGACATATCATAATGTATCGTATCCCTATAGGATTATCCATAATTGGCTTAAGGATAAATTCTGTCTTACCTTCCCGATTATTTTTATGTTACATTCCATTATCTCATCATTTGAAAACTTACTATCCAAAGACGGTATACCATTCAGTTATACCTATGTATCCAAATGGTTGAGCGCTCTAGTTTTTCAATTATAAGATAATATATATAAGAGGATATCAACTCCTCTTGAAGAGGAGCTATGGATTCCATATCTATGTATAACAGGTCTACGCTATCAAGAGTCATGCCTACAACGTACCGGCATGCGTACCAACATAAAATGTGGATGTCACCCTTTTGTACATCAAAATACATAAGTCAAGACAACAGACTCACTATTCATTTCAGGATTAAGATACAATACATATGATTGTCTAAAATGAATTAATTTGCCAAGACAAAATATTAATCCAAATTAATTCACTTTATGTTTCGATCTAACGCATCGTCACCTATAATAATGTGCCAATGTTTCTATTCACAAAGTCCACCTCCGATGGTCAAGACAAACTATCTCCTGTTAGGGATATAGACAATATAACAATCTTTATATGAATAAAGCACCCAACTTTATTCCCTCAAATGCAGATCTTTTAATTTAGATTATCACCTTTAGAATCATGTCTTTCATATAATTTGTACAACATATGCCTGTTTCTAAAGGTTAAGACCGACAGTCTCAGACTTTTATTTGCTTAACATGCATTCAACAAATATGAATGTAAAGAGGACAATATGACTATGGTTTTTAATCTTAATGTTGTTCTTTGGTTGATATGTTTTTATGATGATTATATTCAAATCTTTTTACAGAATAACAATAATATTTGGTACACAAGCTTGCATGCTAGAATCAGATGATACCTTCACTTTAATTATCATCTTGGTTTTGACATGAAAGGAATAAATATTAGAACTCTCACAGAGGTTTTTCAAGGCGAATGATTGATGGAGTATCACTACAATGGTCAAATTAACTAGAGGCTCGATTAATATTCTTAAGAGGGCATCTTCTAGTAAGTCAATTTGAGCCTTTGTATAGACCTTTATCTTTGGCTAAACATATCTTCTTATCTAGGCCAAGCATATTTATATCTTTAGGTACCCTTGTTCTGAAGATGAATTAGAACTTTATAGACAATGAAGGGAAATTTGACAAGAAAGTGGATTTTAGGAATAGAGGATAAGTATATAAGAGGTTTTGAATTAAAAGAAAAGAAGGAAAAATATTGTAAGGATAACTCAAGAAAAAAAAATATATATATATATAGACAAAAAATCAATCAAAAAGAAAAAAAAAGTATAGAAAAGAAAAAGAAAAAAGGTGCAAGAAAGAATATTGAAAAAAAAAACAGAGACAAAAATATATAAAAAATTCTCTTAGTCTTTTCTATCGTAGTTTTAGATGTTATAGGGTTGGTGAGAATAAAGCAAAGGCTCAACATAATGATTCTAAGCCTACATTTTTATTTCTATAGGTTTTGAGAGGCGTCCCTTCAAAATTCTACAATGTCTCTAACTTCATGAAGTTTTTAGAATCTTTGTGATATCCTTGCCCTTTTTTTTAGTTTCGCTGTTACGTATTGCCCCCAATACAACCTATATTGAAGACCTCTTAATTTGAGGTGGTGTCATTGGTGTAATGGAGATTCGTACCAAGGGTAGAGGTTATAATATTTGACACCCTCTTCAGAAAATGGGTTTTTACTTTTATAAGGATCATAGGATTTTACTTGCTCAAAGCATGCATGGTATAATAATAGTTAACATTAGCTATTTCTTACACGTTGAGTATGATGTTGTAGGATGTATTAGCATTAGAATAACTATGGATTTAACTCAATGCTTTTTTTATTTCAAGGTTGTAGTCTTTATTGTCCTCTGAGACTAAAAGGTAGAAGGTTACTTTTTCTTTTCCTTTTTTTTTTTTTTTGGTTTAGGTTTTGCTCTAGGACTAGCAAAAGTTAAGTGTAGAAAAATTTAATGGCTTTTGATTTACATCATTTTCTATCATTTTTGCTTATGTTTTTTTTTTTTTTTGGTCCTTGGTTTTCTTGTATTTTTATTATGTTTCTCTGTTTTGTAGGTGTTTTGGGGTAAAAGCATGAAAAAATGGTGAAACATGGACTTAGAGCATCAAAAAAAATTCCCACATTTTTTTAAATTGAGTGCTGCAACATTGATTTTGCATGTCGCAGCCTGTAATATAGAAGATTTCAAGCCAAAAACCTAAGAGTAGAAAGCTGCTTAGCCAACTTTGGGCTCTATGGCGCCTAGGTGTAGCATCAAGGGTGTGTCGTGACGTCCTAGAGCTGGGTGGAAGGTTGTAGCGCAATTTCGAAGCCATAGCATGTGTAGATGAGTTCTTGACAAATTTTTTGTCTACAAAAACTCCAACCTTTCTCATTTTCATTCCAACTTTAAAAACCTATAAGTATATCAACTTAGTACATAAAGAGACACTATTTTTCATCAAAAACTCTCAGACTAGAAAAAAGAAAGAAAGAAAAGGAATAGAGGAAAAGAGATGCAAAAAGTGGCTCCGAGAATATTATCTTCTTAGAGACTTTGAAATCCATTTCTGTTTCTTCTTTTGCTTAATTCCTTGACCCCTTAACCTTGTTAGTTTTTATTTCTTTGTTTCTATTTTTAGTTATGTTAGGCTAAGTTTATTTTTGGTTAAGAGATAATTGATTTTTAGAATTATTCTCTAATTTTGCAATCGAATTGTGTATGTTCTTCTAAAATTATTGTTTATGATTATTTTCTTATTTTGTTCAACTAAATAGAATCTATTGTTAGGTTAGAATTCTTGATCAATAATTGTTTTCTTTTTCTAATTATAAATAGCAAATTGTGAATAATTGGGGGAGTTTTTGTTTGATTGTAATTTGAAACATAACCTAGGTTGACTGAACCGTGCTTGTGTATTTGTTTCTTAGATCAACATATCTTCCTTATCTCAATACTGCTATTAAAATAGACTCTAGAGAACTTGTTTTAGGTTATTTAATAGAAAAAGATTAAATAAAAAGTTTGTTTATTTAATGAGACAATAAGGAAAGATTGGGATAGCAGATCTTTTTGTTATCTACTGCTAGCAATTTTAATAGAAAATTGAGAATAATTTTGTGATTAAATGCATAGTTATTGTTTTGTGGTGGAGAATGATCTTTTAACCAATTTCGTCATTTATTGTTTATAACTTTGCGAATTCTTGTTTTGTTATTAATTTGTTTATTTGATTTTTCTTTTAATTTGTTAGCTTAGTTAATTAGTTCCCTCCCCCTTATTTACTTCAAAAATTATTAACTAATTGATTAAGACTAATCCTTTGCGGGATTGACCCTTACTTATCACTAAATTCAATAACAACCATCAATTTGATAAGGTTTAATTTGGTACTCCTCACGAACCTTTCAACTTTTAAAAGCCAAAAGTTGATTCTAGATGGTCATCCAAACAAAACCAAAAGTGCTCATAAGCCAAAAGCATATTAAAAAAAGCCATTCCATATACGCTCATAAAACAACCGACTTTCTTCAACAATTTTTGTAAATGCTAGACCACCCTTGGGAGAAGATGGTGACAGGGATGAGCAAAGTTACAACGACCATTGATGAGGACCATGACTCCTTATTGTGTATGCCTTCAATAAAGATAAGCAAAAAGATGCCCCTCTTGACAACGAGGACAAGCAATGACTTCACAACAATGTTGAGCAGCTCAGATGCTGGTAGTTAGGCTGGGGGAAGGAGTATGACGGCAACCACATGAGATATGGGAAGGGGTAGAGTTTCAATCTTGTTTGGTGCTAAGGTTTGGGATATAATTCTTAAGTTTGGGACATTTACAGTTCTAATTTAAGATTTTTACCTTATGTATCACGTGATTCCCAATAGCTACTTACTATTTACATTTTTTACTTATTAAATAAAATATTTTTTATTATTTATTATTTTACAGATTATAAATACATTTTTATCTAATATTTACCTTTTTGTTTAATTATTAAATAAATTATTTACCAATTTTTGAGCCTAGTTTATACATTATTCATCCAATGTTATGGCAAGTACATTTATCTAATGTTTGCTTGCAAAAACATAGCAAGTAAATAAATTAAACCAATATTCAAGTACTTAATCTATTATTTACCTCATATTTTATCATGTAAATAAAAGTACCTATATTTACTTAGTAAACCCAAACCAAGTAAATAAATTTACCTAATCTTTAATTAAGTAATTTCATTATTTACAAAATATGTACTTTGTAAATTTATTCATTTAATTTGTCAATTGATTTACATAATAAATACAATATTTACCAATTTTTATACGTACTAAATTCACTCTCTATCTTTTATTAACAATTATTTAGTCTAATGTTTTGTAATTTTTTTCTTACTAATATTTATTAATTTTATTTTAAATAATATCTATCATCATTTTGATTTTTGTAACTATAATGCTTCCACAAAATTGGAAAAAGTAGATCCTATTCCTAAATAAATTGACAATTTATTAGGTTCTTTATAAACGCAAATTATTGTGGTGGGAATCACTTGAATTTAAGACCTTATGAATAACTTTTCTTTTCCCTTGAAAAAGCTTATAAACAACTCTATAGCCTACCAAATTAACCCTGATTAAGGGGTGTTCAAAATTTGATATTAGAGTTTAATAAAAAAATTATTTTTTTCC
Source organism: Artocarpus heterophyllus (assembly GCA_025403435.1). Classification (NCBI taxonomy): domain Eukaryota; kingdom Viridiplantae; phylum Streptophyta; class Magnoliopsida; order Rosales; family Moraceae; genus Artocarpus; species Artocarpus heterophyllus. The sequence goes on from JAJQZP010000396.1 coordinate 128,626, forward strand.
TATGAGATTAACTTAAGCACAAAATTATAGGCACCACTCTAATATGTCAAAGAAAAAATTATACGAAAGGCCCTTAAAACATACCATTCATGAAAATGACCCCTTCTTTTGTCTTTTCCTAACTTCTCAAAATTAATTTCATATTTATCATTTTATCCATCCCTAGATTTCTGAATTAACAAACTCAGGTCTAATCTTATCTCTCTCCCCTCTACTGCATATTCTGTCTTCCCGCTACCCCCTCTCTTCTTTTTGTCCTTTCTCTTTCCTCTCCAATCTGCTCTCTCTGCCCCTGCTTTCTTTGTCTCTCTCCTTTCCGATCCATGCTCTCTCGCTGCCCCCTTTCTTTCTCGGTCTTTGTCTAGCGTCTTCTATCTCAATTTGCCGATTTTAGTGTGTGACAGACTCGCAGGAGATGACGAAGACGTGGGAAGCTCTCCAGCTTTAATCGAAAAGATGATGGCTCAAATCGGAGGGGAAGATGAGACAAATGCTGCTTTGGACGAAGTTACAGATTGCCTCTATCATTTCGCAACGGAATCCAAGTCGGACAAGGAAAAAAATTGAAGCGATAACATAAAGGAGAAGAAAGCCACCACCAGAAAGTCATCGAGCATTGAGTGGATGTAACCCATGACCAGACGTCTTCTTTCAAGGCTCAAAACGAGGAGCAGTCAGATTTCCAATAAGTGGCGATCGACTACTACTCCGACAGAGATTTCAAACTGTGAGAAAAAGAAAAGCTGTTTGGTTTACGGCTTTTTCTCTTTAAGTCTTAGGTTTTGAATTGACATGCACATGAACAGATTACAGAAGATCCCACCTATTATGCCTTTGCAGTTAAATAGTCATTTGATACCTTTAAGTTCAAATTATAAATGTTATTTTTTGTTTCTTTATTGTTCTGGGATTTGTAGATCTGATTGTATATATTTATTGTTAATTTATTTTAGTTGATTCAACTCTTGGGTAGATGATCAGAGATTTGAATTGAATTTGTTGTTAGTATTTGAGCAAAACCTTCTGAGTTCAGGGACAAAACATGGCGGGTTTCATGTTGACACCTAGTGGGTTTCGATTAGGCTCCACGACAAAAAAGTTAACCCAAGTAGGGCGTTTAGAGGCAGTTGGTATTTCTTTGCTTAGGTTCTTGCTTCAGAACCTACCAGATTACGCTCTAACACCTCGCACCGGTGACCAGAGGTGATTGGTACTTCTTCGTTTCAAAGAAAATATGCTAAAATCTAGTAGATTCTTACTTCAGAATCTACTAAGTTGTGCTCCAACATCCCACTCCAGTGACTAGATCATAATTGGTACTTTTTTGTTTCAAAAAATATATATATGTGTTGGAACTTGATAGGTTTCCGCTTTGGAACCTACCAGGTTACGCTTAACACCTTGCACCATAATCGAAGGCGGTTGGTACTTCTTCGTTTCAAAGAAAACATGTTAGATCTGATAGATTCTCAATCTAGAACCTAACAGGTTACGCTTCAACTCCTCGAGCTAACAACTGGAGGCGGTTGGTATTTTGTTTTGTAGAAAATATGTTAGAACCTAGTAGGTTGTTGCTCTAGAACTTACTAGGTTACTCTCGGCACCTTGCACTAACAATCGTGGATGGCTGGTGCTTCTTTGTTTAAAAAAAAAAATGAAACCTGATAGATTCTCGCTCCAGAACCTACCAGTAATAATGCAACCAAACTTTAAGATCAGTGGGGGTACACATAAAAGAAATTCGTAAATTAACATACTATGAAAATCAAGTAAAACTTATAACATTTCCTAGGAACACTCTATTATAATAATTTTTTATGAGCTTTCATATTTCAAACTCATTGCATAATAGATTATTATATTAAGAATGTATTTTCTAAATATAGAGAACCAAATTGTTCTTCATAATTGTTACATATATAAGGTCCTTACACTATAGCTTTATACACATAAAAGAAATTCGTAAATTAACATACTATGAAAATCAGGTAAAACTTATAACATTTCCTAGGAACACTCTATTATAATAATTTTTTTTGAGCTTTCATATTTCAAACTCATTGCATAATAGATTATTATATTAAGAATGTATTTTCTAAATATAGAGAACCAAATTGTTCTTCATAATTGTTACATATATAAGGTGCTTACACTATAGCTTTATACTGTAGAATATAAAAGCCTTGCACTCTTCATAGTTCAATCCATTGGTTTGGACTACTCTTATAAACACTCTAATAATTCAAAAAATAAGACTATAATCCAACAATACAACCCTATTATAATTTTATCCATAATCTATGACAATATCATAAATATAAAATCTATATATATATATATACTATAGATATAATAAAAATCTTCTTAAGTTAAAAAGTAATTGATCCGACCATGTGGAGCTACCCCAAACGGTGGGGGATTAAGATTGTAAAATAAAGATGAAGAACTTATCTAGCCAAAAGAAAAAGATCTCAAAATTTATATTTCTTACTGGTTTAGACTCTGGAAGAACAAACTTGAAAAACAAGTGAACAACTAATTTGGGAATAGTATAGCACAACAAATTGAAAAATATCATTTGAAGGGAGAAAAAGAAAAAGAGAGAGACTAGTAAAAGTGCAAAGACAACAATTTAAGTGCTATTTTTTGTAAAGAAATGAGAGTCAGAAATAAAGAGAAATAAACTAATTGTGTTTGTGTGAAATAGAGATAATAATGATATATCAAGGAAAAAATGAGAAGAAAAATTAATTCCAAAATACTTCAGATGGGTGGAATTTGAACAGGTTAAAGTAGTATAAATTGACACTTAGAAACCAAAAAGTTTGTCTGACAAGGGTCAAATCAAGCCAAAAACTAAAATTTGAAAAGAATTAAAGAAAGACCAAGTGATAAAAGAGTGTACCAACAGTTTGAGTGGGAGCACGGGCAACAATAAAGGATATAATGGCTTTAAGAAACTACATTAGTGTAATAGTTTGTTGTTATCTCAGTGGGGGCATGTGCCTCGACTGGTCCTATTGTGGATACATGTGTGCCTAGTATGTTACACTTTAGCACTCTATGCTAGTAACTGTGCTAGAAAAATAGTATGCGGTAAAATTTTAAAAATTTTTATATCAGAGTATTTTTTAAAAGACAAATTTGACATACTATATGGTTAAATTAATTGGATCTTACTAATCTCGTAAGTGCAAAAAAGCTCCAGTAATCCATGAAGAGATGTGCATTCCAGAAAGACCTCAACCAACTAGCCTTCTTTATTATTCTCTATCCACGATCATTGTGTCTGTAGGCACACTCGTATAGCTCCTCCACTAAGTAGCTCTCCTTCCAACCAATTGAGAAAAACCTAAAGCTATAGTTCATGATTTATGAACAATAGCTCTCCGGGGAGTTTCAAAGTCTCATTGGCAGAGTCTCAATCTATATTTCTCAACAGATCTAAATAACAATGAGTCTCATTCCCCTTTATATAGAGTTTAGGCCTAGAAGTTAGTCTTTATTAGATAAGGCCTCGAACATTTGAATCAGAATCAAATCACAATCAATATTTGATAAAATCCACATAGAAACATGTGATTTATTTAACGCTCGGCCGGTAGGCCGAACTAGCAGATCAGAACCTCCTCCATCAGCAGCTTGAACTTAAAGATCGGCCTGCCAAACTTTTGATAAATGATCCTTGTGAATCTTTTATTTCCCACCCAAGATTCTTGGGATAGAGTTTCAGTTTTAATTCAAATAACCCGACAACAAAGTTATCAGATTAAAACAATCATGCCTAGATAATCTCTAGGAAAATAAATATACCTAATAATTCAAAAAGTTTATGTTGAATTAACTTATTCAAAATGAATCCAACCGATAAACAGACATGAATCATCTAATCCTCATCGAATTTTAGCCAATCTGATAATTTCACACAAGTCACCAATTATTGAAAAAATACGCCGTGTCATTACAAGATTTTTATGAGCTAGTAAAGGGGACATGATGGACCTATATAGTTTAAGCTCCTGATAATTGTAAAACCCAATATCCTAAATATATATTTCATAATTATCAACTCTAACGCTACTCCACTAAAAGCTTAGAGCTGCACTCTCGAACTATATAGAATTACGAAGCTCGTATAGCTAAGTCTCCATGACATATCATAATGTATTGTATGCCCATAGGAATATCCATAATCAGCTTAAGGACAAGTTTTGTCTTACCTTTCGATTATTTTTCTTTTGCGTTCCACTATCTCACCATAAAAAAACTTACCATTCAAAGACGGTATACCATTCAGTTACACCTATGTATCCAAATGGTTGAGCGCTCTAGTTTTTCAATTACAAAATAATTCATATAAGAGGATATCAACTACTCCTGAAGATGAGTTATGGATTCCATATCTATGAATAACAGGTCTACTCTATTAAGAGTCATGACTCCAACGTACCAGTATGTGTATCACTATTAAAATATAGATGTCACCCTTTAGTACGTCAAAAGACATAAGTCAAGACAATGGGCCACGATTCATCTCAAGATTAAGATACAATACACATGATTGTCTAATATAAATCGATTTGATGAGATAGAATTATTAATTCAAATCAATATACTTTATACCCTGATCCAACACATCATCACTTATGACAATATGTCAATATTTCTATTCACGGAGTCCACCTCCGATAGTCAAGACAAACCATCTCCTATTAGGGATATAGACAATATAACAATCTTTGCATGAATAAAGTGCCTAACTTTATTCCCTCGATTGTGGATTTTTTGATTTAGACCTTCACTTTAAGAATCGTGTCTTTTGTATAATTTGTCTATCATATGCCCAATTCTTAAAGGTTTAGACTAACAATCTCGGACTATTGTTTGCTTAACATACATTCAACAAATATAAATATAAAGACAACAAAATTTGGTATATAAAAATAAATAAATTCTTTATTGACAAAAATTTCTTCAAAAACATATTACATTTTTGCTCCTTAAAGCATACATGCCTAACAATCTCCCACTTGCACTAAGTAAATGTGATAAAACTCACATCCACATAGCTTCCACATGCCTTTCGAAGACTCTCCTAATAAGTGTCTTCGTGAATGGATCAGCCAAATGTTCATCTGAGGCGATTTTGCATACAGCGACATCCTCGCCTTCCACCAACCCCTTTGGCCCTATTGCTCTTAGACCCGAATGGTCTTTTGGTCATTTTACCCTCCAAACAAGATTCACATTGTGGTATAGATTCTTCCTTTAAGTGACTTAAAAGTCCATCCTTTATTAACTTTTGAATCCTATTTAGGTTAATATGACCAAGTCGCAAATACCAAAGATAAGTCTTATTAGAGTTATTATCATTCTTCTCAGCATTAAGCAGTAAGTCCATCTTAGTTTTGATAAAATATAGATTATTTTGCATCCATCCAGAACAAATAAAAGATTTGTTTTACGAATCACCACTTTATTATTAAAAGAAACCAAATAGGAGTCTTTAAATAAAGAAGCTACAAAAATTAAATTCCTCTTAAATTTAGGAACATAAAAACAATCTTACAAAATTAAATTCCAATAATTATTAAAATGTAGATGGGCGTCTCCCACTACTTCAGCTAAGACCAAGGATCCATCGCCTATCTGAAGCGTGAAGTCTTCATGCAGTAGACTTCTTGTTTCTTTGAACCACTGTAGAGAATCACAAACATGATTAGTTGCTCCGAAATCTATGACCCAAACATCACTAGATTCCTCAACCAAACAAGTACAAAAGATCACACCTACCCCCTCAAGAAAGGAAGTCCTTGCAACTCTTCTTTATGTGCCCAACCTTCCCGCAGAATAGGAAGCACTTAAGCTTCTTGGGGTTGTTCTTCTTCTTTTTCTTCTTGTTCTTGCCATTTACAGGAAAAGAAGATTTCCCATTCATGACCCGTTGCTTCTTTCCATTTCCTGGGTTGGGATTGGAACTAGAAGCAGCCGCCAAGTTGGCCTCGCCACCAACAGGAGCCTCCCTGATTAGCAGTTCGAACTCCTGTAACTGTTTCATCAACTTTGTCAAGGTCATATCCCACATATTGCTCAAATTAAATGTAGCTCTAAAAGGAATAAATTCCTTAGACAGAGTCTCAAAGACCATAGTCATCTAAGTTTCAGCATCAATGTCAGCTCCATTGGTCTGAGCCTTAGCGAGGTAACCCATGACCAACATCATATGCTCCTTTTACAGATGTCCCTAGTCTCTGCTTATAGTTTAAGAGTCTCTGAAGCGCCCCTTGCCTCTTTGTTAAGGCCTGGCCTCTAAACATATCTTTTAGATTATCCAAGATCTGCTTAGCAATCTCATAATCCTCATGTTGAGCCTGCAGCATGTTATTCATGCTAGCCATAACATAGCAATAGGCCTGATCATTAGCATCTTTCCAGCAATCATACACTTGGATTTGCTCATTGGTGGAATCTCCTATAGGCTTGGGAAGACACGGTGTCATCAGCACAAATTTTAGTTTTCAAAAGATAAGACAATGTTCAGGTTCTGTTTCCAATCATTATAGTTCTCATCGGTTATTTGGTTTTTGTCAAGTATTGAAGATAAATCGTTTTTAGACATTTTAAATCTACAATAAAGAATCATATATGAAACATAAGCAAACATATCATAATAATTTTGTAAGATAACATAATAATGTAAAACATGTAAATGTGTTTATGTGTCAAAACCTTGAAAATATCACAACCTTACAACGATAATTCCTAACTTAAAATTCAACAAGCTCCTGGGGGAGTCTCGCCAAATTCAATTACGAACACAGATCCCCTCCTGATTAACATGAGTGTATAACCATCGTTTTAATATTTTATCCATGATTTACAATCACCACCTAGGGGTGTGCAGCCATAAATCATGCTAAAATACCTTATCCTCTTGAAAATCCAATCTAGTAAATGATGAGGTCCCTTCCTAGGGTTTGGAACCACCATGTGCTACTTATGGACCAACGATAGAGGCCGTAGGTCCTCTCTTTTAAAACCTTCTCTCACTCATTCTTTTGAAATCAAGGTTTTATTTTATAAACATGCATGAATAATTTTTTAATGAGCGACACTCCCTATTCTATTGACATGTTATCAATATATATAGCAAATCATATTATAATGCAGACAAGCAAAGCAATCATGTAAAGCTACAAGCAAAATAATAATAAATAACTGTAATATTGTGGTTCCACCCTAGAGAAAAGAAAATAAAGATTACAAGAGATAAATCGAAACATATTATCGGTTCTTCGTCCTTGAATCTTCAATTTGTATCCTTCTTCGTGTAATGTCCATCTTCAAGTCTTTAATCTTGCATAGATCGAATACTCCATATTTTCAGTCATATCCAAATTTAATGTTTCTTAGAATTATCCCAAAAATAAAATTAAAACTATATCAAAAAATGAACCTTTTTTGAAAAATTTTAGCTTGTTGTTGGCATGTCGATTTGTGTGATCGGCCTGCTGGTCAAGACCCTCCAGCCTGCCAATCTTTTCAAGTCACCCTACCGATTATGATAATTCGGCCTGCCAAACCTAAAAGTTTGGCCTACCGTCAGAACCACTAGATTTCTACCCCGTTAACGGCTTGCCAAACCCAAAAGTTTGGCATATCGGTATGCGACCATCGGCCTACCGAACTTGAGGGATCGACATGCCGATCGAGCAAATATGACCTTTTTCTAGAAAATACATCTTTTAATGCAATTTATTAATTTTACTTTCAACAATTCAAAAACATAAAATTAGAGACTCAGGAAATACCAGTGGAACGCTATTATCCATTTTCTAGATTTGTCTTATAGATTTATCTTCTCCGAATGATTATTTAATTACAAAATTCTTACAAATTTAAATGAAATAATAATTCCTAGACAAAGATGATAGTCCGTCATCTAATTACGTGAAAAACCTAGATACACATTTTAACCTCTAAGGAACCACAACCAGCATCAATTAATTATTAATAAATAATCAAATAATAATTCAATCAACTATAATTAATTAATAAACATTCACCATATAATCCATGACAACATATAAATATATAGAAACCCTAGAGTGCCAACTCTCTAAAAATCAATATTGAAACATAGGAGATAACAAGATCACATAATTTATATATATAGCATAATCATAAACTTGCAAAGTTATGTAAAAACCTGGCTCCGATGGCATTTGTTGGAAAAACAACACGCAACAGAATTTTAAAAATTTTTATATCAGAGTATTTTCCAAAACATAAATTTTGCACACTATATGAATACATTAATCAGATCTTATTAACCTCGTAAATGTAGAAAATCTCCAACAATTCGTGAAGAGATGTGCATTCTAGAAAGGCCTCAACCAACTAGCCTTCTTTGTTATTCTCTATCCACGATCGATGTGCATGTGGGCACACTCATATAGCTCTTCCACCAGGTAGCTCTCCTTTCAACCAATTGAGAAAAACCCAAAGCTATAGTTCGTGATTTGTGGACAATTGCTCTCCAGGGAGTTTCAAAGTCTGACTGGTAGAGTCTTACTTTAGGTTTCTCAGCTGATCTAAATAACAATGAGTCTCACTCCCCCTTATATAGAAGTTGGGCCCAAGAATCAGTCCTTATCAAATAAGGCCTTGAAAATTCAAATTAGAATCAAATCAAGATCAATATCTTATAAAATCTGCATAAAAATGTGTGATTTATTTAACGCTCGATCGGCATGCCGAACCTTTTCCATCGACAAGAGCGACCTACCGAACTTTTGATAAATGATCCCTGCGAATCTTTTATTTCCCACCTAAGATTTTTAGGATAGAGCATCGGTTTTAATTTAAATAACCTAATAGAAAAGTTGTCTGATTAAAATAGTCACATCTAGATAATCTTTAGGAAAATAAATATTCCTGATAATTAACAAGTTTATGTTGAATTAATTTATTCAAAATTAATCCAATTGATAAAAGACATGAATCATCTGATCCCCATCGAATTTTCAGCCAATTTGATAATTTGACACAAGTCACCAATTATTGAAAAAGCACGCTGTATCATTACAGGACTTTTATGAGCTAGCAAAGGGGACCTAATGGACCTATATAGTTCAAGCTCCCAATAATTATGAAATCCAATATGAAATCCAATACCCCAGATATATATTTCATAATTATCAACTCTAACGTTACTCCATTAAAAGCTTAGAGCTGCACTCTCGAACTATATAGAATTATGAAGCCAGTATAGCTAAGTCTCCATAACATATCATAATGTATCGTATCTCCATCGGATTATCTATAATCGGCTCAAGGACAAGTTTTGTCTTACCTTCCAAGCTATTTTTCTCTTACATTCCATCATCTCACTATTAAAAAACTAACCATCCAAAGACGATACATCATTCGATTACACCTATGTATCCAAATGGTTAAGCGTTCCAGTTTTTCAATTACAGGATAATGCATATAAGAGGATATCAACTACTCCTTAAGAGGAGCTATGGATTCCATATCTATGAATAACAGGTCTACGCTATCAAGAGTCATGCCTCTAACGTACCAGCATGCATACCACTATTAAAATGTGGATGTCACCCTTTGGTACGTCTAAAGACATAAGTCAAGACAATAGGCCCACTATTCATCTCAAGATTAAGATATAATATCCATGATTATCTAAAGTGAATCGATATGATGAGACAAGATTATTAGTTGATATAACACACATGATTGTCTAAAGTGAATCGATTTGATGAGACAGAATTATTAGTCCAAATCTATTCACTTTATGTCCCGATCTAACACATCGTCACTTATGACAATGTGCCAATGTTTCTATTCACGGAGTCCACCTTTGATAGTCAAGACAAACCATCTCCTGTTAGGGATATAGACAACATAACAATCTTTGTATGAATAAAGCGCCCAACTTTATTCCCTTGATTATGGATCTTCTGATTTAGATCGTCACCTTAAGAATCATGTCTTATGCATAATCTATCCATCGTATGCCCAATTCTTAAAGGTTTAAATTGACAATCTCAGACTATTGTTTGCTTAACTTACATTCAACAAATATGAGCATAAACAGGAAAAAGATTTTGTATATAAAAATAAATAAATTCTTTATTGATAAAAATATCTCCAAAAATATATTATATTCTTACTCCTCAGGGCATACTTGTCTAACAAACTGGTATTGGAAAAATAGTAAGTAGCGTAAATTTAAAAATTTTTTATATCAAAGTATTTTCCAAAACATAAGTTTGACATGCTATATGCATAAACTAATCAGATCTTACTAACCTTGTTTGCCAAAGAGCTCCTGCAATTAATGAAGAGAAGAACGTTCCAGAAGAGCCTCAACTAACTAGTCTTCTTTGCTATTCTCTATCCACGATCAGAGTGCGTATAGGCATACAATGTACAACTCTTCCCCAGTGATTCTCATTCCAACAATTGAGAAATACCTAGAACTATCGTTCGTGATTTATGAACAATAGCTCTTCAGGGGAGTTTCAAAGACTCACTGAATAGAGTGCTCACTCTTGATCTCTCAACTAATCTAAATAATTATGAAGTCTCACTCCCCTTTTATAGAGTTTGGACCCAAGGGTCAAGCCTTATCAGATAAGGCCTCAAAAATTCGAATCTAGATCAATATATGATAAAATCACATAAAAACGTGTGATTAGATTATCGTTCGGTTGGCAGTCCGAACTAGTAGATCGATCTCCTGAACTTACTCCATCTGTAGGCCGAACTTGAAGATCAACCTGCTGAACTTATGATAAATGATCCTTGACAATCTTTTATTTTCTACCCGAGATTCTTTGGATAAAGCCTCAGTTTCAATTCAAATAACCCAATAGAGAAGTTATCAGATTAAAATAACCATATCTAGATAATCTCTAGGAAAATAAATATTCCCGATAATTCAACAAGTTTATCTTGAATTTATTTTTCACAAAATTAATTCAACCAATAAACAAACATGAATTATCTAATCCGATCGAATTTCAGCCAGTCTGATAATTTGACATAAGTCACTAATTTATTGTAAAAGTATACCATATCGTTATAGGATTTATTATGAGCTAGCAAAGGGGACCTGATGGACCTACATAGTTCAAGTTTGCAATAATTATGAAACCCAATATCCCAAATATATGTTTTATAATTATTAACTCTAGCGCTACTCTACTAAAAGCTTAGAGTTGCTTTCTCGAACTATATAAATTACAAAGCCCGAGTAGCTAAATCTCTATGACATATCTTAATGTATCATATCCCTACAGTATTATCCATAATTGGCTTAAGGATAAATTCTGTCTTACTTTCTCGATTATTTTTCTCTTACGTTCTATTATCTCACCATTGTAAAACTTACTATCCATAGACAATATACCATTTGGTTACACCTATGTATCTAAATGGTTGAGCGCTCCAGTCTTTTAATTACAGGATAGTACATAAATAAGGATATCATCGACCCTAAAGAGGAGCCATGGATCCTATATCTATGAATATTAAGTCTACGTTATCAAGAATCATGTCTCCAACGTACCAGTATGCGTACCATCATAAATATGAATGTCATCCTTTGGTACATCAAAAAATATAAATCAATACAACGAGCCTACTATTCATCTCAAGATTAAGAAAAAACACATATGATTGTCTAAAGTGAATTAATTTGTCGAAAGAGAAATATTAATCCAAATCAATTGCACTTTATGTCCCGATTCAATACATCATCACCTATGAAAATGCACCAATGTTTCTATTTGTGGAGTCTACCTCTGATGGCCAAGACAAACCATTTCATGTTAGAGATATAGACAATATAACAATCTTTGCATGAATAAAGCACTCAACTTTATTCCCTCGATTGCAAATCTTATGATTTAGACCGTCACCTTAAGAATTATGTCTTCCGCATAATCTGTCCATCATATGCCTAATTCTCAAAGGTTTAAACCAACAGTCTTAGACTTTTGTTTGCTTATCATACATTCAACTAATATGAACATAAAAAGGACAATAATTTGGTATATGAATAGTAAATAAATTCTTCATTAATAAAAATGTCTTCAAAAACAAATTATATTTTTACTTTTTAGGGCATACATGTTTAACAACCAGAGTAATCTACAACATGAGGGAGTGAAAAGGAAGGGTAATTTAAACTTTTAATAAATATTTTCTTAACAAAGAAGGAAGAGCAACTTAGACTTTTAATTAATTATCTTTTTTAATTAAAGAGGCAATTTTGAAAAGAGCTTTTTAATAGGGTAGTCTTAAAAAGGTGCTCTTTTAGGTGGACTTTTTTGTGTTTTTCTCTCTACTTTTTGGATTAAGTTCACTACTTTGTTAGTAGCGGGGTTATAATCCTACAAAGTTAAATAGGATGACTCAAGTTTAATATTAAACTTTGCTTATACCGTCCATGAAAAATAAGAGAAGAGTATTTTTATATTGGGTAAACAACTTGGTTAGTCCTCAGCCTTTTTATAAAGGTGCAATTTGCTCTCCATCTTTTTTTTATTTAACTAGGTCTAACTATTTGAAAAGATACAGTTTAGTCCCTACTTGTTAAGTTTGACTGCTAACAAATATTTGAACCACTTTTAGTAAAATGCCTAATCTATTTTAAAGACTTTAAAATTAAAACATAAAAAACAATTAAAAAAGGTAAGAAAACTATAAATATATATTATTTCTTCAAAAAAAAAAGAAAAACAAAAACAAGAACTTTTTCCAACCATATATCAACATGAAAAACTTATCCAAAACCTCCATTGGAGGTAGACTTCTCCAGAACGAAGGAAAAAAAAAAAAGACCAAACAAATCCCATGGTGACTCACATGACAAGAAGTTGGCTAGTGGAAGGCACCGAGACGAATGACGGTAGGAGAGATTGGCTAGTTTTGAACATTCTAGAATTACTCATGCCCTAGTATTGATATTGTTATTGAAATTCTCAATTAGATGCTATTCGATCCATAAGAGGCTATTGGTAGGTCTTACAGCTTGTAAGAAAGAACTAGAATTTGTGTTTTCAAATATGAATTTGGAGCTTCATATCACAAATTATGCGTTGGAAATTCAACCCCAAATTAAAGTGGCTCAAAATGTATTTGGCTTAAACTTCTTGTGGGCTTTGTCAATTGTGCTTTTCAAAACTATGAAATTTGGGTTTGTTTTGTTGTTGAGTGTCTATTTCAATTGTGATAGTCGATGTGTGTAACTACTCTTCTAAATAAAGGTGTTGATAATAAATCTATTTGGTGACGCAGAGAAATTTTTAAAAATTTTAGGAAACACTCAAGAAACTGACTCATGATTCTATAAACAATAAATTAAAATAATTTAATGTACACGTTGAAGACCGAAAACAACACTTTTATCTAAACAATTCTTCAAGAATGAATCTCTACTGTCAGAACTCAACAAATCTCCACCACATCTACACTCCTTCTAGCTACTAAAGTGCTTAAGAACTAGGATTACTAAATATGAGTAATCCAACCTCTCCTATGTAATTTGCACTTAGGCAATCATTGAATAAATGAAGACCCAAGGCCTCTATTTATAGAAGTCGTAGGAAGAGTCAAAACTCTATACGAATTTGGAGATAATTTTCACTCTCTTGTATCTGCTATTGGAGCCACCTTGTAGGAGATTATCTGAAAAAATTTTAACCAATCACAATGTAGGGAATTTTGATTATATGCATCATTAAGGATAACTCCAATTCAAGCAATCCTAATTTAAATAAGAATTCTATCATCCAAAATAATTATCTAAATTAAATAATTGTGAATAATTATCATTTATCCACAATTCAAACTCAATGAGGATTTAAATTAATTATTTAAATACAAATTTAAATAATTAATTATCTAAAATCTCAATTACCAATTTCAATAATTATTTTTCTAGAATTAATTAAATAATTAATTCTTCCAAAAAATAAGCAGATTAACACCTTCCCTAATGTGCTTGCACTCACTAGCAGTCCAACCAGACAGAGGTGCATGTGTCCCATTAGGCCCGACGGCATGACTCGTTTATACTTCAGTCTTACCGATGGTAATCGAACTTGCTCGATTTGTTGTAAAGGAATTTGTGAGCTAGCATTAGGACCTGGTAGACATATGTCATTAGGTTCCAATAATAACAGATAAATTAATCCCCGATTAATTATTTATTTAATTATTAACTTCAGTATTTGTCCATTATAGACCCAAAGCTACACTCTTGATAATATACTATATTACGAAACTCCTAAAATATAAGTCTTGTCCATGACCTCTCATATTATGTGTATCTCCATAGGTAATCCATAATCAGATGAAAAACTTGATTCCATTTTACATTCCGATTGTTTTATCTCAAAGTTCTATTATTTCATCGTTAGAAAATTCATTCTTTTCATAACATATACAAAAGGAATCTCTTCTTGTTACCATATGTATCAAGATGACCAAGGCCTCATTATATTTTTCAATTCCCGAATAAAGCCTTTAAAAGGATAACATAATACCCGAATAAAGCCTTTAAAAGAATAACATTAACTCTTTGTTACAGAGTTATGGAGTCTTCAGTCATCATAACTCATACCTTTGGCATATCATCATAACTCATACCTTTGGCATATCAAAAGGCACAGGCTACAAACATGGAATCATGAATCTACTTAAGGATTAAGATGGCACATAAATGATTATCAAACAGAATTGATTTAAGTTAATGGAATTATTATTAAATCCATTCAACTTTAAGTCCAGTCTAGTATACGACCACCATTAGGTCTACCATACCAATGTCTACCATGGAGTCAATCCATTTTAACGACCAAGATAAGCTATCTCCTTAATTGGAACCCATTAGTCATGTCATGTATAAAGTACCCAACTCTATATTAGACTACGGACTATATAATTTAGATTATTAATCTTTGAATCAAATTTAAACTCCATATATGCCTAATTTCAAGATTTAGTTCTAATAGTCATAGATTACACGTTTACTAATATACAATCATTAATATAATAGTAATTTGAGGACCATTATCCATACATGTAATATTTGTATTATTATTTGTTTGACTAAAAATGTCATTAATACAACTAAAATATTTATTCCTTAGGATACTGATCCTAACAAATTAGTCGCTTACTTGAGTTTGGATGGGATTGTCAGGCAATGCAAAACTCATTCGAGGGAGAAGGGATAAAGGGAAGAAGTTGTGTGATTTCTGAAACGAGAAAAGAGAGAAACCACAAAACGATTTTGTCTTTGTGCCACATGAAGATAAAATCTTGATTGCAACTGCCACAAAAGAAGTCCGTAGCTCATGTTGATTATGTGCTACAAAATTTGTTCACCATTATGTGCTTGATCAATAAACCGTGCAATTGCAAGAAAATCCATAGGTATGTAACCCTAGGAAAAGGAGGAAAAAAAAAGAACGAACTTTTTGTAGGAGGAAGAAGACGAAGAAGATCATAGGAAAAAGAAGATGAAAGATTGTTTTTATTTTTTGTTGTTTGTTTTTCTTTTTTAATAAATTTGTGTTTTAATTTTTATTAGTTTTCTTAATCTATCAATTATTTTGAAGGATACACTAGTAATTTCAATTAAAATAATATCTAATAATTTTTTTCGTCTAAACTTGAGGGTTAAGCATCAAATCGCTTTTTTTTTTTTTTACATTTTAGATCAAATTAAATAAAAAAAATTAAAACCCAAATTAAATGTTGTAAACGAACCGAGCTATTTACCTTTCGTATTTCAAGCATTTGCGCGTGTGATGTGAGAAAGTTGAAAAACCAGGTGCCAAAAAGAAAAAAAAAAAAAAAACAGTGAGAATATTGGTTGCGTGACGTTGGATTGGTAAGCAACACCTCGCTAAGTCAAATAGCGCTTCTCGACTAGGAGCACAATTTACAGGTAACTGTCTGAGCGTGTCAAATCTAGTGCTAAAAAAATGATCAGACCTCACAGGAAAAATATATTAAAATAAAGAAAGCCAGCTAATACCTGGAAATGCCGGTGTACCTGGGGCAGGAGATTTCGTCAAGGCATAGAAGATTGTAAGTTGTAACTAACGTCCTCTCTCTCTGAAACTTCTCTTCTTCTTCTTCTTCCATTCTTTGAAGGTTCCAAAGAAGACATTGTATTCAATATTGTTGCGTCCTTAAACCCCGAATGGTAACTCCCTTTCCCTCTCCTTGTATTCCTGATAAAGCTCTGTCTTTTCGGCTTTTCTGTTATAAAGCTAAAATATTCTGTCATCCAGAAAATCCCATTTGACCTCTACTCTTCTTGTTTTCATTTCTTCAAACAAAAACCAATCTTTTTTTAAAGATCAAAATCGTCTCCTCCCTTCATTTTGCCAGTTTTTTTTTTTCCTTTTTTTTTTCATTGTTGCCAATTCTATTTCAATTCAAGTTCTTCGAGTGCATTAGAATTATTAATACTGTTTAAGCCCTTATAATCTTTATGCAAAATTTGTTTATGCAATTCTTGTTGTGAAGAACCTTACGCAATTTGTTTATGCAATTCTTGTTGTGAAGAACCTTACTTTAGTGATCACTAATGGAAAATTATGGTTCTTCAAGTTCATACCCGTATCAAAATTCATATACATACCCTCATAATACTCCTCTTAATCCGCCTCCACAATACCCACCTCCCAATTCAGATCCGTATCCACCAGCTCCAGCTCCAGCTCCAGCTCCATATCCATATCCATACCCATACAATTCTGCCTATTCTTTCCCGTCTCAAACATACTCACAACCACCATTTTCAACCTCACATTCCGGCCCTTTAGATTACCAGCATCCTCCAACTTCCCACTCTTCCCCTCTTCCATATCCATACCCCTATCCAGCTCCTTCCATGGTATATAGTTCTCCTCAGCCAACCCTCCAACACCATGGGAGTTTCCAATATGCCTCATCATCAGGCCATCATCACTATGAGCAACCCAGTACAAATTACCCCTCTGTTGAAGTCCCACCACCCCAAGTCCCTCCTCGTGCCAATAGCTTCTCGAATCTTCATAGGCAAGAGAGTTATAGTTATGTTGGAGTTGGGAGTTCTGCACATCATGATATGGATACCGAATCGGTGTCTTCCACAACCCCTTCTGTTTACCCTCCCCTGGATGATCTTTTGAGTAATGTGCATTTGTCCGATAATCACCCAACTGCCCCTGCATCGCCCTCGGCACCTGCAGTGCTAACAAGTTCGCCTCAAAGTGCGCAGTATGATAGGCATGGGGAGTTTTATGGATATCCCAATAGCTCATTTTCAAGTAACTGGGAAGGTTCTTATTCTGATCAGGTGGGTTCACCTAGTCATTCTGTGTACTCCCATTCCGGCTCGTTCAATGGGTCGCAAAATAGTCAATCCTTGCAAATTGTGCCGCAGCAGCATAAAGGGTCCTTGAAGGTATTGCTTTTACATGGTGTGTTGGATATTTGGGTGTATGATGCGAAAAACCTCCCGAACATGGACATGTTTCACAAAACTTTGGGGGATGTGTTTGCAAGGTTACCAGGGAACGTGACCAACAAAATTGAAGGGCACGTGAAGAATAAGATTACTAGTGATCCGTATGTATCAATTTCAGTGTCCAATGCTGTAATTGGGAGGACTTATGTGATTAGCAATAGTGAGGATCCCGTTTGGGAGCAGCATTTCAATGTTCCGGTAGCACATTATGATGCTGAAGTGCACTTTGTCGTTAAAGACAGTGATGTTGTTGGGTCACAACTTATAGGAGTTGTGGCAATTCCAGTAGAGCAGATATACTCAGAAGCAAGGGTTGAGGGGGTTTACCCTATCCTGAATGCTAGTGGGAAGCCTTGCAAGCCTGGAGCCGTTTTGAGACTTTCAATTCAGTACATACCAATGGAGAAGTTGAGCATATACCATTCTGGAGTTGGAGCAGGCCCCGATTATTACGGAGTTCCTGGGACGTATTTCCCCCTAAGGAAAGGTGGAAGAGTTACTCTTTATCAAGATGCCCATGTTCCGGATGGGTGCCTTCCGGAATTGAGACTTGATGGGGGCTTCTCATACGTGCATGGGAAGTGTTGGCAAGACATTTTCGATGCAATATGTCAGGCCCGGCGTTTAATATACATAACTGGTTGGTCAGTGT
Source organism: Artocarpus heterophyllus (assembly GCA_025403435.1). Taxonomy (NCBI): domain Eukaryota; kingdom Viridiplantae; phylum Streptophyta; class Magnoliopsida; order Rosales; family Moraceae; genus Artocarpus; species Artocarpus heterophyllus. The sequence goes on from JAJQZP010000396.1 coordinate 146,835, forward strand.
GGCATAACGTTAAACTAGTCCGAGATGCTAGTCATGCATCAAATTTCAGCCTAGGGGATATTTTGAGGTCCAAGTCTCAAGAAGGAGTGAGAGTGTTGCTGCTTATTTGGGATGACCCCACTTCAAGGAGCATTTTGGGTTATAAAACCGTAAGTACCATGTCTTTTATTAGATCTTTGAATTGCTCATTTGTTGCAGGGTATATATTACTTTATTATGGTCATTTGAACATAGTATTTCTTTACGTTTGATGATTTTAGAACTTGTTTACTTGTTTGGGATCATCTTAAGAGCATCACATTTTTGTTTTGAATGGAAAAAGAAGAGAAGAAAAGAAAAGAAAAGAAAAATGCTAGTAGTTGGTCATTGTGATTCCTGATGTGGTGGCTCAAGATGGAAGCAACTTAGTCCATTGACTTAGTTCAAGACAATTTCATTGACTTAGATCAAGATAATTGTGGAGAAAAAGAATTAATAACGAAATGTGCTGTACGTGATATGTTTATTGACCATTATGAATTGAGTCTCCGTTTTTAGATCATGCATATGCAGCGGAACAATTGAAGAAATAGAACGTTCAAGGGAATTGTATAAAACTGCGAAAATGCTATTGATAATCTGGTGACTCCTAATCTAGAGAACTTGGGGTTTAAATATACAAACTTAGCCTAGATACAGGAAACTAAATCAAACGGGAAACTTACCAAATTACAACAAAAATAATAAAATAAGTTTAGGAAACAAAGAAATCTGAAATTAACAAACTCCAAAAATGAAAACTCTAAAATTGAAAATCTAAAACAGGAAACATAGAAAAGGAAACTATTGATTGCTGCTTGTCCTACAATGCATATTTACTAACTTCTTTATTTTTGTTTTGTCTTTTTAAGGAGATTTATCGAGTTTAGTATTCTTGCATTTTTATCTATTTGCACATCAGAATCTTTTTTTTAATATATATATAGATATATAATTATTTTGGAAAGTTTTATCCTTGTATTTTCCATTCAGACTTGTTTCTTTTTGTTGTAATTATTCTTTGAAATATAAATACAGGATGGAATCATGCAAACTCATGACGAGGAAACTCGGCGATTTTTCAAGCACTCATCAGTGCAAGTTCTACTTTGTCCCCGCAGCGCTGGAAAACGACACAGTTGGATGAAGAAAAGGGTTAGGCAAAACTAATCATTTTTTTTTTTTCTAGTTATTTTTACCCCCTTTTCAAAGACATCAGTGCCTAAAGTTGTGAAGTCCTCCCCGGAAAAATGCTTTTAGTGGCCTTACCATTTTTGTTTATTATTTATGCTTATTTAGCTAATTTCCCATGCTTATATGATATGAGAAGTAGGCTTTACTGCATTCAAATTCTCATGTCACTTCCGAAAATATGGAAATACAAATATACATAGTTGTGTCGCCACATCACCTTTTAACCACATATATTGGCTGGGGTCTAGGCTCCATGAAGCAGAGATAGATATATAAGCATGTGTTGGAGTTTTGTTATTGTGTTACTTGTCTACTTTTAGTCTTTGATGCGAAATCTTTCCTTGTATTTATTCATTACTTCTGAACTCTCAGGAAGTAGAGACAATTTATACACACCATCAGAAAACTGTAATTGTTGACGCTGATGCTGGAAACAACAGAAGAAAAATCATAGCTTTTGTTGGAGGACTCGATTTATGTGATGGGCGATACGATACTCCCCATCATCCTTTGTTTAGGACGCTGCAAACAGTGCACAAGGATGATTATCACAACCCTACTTTCACTGTAAGTGCTAAACTCCTTTCTTTTCTTTACAATGGCACATTTTTTGCAGCTATATGCACCAGCACTCAACATGCTATTTGTACGGCAACCCGAAAAAAAAAAAAAGAAATCAAGAACAAAAAACAAAAACAAAAACAAAAAATGTTAGGATCCTTCTAATTGTATCTTTAGGAAAATAATAAGAAATTGGAAAGCAGCTGTATCAAAATATTAAAGGCCTTTTGCTAGAATTAGGAGTGATGCCTGTTCGGGATTTCTAAAAACATTTACAATGATCATCATTTTGTAAGTTCTTGAGGGGGTTTCAAATTTACAGTAAGTGGACTCCTTAAGTTCCAGCAGAAGGGAACCACTACTTGGGAAGTTTACATGGAAGGAGAGATGATTTCTTTATTTTATTTTTGTTGAGCTTTAAGACATTTAACCATTTATTAACTTGGAGTCTGGATGGGTGCATCATCCATGTGCTAAAAAAACAATTTAAAAGTGTTGTGAATAACTTTAATGATTGAACGACTGGCCTTCTGAAAAATTAAAAAATATACTTTAATATTTATCTGCTTGGATTGTGATGTCAATCAGGCTACTATTCCCGGGTGTCCAAGAGAACCATGGCATGACTTGCACTCTAGGATTGATGGTCCTGCAGCATATGATGTGCTGACTAATTTTGAAGAGCGGTGGTTAAAGGCTTCAAAACCACATGGAATGTCAAAATTGAAGAGGAGCTTATATGATGATGCTTTACTCAGGCTAGAAAGGATTCCAGACGTCATCGGATTGTCTGATGCTACTTGCACCAGGGAGAACGACCCTGAAAATTGGCATGTTCAGGTAGTGTCATCTTAATAAAACGCAGCCATAGGTGTTAATCTTCCCAAACCAGAAAAGATGAATAATTTAATTTGTTAATATACCTTGTCGTACAGCAGAAATTATCTCTTTTACATCATCTCATTATTTGCTTTATAATGCAGATATTTCGTTCGATTGACTCCAACTCGGTTAAACAATTCCCTAAGGATCCAAAAGATGCCACAAGCAGGGTATGAGAAAATTGATGGATAAAATCCCTCTTTTAAATTTTATTTTTGAGACTCACGTTATGTCTGGGGTATGGTTGGTGATTAATACTCTCCTCAACAGAATCTGGTGTGCGGAAAGAATGTACTGATAGACATGAGTATACACACAGCATATGTGAAGGCCATTCGTGCAGCCCAGCATTACATTTATATAGAAAATCAATATTTCATTGGGTCCTCTTACAATTGGAGTTCGCATAAAGACTTAGGTGAGAAACATAATCTTCCGTGTGAAGGGACCACAAATTATAGTTATGAGATGTTGGAAATTTTGTGTCATTTGTTATGAGTAGATGTAAGGCTTTGTTCATTTGCACTTAATTGATCTTTGCAGTGAACATGAAATCTAGAATGCATATGAAATTTTGAAGTTGAATAGGGATTAGTAAAAGCATGCATACGTATAAGAGCTATTTATAGTACTTGATTACGATGTATAAGGTAAGGTATGTTAAAGTTTATGCCTAATGACAGAACAGTCTTACTTCCTACCCTCAATGAGATTTTGAAAATTTATTTTATTGAGTGTAAAATTTTAAAAATTTAAATTGTCCCCAATAAATTAAGAAAATTATACTTATGCCCAGCTGAAAAGAAAATTATATATTTTGTCTGCTTAGTAATAGAGAATTTTAAATGCGCCTTGTTTCTTTTGTGTTTTATATTGTGTCCCCACTGAAAAATATTTTTGGCTCCGCTGTTAGTTTTTACTAATCATTTTTCGTCTCTGTGAACTTGATTACTGGATTATTATGAAATTGTCTTATGGATAATTTTTACTGGACAAGAATGTGGCAACGAAGGGATCCTTAACACTTTCTTTCTTCAGGTGCTAATAATTTGATCCCAATGGAAATTGCTCTTAAGATTGCGGATAAAATTAGAGCAAATGAGAGGTTTGCTGCTTATATTGTTATCCCAATGTGGCCAGAGGGTGTGCCAACTGGTGCTGCTACACAACGGATTCTATTTTGGCAGGTGCCTACACAGTTACAATCTTGTTTGTTAAACTCCTTGACTACCATATCATTTCGCAAAAGTCTGCATAGTATATGCACATTTTGAAGTGGCTCTAGGAATGAAAAGGAAAAATTTCGTACCATGATTTTGGTTGGTCTGCTTCTTACGAGATATATCTTTCCCGTGGAAGTATACTGGAAATTTATTTATTTGTGCGCACTATGAACTTTTTGAAGCACCATTATATAGTTTAGAGCATCTAATATACGTTTAATTTCTCAAATTATCAAAATTTGGAGAAGTTTAAGATTATTTTGCTTCATGCTTATATTTAGGCTTTCCTTGTTTCTACTTTTAAGGAGTTGTTTAAGTTCACATGGAGAGAAAAATACATATTAAAATCCAAATCAAATGATGAATAATACAGAAAATTGCCAAACCAATGGGCTCAACAAATTGCATACAAAGCAAATTGTATTATTTGAACACTTCCTCTATTTCCTGTAGTCCATAGACTGTAAGTTGACTTCTTTATTTGCGTTTTACATATCTTAAATCTTTTTGGTTGTTTCAGCACAAGACAATGCAAATGATGTACGAGACGATTTACAAGGCTCTTGTGGAAGCTGGGCTTGAGGGTGCATACTCGCCACAAGACTATTTAAACTTCTTCTGTCTTGGCAACCGTGAGGCTGTAGATGGAGAGGAGACAGTTGCCACTGGAAGCCCTACTGCAGCAAATACTCCTCAGGTCTCTTTCTTCATCCTTTAAATCGACTAATTTCATCAACAGTTATTTTTCCACCCACTTATTGCTGTAGGTGGAACTCAAAAGACCCACTAGCCAATACTAAAAGCCCTTTTGACTTTTTTTTTTTTTTTTGTCAAGAAAAAAAAAAAGGGATCAAACATGTGAGGGTGATTTGTAAGCAAGTCTAATTAGTTTTGATGAATGGGATCAAAAGAACCAAAACTATTGAGAATCTTCTGTAGATGTGCATGCCAATTTCTTATCCTATGTTTCTGCTATTTCCCGGTGTGTTTTTACCATGAATGTGCACGTGAATGTCTTGTCTTATGTTTTCAGGCACTAAGTCGGAAAAGCCGAAGATTTATGATCTATGTTCACTCAAAAGGCATGATAGTTGATGACGAGTACGTAATATTGGGTTCTGCCAATATCAACCAGCGTTCCATGGAAGGAACGAGAGACACAGAAATAGCAATGGGAGCCTACCAACCTCATCATACCTGGGCAAGAAAACTCCGCAACCCTTGTGGTCAGGTAGCTCTCTAACTGGGCAACAAGAGCATTGGCTGCATTTCATTTAAGGAATGAATTTATCCCGCAAATTGATTCGTCTCAGAATTTTCCCTTTCTTGGCGTTCAAATACAGAAAATTTCTATTGGTAATATATTCATGAAGTCTAATGGTCGTGTACCATGTACTATGGTTTTGTTTCCATGGCAGTTGGAACTTGGAAGCACTAACAAACTTTCTAGAGTGGACTGAACTAGTGCCACTCCAAGAACAAGAACGTTGACATAACAAATTTTAGCAGCGATAAAATTCTCCAATACAAAACCATCCTCATATGTCAAACAATTCAGAAAACAACATAATAAGAACACATTTGGACTAATCTATTTCTAAGTGTCAAGTACACATGAAATGTTATATGATTTGTTGTTCTGGATACGTGCCTTGCAGATTTATGGCTATAGGTTGTCATTATGGGCAGAGCATTTGGGAATTATTGAGGACTGCTTCACACAACCAGAGAGCCTTGACTGTGTAAGAAGAGTGAGATCAATGGGGGAGAACAACTGGAAACAATTTGCTGCAGAAGAGGTAACAGAGATGAGTGGCCATCTACTCAAGTACCCGGTTGAAGTCGATCAAAAAGGCAAAGTGAGGCCCCTTCCTGGTCATGAAAGTTTTCCAGATGTAGGAGGGAATATAGTTGGTTCATTCATTGCCATTCAGGAAAATCTCACTATATGATTCAGCTATTCATTACTGCCTAATTAAATGAATGGAAGTTTTTTTCTATTTTTCTTTTCCCCGTATTATAGGAAAATAACAAGAGCAATGCAATTATGGCTTAGAAGTACGGATTCTTTTTTTTTTTTTTTTTTTTTGGTTTTCTCAGAAAAAGCAGGATATGTATAGCTTTTTGTTATCTTGCGTAGCATAAAAGATTTAGATACATTAATAACCTTTACTGTGTGTACATGTACATAATAAAAAGGTGCTGTATATGATAAGGTTTTCTCTCGAGTCTTCAGAGTAAAAGCTTGGCTATGAATAGTTTTCTCCAAATACAGAAAGGGATACATATTTCTCAGAGATCTAAGTTTTAGCGAGATAACATTTTATATGGACATTGCATGTAAATGGTTACAACTATCCAACTTCTAAAAATGAATGACGCAACCCACAAAATTTTCTGGTCTATCAAAGTTTAAAGATCAGAATCAGCTTCTATCATCCATATATGTCCTCCAAAAGATGTATTGGTTGCCAGGAGTCGCAAGGAGCCAAACTAAAACTACTAGACACTTTGACCTTAAAAACCCATCAGGATCGATCTCAAAAATAAATGAAGAAATGAAACCCTAATAAGGATCACAGAGCTTCATCTCTTCTGAATTCTATCTGTTCCTGAGATGTTTACAAGTTTCGCACGGCAAGAGTTTGGATCCACCTCTACTCTGAGACCAAGTCCAGAAATCTCAGGCGTATCAACAGATCCTTGAAGCTCCAGTTCGGCCACAGCCTTTTGGTTCTCTGCATTACCTTCTAACAAATTCCTCACAGACCAAATGCCCCACTCCCTCAAGAATGGATTGTCTTCATCTGTAACACACTGCTGTAAGAGTAACAGAATTCCATTCTTCTGTCTAATCTCCTCTTGCACCCCCTTTCTACCATATGAACAATTTCCAATCACAGCAACGATGTCCCTTCTGAATCCTCTGTAAGGGCAGGGCTTTGATGAGCAGGAACTTTCCTCTTCACTTTCTCCCTGTTTCATGGCCTTCCTAATTATTGCTGGAGGCTCAAGCTCTCGAAGCAAACTTAAAAGCAGCTCAACAAGTCCAGATGATAGCAGCATACTAACAGCATCCACAAGGTTCTCCTCGGAGTCTCTTGGACCCTCCCGGGAGCAAATATCTCTCAAAATCAGTAGCGAGAATCCAAGAATGTCTATGGCGATGAAGCCTGACGGAAGTCCAGATTTGGTTTTTGTGCCAGAATTAATAACCCCAATCGAAGACTTGAATATTTCAAGAACACATGAGGCAAAATCATTCGGAACAGTGATCTCTTCAATTCCTTCATTCAATATATCCGATACCATTCTCAACAAAAATGCTTGTTCCGATGAGAATAAAATATTTCCAACCTCAACAGCTTCAGTTTTTGCAAGGCTTAACTCAGAAAAGAGGGGAGCAAAGTAAAGTTGTTCCAAGCATATTCTTAAAAGAAGCAACTTCAACCAATCTTCTCCAAATCCAACTGGTAAAGCACCCCAAAAAAAAAAAAAAAAAAAAAAAAAATCCTAAAAGGACACACAACTAAAGCAGAAAGTGGATGATAATAAGTTAAAAAAAAAAATTCAAGGAGAAAACAATTGAGTCTCACCTGCAGCAGTAGTTCTTATAATTTCCCTTGTAATGGACAACCCACAGCCGCCGCAAATCTGAGTAAGCAGCCCAGGATTCATATCACAACAAGTATATAGGATCATGCACAATGGATCACAAACCTCCCTACTCCGGAGCCTTGCAAGAGCAAGAAACTCTTGTGGGAAAAATTGCCGCCAGAATTCACGCTGATGTTCTTCACCAGCCAAGGAAACATTAGCAAGAACTTGCAATCCAATTTGGATGATTCCATAATCTGCCTCGGAACAAAGTCTTGCCAACCTTAAAATATTCAAAACTGCTCCAACTCCATTTTGTTCGACAAATAAATTCTGATTTGCTACCTCACCCGCACAAAGATTTCTTAGGAGCCTCAATGACAAAACCAGAAGTTCACGACATGAGGGATAAGGAAGAGATTGAACTAGCTGAATGATCATGGGAAGAATACGCCTAGAGGCAAGTTCTGTGCGACCATCTGAGGTTCTGGAAACTTCTATTAGCGACTCCAAGGACTTGTCCAAGGTGGATGAGTTTGAAGCACTACATAAAATGTGGATAACATCTTCTTCTACACACAACTCCAGCAATGATGTATCTTCCATTGCTCTTAACCCAACAAAGAGTTAACAAACTTGTCCCTCAATTCCCTGTATAAACTAAAAACAACTCAAAAACCAAATTGCTACCAAAAAGTTCTCCTTCCTTAAGTTCACTATTTGGAAAATGGGGCTTTTGATTCTAGCTCTAAAAAGAAAAATAGCCGGTTAGGCAATGAGCAAGAATTGTTATAATTTGTCTTTCAGTCAGAGGAGTGCTTATGGGTGCTTGGCTAGTAACTGCCAAAATAAAACAAAATGAAATAAAATAATAAAAAAAATTTATTAGTTTGTGTATTAAGCTAGTAACATTTGCAATAAAATCCCAAAAGCATGATTATGGTGTTATCTACTGAGTAGTATAATAGAAACTCAAATTTCTTGATTAATATCAGATTATCAGTTGATAGATAAAAAGGATCCGAAAGTAGTGCATTTGCTAAGCCCCAGTAATCAATCCCATATAATATATTCCGAAATTGTTTTAGGACCAAAAGAAAAAAGAATGCCACGCCAAAAAAAATTCACATAATTTCACACCAAGACATACGCAGTTTTGCAGCGAACCATAAACTAGTTTGATTATTCAGAGAGAAATGTTGCAGTAAACCAGAAGAAAAGTAAAGAAAAAACACAGCTTTAGAGAGTATGATTTCGCATTTGTTAGAGAGAGAAGTTTACAGTCACAGAGAGTGAGGAAGAGAGAGAGAAAATTCCTCTTCAGAACCAGGGCCTGATCGTGATTCTTCCCCAGGGTTGAATCTTCGTCTTCGCCTGGGCTTCTTTGGCAAAATCGCTGAGGAGGAGCGACGAAGAATCCGGACTGCGGCTCTGGTGGAACCTGGCTCTGGGGCAGAGCTTTTTGGAGGCGTGCTTCTTCCAGAAGACGAAGGGATTGAAGGCGTGGTGGAGGAAAGAGAACAGGTGAGGTGAGGAAGAAGAGAGCAGCGTTTGCGTGGTAAACGCAGTTCGTGGTCGTCGGATGTGGCGGAGGGGTAGAAGCAAGAGTGAAGGTGGAGGAGAAAGGCTATTTTAGTCTTTTTAGAGTACGTCAGGGTAATCCTTACGGTGAGTTTGTTTGGGAATCATATTTTTAAGAAAATAATGTAATGATACAAAATATGTTTAATTGTATATAAAAATCTTGTATTATATTCCTATAAATAATATATTATTGTATTTGATTGTAATAAAAATCTCATATAATTGACAAAAATAAATTATAATATTAACATTAAATTTATTAATATAATATGTTAATATTAAGGTTAAATAATAATAACAATATAAATATGAATAATAAAATAATATTATATATTATTTAACATTAATATTACTATAAATATTAATAATACTATTCATGTTGATATTATACTACTAAATTGTTATTATTATACATGTTGTTATCATTATTATTATTATTAAATAATCATTATTTTATATTAATATAATACTTATATTCATATTATATAAAAATATTAACTTCTAATAATCATAGGATTAATATTTAACAATATATTAAAATGTTGTATATAATATATAATATATTGATATGAATATAGATAATAATAAAAATATAATTTTTAATTAGATATTATTTATATTAATATTAAATAAAAATATTGTTATAAAAATAGTATACATAGTTAATTATATTTTATATTTATTATTATTATTGTTATAGTATTAATATAATTTAATATTGAAATTATTTTATTATATTATTATTATTAATGTTATTATTATCTTTATTTTTATTTTATATTAATATAATATTTATATTTATATTATATAATAAATAGCACAAAAATTATTTTTATTTTATTTTTATTATTTATTTATATATTTTTTTTTCTCTATTTAATATTTTTATATATATTATAGTCCATAAAGTGACTTATTTTTGTTAGCTCTATTTAATATTTTTTTTTCTCCTTCTAATGCATTTTACCTTTATTGTTTAGTCATAATTTTCAAAAATATCCCACCTAAATCTTCAATTTTAATTAATTTCAAACGCTAATATTCTCAATTATTACAAAAAAAATGTTTTCATATGGTTCGATTGTGGAAACTTATAAGCTTAACTTTATTTTCTCTTAAATAAAAGAGTTAAATAGAGGAACTTAAAGTAAAGCACCAAGGGACGAGCAACAAGAGTGACTGGGCGACTTTTTTAATATACTAGTATTAATTAATAATAATATATTACTTAAACATTGTAATATATTATATATATATTTTATTATTGTTGTTAATGTTATTAGTATCTTTATTATCAAATTATTATTTTAAAAATAATATAATTAGGCTAAAATATTATATATATATATAATATTTTTATTATAAATAATATATAATATATGGATATGAATACAAATATAAATAATAATTAAAATATAATTCTTTATAATTTATTATTATTTTATATTAATATATAACATTAAATAATAATATTAAGCTCGGATAATATTATAAATATTTAATAATTTTTATATTGTTTTATTTTATTTATTTGTCGTCATCATGAAAGAAAATGTGATATTCTCATGGTCTTGAGATTCATGAGAATATGAATATCACATTGTTGGGTGAGATTTAGATTACCCTAAAATGAGGTAAAGTGAATCTCATAAGATTGAGTTTCCCCATAATCTAAAAATTATAATTCTTGTACCAAATATGAAAATCGTGCAGATTCCTATTCCCACTTTCAAAATTACTACATACCAAACGCCCCCTATATATCATCTGTTTCCCCTGTCAATCAATTTATAAGGTGTTTGTTTTTCAGTCTTACCAACAAATAGTGTAAAGCTAATAAAAAGTAAAAACTAAAAGGTTATTGTAGTATAAATGTCTCATATAGTACACTTTTAACTAATTGGTTCTAACCAATATTCCTAAACACCCTATTAATTGATGTCAATATGGCGGGGTGATGCGAGTATTTTGTTTGGGCTCTTTAAAGATGTGTGACAAATGTTAAGCTTCAATTGATTTATACTACTAAATAAAATAATTACAAATAGTGATACCAGTATCCGACAATGATATTAGATGGTAACCAACATGATACCGGGATCTGACCAAGATACTAACTACTATTCAACCATGATATCAGTGTCCAACTGGTTGTCACCATTATTGGCGGCGCCACCCATGCCAGAATACTTAGAAAATATCAAAAAAATCATAAAAATTCATCAAATAACAAAAAATACATTGCAATTTACGAAAGCATTCAAATAAAAATAAAAATAAAAAAAGACCACCGTCATCAAATATCGAGTGATGAAGGTGACCTCCATTATGCGGCCGAACTGCTATAGAGACATGGTGCCAAGAGAAAACAACGAGGAGGAGCTCTCCAGTAGATCTTTTAAAGGAAATGCAATGATAGGGGAAATTTCAGATCTTTTGCAACCACCAAGGGAGGAGCTTCATTCAGGAGGTGTTGCAATGCGAAGGGAGATCGACTAAAGTTTTTAATGTGGATCTTTGAGTGGCTTTGATGGATCTAGTGGGTACGAGGGCAAAAGGGGTTCTTTAACAGATCAAGCAGTTGAGCGAGGGCAAAAAGGGTCAAACAAGGCGTGACATTACGACTGGGGAAGGAGAAAAGGTGGGTGACATGGAACGGGGGGAGCTGGTCGACTATGGCGGCTAGAGAAGGGAGTGAGTGAGAAGACAGAGGGGAGAATGTGAAAAAAAAAAAAGAAAAAAAAAAGAAAAAGAGATCTAATGAACAAGACCATTATGTATCTTATGTATTTGTTGGGCACTTGTCTTTTTGTTTTAAAGTTTGTAGTGTATCATGAAAATTAAAAGTTTTTCCCTTTGTGGCAAAAATCAATCCTTACCTGCTTGGTGAGGCATGCAGCCTAATGATCTCCTTTTGTTGATCCGCTTCACCCTGCTTTTCAAACCTACGTCGCAATGACACACACCATTAATTTAGCAGTGCGGCATGGGTCAGTGGGGACCCCTATCACCCTATAATCTACTAACATACTTTTTTTTAATGTACAAAAAAAAAATAAAAACATGTAACACAAAAAGGGCAAAAAATTCACATAAAAAACATAATTTCAAGCAAAAATGATAGTAAAAAGGTGCTAATAAGTTAATCTTAAAAGTAGATCTATTTGCTTAATAATTATTTAAGATTATACTTTTAGTAACTAGAACAATTGATATCTGAATGTTAAAAATCCTTAATTTATTTGCAATGTTGATCAAATTGACAAATTTTTTACGTATGCCACTTGACCAGATTTTTACTTTACATCAAAGGAAACAAAGAATTAGGAGTGAGTCTGATTTTCATTTAGTCACGTGTTTACATAAAAGTGAGGTTAAGTGAGACCCACATAATACACGGAAAAGAAAACATGATGCCAATCCTTGCACCTTTTAGTATTGATTTACAGTTTAAGCAGTGTATGCTAAATTCACTGCTAAATTATCAATAAGTTCAATATTATAATCCAATGAATACTTAATTGAATAAAAAAAAATTAGTATTTATATCGATATAATTTCTACTCCAGAATTTAGTAAACTCTAAAAGAGAATTAGGTTGTTTTTTATTCCATCATTATATAGATAAGTAAATAAAAAAAGGACATTAATTGTTCTCATTTTTATTGCTTTAATTTCCTTTGAGATCCCTATCTCAATTTCATTTTTATTACATTTCTTCAGTTATCTAACAAAAACAAAGTAACTTTAATTAAAAAAAAAAAAAAACCTTCCATTACAAATTCATTCATTCCTTCAATTTTCATTACATTGCATTTTTATTCCTTTAATTGTTCTAAATTTTATATATAAATTTAGACCTTCACTATTGTTAGTTAGGCCATAATTGTATCATAAGCAAGTTTTTTTTTGTATTAACTAATTATAGCCTATCTAATAAACATATTCGCGTTTCATTGCATGTTACTCATGTTATAAACATTTTGTGTATGTGTTTCGATCTCTGACACATTTATTAATCATGTTGTGTTTGTGTTTATACCAATCATGTTGATCTAAACATGATATGTAAACATAAATTGCCAACTCTAATCAACTCCTCCAGAAGAGTAGTGTCATATAACATGCTATCTCTCTTCATAAGTTTTCATTGTGAGATTTTGGGTCATCTCCATTAACATAGACAAATCCAAATCTCCACTTGTTTGAGTATTAATATAAGAAGATCACTTTAAAAAACCGAACCACGTTTATGAATACATATTTGAATCTTACTTTGGTGTAAGTACCACAAGGTAATTGTCGAAATCTCCAATAGTTTTAGAATTTTAAACCAATTATTTCTTTTTATAAAAACCGGTAACACTACACTCATAAACCCTCATGTCTTCTAATATTCTATGCCATCTTAGCGTAGCACTTTTAATGACCATGAGCTTATCTTGTTATATGAACTTTTCATATAGAAACTCCAAATCTTTTTTTTTGTTTTGGTGACACCACCTTAAAGTTCACTTAGATGAAGTTCTTCGTGTATTCTTGTTATATTTAAGATACTTGTCTCACATAAATTGAACTTCATTAAGAGCCCTTATACTGCTCAACCTTTAACTATAATAACCAGCATTAATTATCTTATCTTAAATATGGTTCTTTGAATTTAGTGTTGAAACTATTCGCACTCATTGGGCAAAAGACTAGACATTTTTTAGTGTTTGGTTGAGCTACCATCATTGACAGACTATTTAATCTAGGAGTTTTAGCTCTATCCTTCTTGTTGTTGGTTTGACCAATTTTTTTTTGTAAAAGGTTTGGTAAATAAATCTGTCAAGTTATCTCGATGTGGGTTTCACCACTTTGTTTGTAAAAAGTTTGGTAAACAGATTTGTCAAGTTATTATTTGATTTCACATATGCAAGGGAAATAAAATACTCTTGATTAGCTTCCTTCTCTAATCATGTATTAGACTTATATGTCTAGATTTCCCATTATATATCTAATTGTTGGGAGAAAAACATAGTCGAGCGATGTAATAGAATTTTAAAAAATTTATTTAATCACTGAGTATCTTATTCATATTGCTATAAATTATAAAGAAAATCTAATTTATCGTATTTGCTATAGACAATGCCTACACGTCTAATTGAGTTATAGCCTCCAAAAGGATCCCTACCACTAAGCCTTTAAAGTTATTCTCTTCCTTCAAATTGTTGTGTATGCAGGCATAACTCAATAAATCTCCACTGCAACTACACTTATTACAACCACTTTTGTGCTCAGAAGCTAGGAACATTAAAAAATTAGTAATCTAACACTAATTTGCACCAAGGCAGTCTAAGAATATATTAGGATGCAAGACCTTTATTTATAAAAGTTGTAAGATAAGTCAAAAGTCTATCCGAAAAGTAAGAGAAATTTTTCCTCCTATCTCCATGAAGTTAGCCACTGTTGGGATTCCCTTACAAAAGTCATCTAATACTTTCTCAAGAAGTGTAGAAATTTGACCAATTTAAATTAGAATAATTTACATAAATTTAAATGATTATGCATTATTATTCATTTAAATACAACTAGCATTTAAATTAATAATTCAAAAACTAAATTTAAATAATTACTTATTCCAAAATTCCATCTATCAATTTGAATATTATTTTCTAAATTTATTAAATAATTAGTTTACCTTAAAATATGAAAGACCCGTTGGCACCACTCATTGTAGGTCCTTTGTCTATGACGAGTCCAACACAAATGTGACTCATGCATTCCGTCAGGTCTAGTAGCCCAACTCGTGGCTACTTTGTGTTACCAGTGGTAAACTACATTTGTGTGGTCTACCAAAAGGAATTAATGAGTTAGAATTAGGACCATATGAATATATATTACTAAGTTCCAACAATAACATATAAGTTGATTTTTGATTAATTTTCCATTTAATTATTAATTTCAATAGCACTCCTTTGCAAACTTGAAGCTACACTCTTAATAATATATTGTATTACGAGATTCTAAAAACTAATCATGTCAATAATCTTCCATAATATGTGACGTTCCACCTTTTTAGACCTTTACTTAGCTTCCTTAGACATTATTTCTTTACTTATTTGTTACTTACTAGTTAAAAAAATACTGAGTAATTTTTTTCTTTAAACATACTTAAAAATTATTTGTGAAACTGTTGCGACTTTCGTTGCAATAGAATTAAGACATGGCTCAAAACTTAACTTTAAAATCATTCAAAATATTTCTTAAACTTATTAAGAAATATTTACTTTTGTAAAACTTTTGTTAAAATATCTTTTGAAACTTAGAAAAGCTTTTGTTCAAATGGCGGAAAATTTACATTTAATAGCAAAAAACTACTATAGTGGTATCCACACTCAACCTTTGTATCAGTCACCACAACACCAAGCTCTTCTACCAGCCTTATTAGTCTCTTGTAGTACTACCTATAGCATGAAGGAACTTATAATGTACTTACTATCACAAGCTGCATGATTTTTGCCCATCCTAACTCTTGAAGGCTCATAAAGACTCTAGGATTCTCTAGAGTCTTCTCTAAGTGTTGGAATCATTTAGAACACTCTAAAATATCATAGCAAGATCAAGATAACTTGGTAGAGTCATGGAACTTCTAGAATGTTCCATAATATTCTAAAAGCTTCCATGATGTTTTAAAAGGTTCCATAATATTCTAGAAGGTTCTACATGAGTCTAGAATACTCTAGAAAGATTTAGAAATATATAGAACTCTCTAGAAGACTTTAGAACTCTTTGGAATGCCTTGGAGCACTCTAGAACTTTCTAGAAGCTTTGAGATATATGTAATATAGTATTATGTTGTTGAAGACTCTAAAATCTTCTAGGTCATAAAAATGTAATAGGAAAGATGCTAGAATGTTCTAGGATAAGTTATGTTCTATGAAGACCTAGAACATTTCTTGGAAGGCAAATAGCCTATAAATAGAGGAAGACCCCTCATTTGTAATCAATTCCCCAAAACTTCTAATGCTTCCACATTCTAATAGAAGCCTACTTTGTATTTCCTATCCTTAGTTTTCTCTTAGTGTTCTTACTTAACTTTCCTCATTCTTGCCTTGTCTTATGAGTTTGGGAGAATTCAAGGCTAACTTAGCATAAGGATTGCTAAGGCCACACGGTCGCGTTGTGGAAAAAGTATGGCTATGACAATTGGTACCGGAGCCTCAGTTCAGCCATGAAGAAAACAAGAGCAGGAGTAGGATCGGACACTACAAATATGGAGACGTCAAAACAAGGGCGAGGTTGTGAACTACAACTTGATCCCACAACACCAAAGTCATAAGGGAAGTCCAAGGACACAGTTTCTAGCTTTGATGCATGCTTAACTCGAGTAGAGGATAGCGTGAGTGCCTGGGATGCACGAATGGAGGACATAGACCAACGGTTGGATGGTCTAGAGACGGAGGATGTCAAACTCCATGGGGCCATGCATGAGTCCCTTGGCAGGCTAGAAGAGTCCTTAAGAAAGGACATGCGGGAGCTTCGAGAAGAGCTCTCAGTAAAGGTGGCTCGTGTTCTAGACGTGTACCCTTGCCTAGCTGAAAGAAGCACATGCCGACCTTGCATTATGAAAGTGAGTAGTTGCAACTAGTCCCATCACACTAACCATAAAGGCACACAAGATTGATATGCCAAAACTGAAGAGCTTTGTGGGCACGTATAATGCTCACGAGGTAGGTGACTTTCTTTGGGGACTAGAGCAATACTTTAGCGCTACAGGCATTACAAAGGATGCTGTCAAGGTCCAATTTGCCATTTTATACCTCACGGACACTGCTATGCTATGGTGGCAAAGAAGGCAAAAGAACATCAGGAGAGGTATGTCCACCATCACCACCTTTGATGCCTTTAAAAATGAACTTAAAAGGCAATTCTATCTAGAGAATGCCGAGGAAGAGACATGTGGTCTCTTGTGAGACTTAAACAATTAGGTAGTATCTGAGACTATGTGAAGAATTTCACAAATCTCATTCTAGAGATTCCAGATATATCCGACAAGGACTCCCTTTTCTTCTTTATGGACGAGCTACAAAATGGGCAATGACAGAGTTTAGGTGTCGTTGTGTGTAAAACCTCACTACAGCCATTGCAGTTGCTAAAAGCTTGATCGACTACTTAAGCCAAAAGGAGTCAAAGTCCAAAGAGAAAAAAGGCAACACCAACAAGGGTGGGGGAGACCACTCGGAGAACCATGACAAGGAGGGAGGTAAGGACCACGCCTCGTCCAAGCAATAGGATAAAAAGAAGCAGAACGAGGGTCGAGACAATTATAGACCCAAAAATAATTGATTCTTATATGACGAGCTGCATTGGATTCATGATTGTCCTAAGAGAAGAGCCCTTAATGCTATGACCGCATCCTTTGAATAACAAGGGACCAGAGGTAATAAATGTTGAAAAAATAGTACGCAACAGAAATTTCAATCAGAATATTTTCCAAAACACAAGTTTAACATGCTACATGCATAAATTAACCAGATCTTACTAACCTTGTTTGCTGAAAAGCTCCTGCAATCCGTGAATAGAAGAAGGTTCTAGAAGAGCCTCAATCAACTGGTCTTTTTTGCTATTCTCTATCGCTGATCGGAGTGCGTATGGGCACACTCTTTCCTAGTGACTCTCCTTCCAACCAATTGAGAAAACCCAAAACTAAGGTTTGTGATTTGCGAACAATAGCTCTTAGGGGAGTTTTAGATACTCACAAACAAAGTGCTTACTCTAGATTTCTCAACTGATCTATATAACTTATGAGACTCATTCCCTATTTATAGAGGTTGGGTCTAGGGGTTAGTCCTTGTCAGATAAGGCCCCAAAAAATTTGAGTTTGGATCAAAATCTAATAAAATCGCATAAAAATACGTAATCAGATAATCGTTCGGTCGGCAGGCTAAAGTGGCAGATTGGCCTGCCAAACTTACTCCATCGGTAGGCCAAACTTGAAGATGGGCCTATCGAACTTACAATGAATGATCCCTGCAAATCTTTTACTTTCCACCCAAGATTCTTTAGATAAAGCCTCAGTTTTAATTCAAATAATCCAATAGAGAAGTTATCTGATTAAAACAACAATATCTAGATAATCTCTAGGAAAATAAATATTCTCGATAATTCAACAAGTTTATCTTGAATTAATTTTTTCATAAAATTAATTCAACCGATAAACAAACATGAATCATCTGATCCTATCGAATTTCAACAAATCTAATAATTTAACATCAGTTACTAATTTATTGAAAAAGCGCGCCGTATTGTTACAGGATTTATTATGAGCTCACAAAGGGGAACTGATGGACTTATATAGTTTAAGCTCCTGACAATTATGAAACCCAATATCCTAGATATGCATTTTATAATTATCAACTCTAACGCTACTCTACTAAAAGCTTAGAGCTATACTCTCAAACTATATAGAATTAATTAGCCCAAATAGCTAAGTCTCCATGACATATCATAATGTATCGTATCCACATAGGATATCCATAATCAGCTTAAGAATAAATTTTGTCTTACCTTCCTGATTATTTTTCTCTTATATTCCATTATCTCACCATCGAAAAACTTACCATCCAAGGACAGTATACTATTCGGTTACACCTATGTATCCAAATGGTAAAGCGCTCTAGTTTTTTCAATTATAGGATAACACATATAAAAGGATAACATCGACTTCTAAGAGGAGCTATGGATTCCATATCTATGAATAACAAGTCTATGATATCAAGAGTCATGTCTCCAACGCACTAGCATGCGTACCAACATAAATTGTGGATGTCACCCTTTGGTATATCAAAAGATATAAGTCAAGATAACAGGCCCACTATTCATCTCAGGATTAAGATACAACACATATGATTGTTTACAGTGAATTGATTTGCAGAGACAAAATTATTAATCCAAATCAATTACACTTTATGTCCCGATCTAATACATCATCACCTATGACAATGCACCAATGTTTCTATTCGTGGAGTCCATCTCCGATGATCAAGCCAAACCATCTCTTGTTAGGGATATAGACAACATAATAATCTTTGCTTGAATAAAGTGCCTAACTTCATTCCCTTGATTACGGATCTTATGATTTAGACCGTCACTTATAGAATCATGTCTTTCGCATAATCTATCCATCATATGCCTGATTCTAAAGGTTTAAACTGACAGTTTCAGACATTTTTTGCTTATCAGCATCCAACAAATATTAACGTAAAGAGGGCAATAATTTAGTATATGAATAATAAATAAATTCTTTATTGATAAAAATGTCTCTAAAAACATATTCCATTTTTACTCCTTAGGGCATACATGTCTAACAATCTCCCACTTACACTAAGTGAGTAAATATGACAAATCTCGCATCCTTATGACTTCCACATGCATCTCAAAAACTGTCGCAGTTAGTGTCTTTGTGAATGGATCAGCTAAATTGTCCTCGGATGTGATTTTGCATGTAGCAACATGCCCTACCTATACGAAGTCCTTTATCACATGATACTTCTAATCAATATGCTTACTCTTCTTGTGAAATCTTGGTTCCTAAGCATTAGCTAATGCCGCATTGTTATCGCAATATAGCGATACCACCTTATCCATACTAGGAACTACCTCAAGATCCCCAAGGAATTTGTGAAGCCATATTGCTTCTTTCGAAGCATCACTAGCTACCATATATTTGGCCTCCATCATTAAATCTGAAGTGCAATCTTGGTTGACACTTCTCCATACAATGGCACCGCCGCTTAGAGTAAACACAAAACCAATAGTTGATCTTCTCGAATCTAGACAGGATTGAAAATCTGAGTCCGTGTCTCCTAGAGGTGTTAAATCCTCACCCGAATACATAAGTATATACATTCGAGTCCTTCTTAGGTACTTGAAAATGTGCTTGATCGCAACCCAATGGTTTAGTCCTGGATCCGACTGAAATCAACTTACTATCCCAACCGCATAACTAATATCTGGTCGTGTGCAAGGCATACATGAGGCTACCCACTGTCGAAGCATAAAGCACCTTCTTCATGTATTCTATTTCTTCGTCAGACATTGGAGAGTCTTTCTTATAAATAGTAATTCCAAACCTATATGGTTGCTCACCTTTCTTGAAAGCCTACATTGCAAGCCCTTTGAGAATTTTATCTATGTAGCTTACTTGGGATAAAGCTATCATTCTGTTCTTCTTATCTTGAAAAATATGGATACTGAGAAAAAAATTAGCTTCACCTAAGTCTTTCATGTCAAACTGCTTGGTCAACCATAATTTGACTTATGACAATGCCCCAACATCATTGCCAATTAGTAGAATGTCATCTACATAGAGTAGTAAAAAACCACCTTCCCATTCTTAATGTATTTGTAAACACATGGTTTGTCCATATTTTGTGTGAACCCATAAGTCTTAATCACTTGATCAAATCTTATGTTCCAAGAACATAAAGATTGCTTAAGTCCATATATTGACTTTAGCAGCTTACAAACCTTACCCTCCTGACCCTTAGCCTTGAACTCATTTGGTTGTTCCATATGAATGGACTCGTCAAAATAGCCATTCAAAAAGGCCTTCTTAACATCCATCTGCCAAATCTTATAGTCAAGAGCAGTAGCTATGGACAAGAGAATGCGGATGGACTTAAGCATGGCTACAGGTGAAAAGTTTTCCTCGTAATCGATTCCTTCCTTTTGCGGGTATCCCTTAGCTACCTGTCTAGCCTTATAGGTTTTGACTTTTCCAACCACTCTTCTCTTCCTCTTATAGATCCACTTACATCTTATGGTTTTACCCCTTCAAGAAGATTTACAAGCTTCCAAACTCAATTAGTCTCCATAGACTTCATCTCTATGTTCATAGCCTTTGTCTAGAGTTTCAAATCAACATCCACCATAGCCTCTTTGTAAGTGTAAGGATCCCTGTCATGTTTAACCAGTTCAGCCAAGAATGCCTCACCATTGAACATATACCTCTCGAGTTGACGCCTAATCCTCCCACTTTGCTGAAGCCCCTTAGGTTGTTGTTCGAGTTCAGATGGTTTTCCTACATTGATTGGAACGGTTTTATTCGGAACCCCTGGAGTGGTTAAATCAATCGTGAACTCCTCGAGCACCACTTTGCTTTGAGGCTTAAAGTCGTACATGTAACTTTCTTCAAGGAAGGTTGCATTAGTTGAAATCACGACTTTATTTTCCTTTGGGTTATATAAATAACCCCCTTTAGTCCATTTTGGATATCCTACAAACACACAAACTTTCAAACGTGTTTCCAACTTATTCGCTTCCTTAAACAGGACATGAGCTGGACATCCCCTTATGCGAATATGGTTTAAGGATGTCTTTTTTCCCGTCCACAACTTGTGAGGAGTTTTTGTTGGAAAAATAGTATGCAGCGAAATTTTAAAATTTTTTTTATCAGAGTATTTTTCAAAACACAAGTTTGACACACTCTATGAATAAAGTAACCAGATTTTACTAACCTTTGAATGCTGAAGAACTCCCACAATCCATGAAGAGAAGTAACGTTCCAGAAGAGCCTCAACTAACTGGTCTTCCTTGTTATTCTCTATCCACGATCGAAGTGAGTATGGGCTTACACGTACAGCTCTTCTATTAGCTGACTCTCCTTCCAACCAATTGAGAGAACCCAAAGCTAGTGTTCATGATTTGTGAACAAGAGCTCTCAGAGAGTTTCAGAATCTCATCAGCAAAGTTTCACTCTTAATCTCTTAATTGATCTAAATGATAAAGAGACTCACTCCACTTTTTTAAAGGTTAGGTTTAGGAGTCAGTTCTTATCAGATAAGGCCTCAAAAATTTGAATCAGAATCAATATTTGATAAAATATGTGTCTAAAACACATGATAAAAAATCCCACGGTCGACAGGCCAAACTAGCAGATCGACCTGCCAAACATGTCCCATCGACAGGCTGAAGTTTAAGATCGGCCTACGAAACTTATGATTTTTTATCCCTGTGAATCTTTATTTTTCACCCGAGATTCTTGGGATAGAGCCTCAGTTTTAATTCAAAAAACCCAATAGAAAAGTTATCTGATTAAAACAGTCATATCTAGATAATCTCTAAGAAAAAAAAATACTCCTGATAATTCAACAAGTTTATCTTAAATTAATTCAAAATTAACCCAACCGATAAAAAGACATGAATTATCTGTTCCTGATAATTCAACAAGTTTATCTTGAATTAATTTTATCACAAAATTAATTCAATCGATAAACAGACATGAATTATTTGATTTTATCGAATTTCAGCCAATTTGATAAATCTAACATAAGTCACCAATTATTGGAATAGCATGCTGTATCGTTACAGGATTTTTGTGAGCTAGCAAAGGGGACCATATGGACCTATATAGTTCAAGCTCCTGATAATTATGAAACCCAATATTCTAGATATACATTTCATAATTATCAACTCCAACGCTACTATACTAAAAGCTTAGAGCTGCACTCTTGAATTATATAGAATTATAAAGCCTGTATAGTTAAGTCTCCATGACATATCATAATGTATCGTATCTCTATAGGATTATCCATAATCGGCTTAAGGACAAGTTCTGTTTTTCCTTCCTGATTATTTTTATCTTACATTTCATTATCTCACCATCGAAAAACTTACCATCTAGAGACAGTATACCATTCGGTTACACCTATGTATCCAAATGGTTGTGTGCTCTAGTTTTCTAATTACAAGATAACACATATGAGAAGATAACATCGACTCCTAAAGAGGAGCTATGGATTCCGTATCTATGAACAATAAGTCTACACTATCAAGAGTCATGTCTCTAATGCACCGGCATGCGTACCAACATAAATTGTGGGTGTCACCCTTTAGTATATCAAAAGTTATAAGTCAAAACAACGGACCCACTATTCATCTTAAGATTAAGAAACAACACATATGATTGTCTACAGTGAATCGATTTGCCAAGACAGAATTATTAATCCAAATCAATTCACTTTATGTCCTGATCCAACACATTGTCACCTACGACAATATGCCAGTGTTTCTATTTACGGAATCCACCTCCGATGGTCAAGACAAACCATCTCCCAATAGGGATATAGACAACATAACAATCTTTGCATGAATAAAGCGCCGCACTTTATTTCCTCGATTGCGGATCTTATAATTTAGACCGTCACCTTAAGAATCATGTCTTTCGTATAATTTGTCCATCATATGCTCAATTCTTAAAGGTTTAGACCGACAGTCTCAGACTTTTGTTTGCTTAAGATACATTCAACAAATATGAACATAAAGAGGACAAGATTTGGTATATAAATAAATTCTTTATTGATAAAAATGTCTCAAAAAACATATTATATTTTTACTCTTTAAGGCATACACGTCTAACAGTTTTAGGAACCGATTTTGAAGGCACATTATTCAAAAGATAACATGTGGTTTGTAGTGCATATCCCCCAAAGGATAAAGGCAATGATGAATGACTCATCATGGACCTGACCATGTCCAACAAAGTCCAATTTCTTCTCTCAGCTATGCCATTCTACTACTGAGTGCCCTATGCAGTCAAATGGGATAGGATCCTATCTCTAATAAGTGTCCCTAGAACTCATCAGAAAGGTATTTACCACCTTGATCAGATCGAAGTACCTTTATGGGTCTACCTAATTACTTTTCCACTTCACCCAAAACTCCTTGAACTTGTCATAAATTTCACTTTTGTGCTGCATCAGGTATACATACCTATACCTTGAGCAATCATCAATAAAAGTGATGACATACTCATACCCTCTTCATGCCCAAATGTTCATAGGATTGCAAACATCACTATGCATAAGTCCTAGAACCCTTCGGCCTTATTATCCTTAGACCCAAACGGTCTTTTGGTCATTTTACCCTCTAAACAAGATTCACATTGTGGTATAGATTTCACCTTTAAGTGACTTAAAGGTCCATCCCTTACCAACCTTTGAATCCTATTTAGGTTAATATGATCTAGGAGCAAATGCCAAAGATAAGTCTTATTAGAGGGAGAAGTTTTAAGTCTTTTAGAGTTATTATCATTAACCTCAATGTTTTGCTGTAACACCCACCTATTTTATGTAACGGACCACGTTAAGTTAGTAACGTTGTTAAAGAATTTTATTAATAAATTACGTTATATGATATGATATATGATGTGAATGTTACTAACTTTTATGTCAAGTTTTATGACAGGTGACGACCGCTTGGAATCGTTGTGCTCTAGTGTTCATGTGAAATTTTAAATATATGATTAATTATGATGCAATAGTGTATGAATGTTTTATTGTATGGCATTTAAGGATAGTTCAGCAAGCCAAACTTTTAAGATCGATAGGCCGAACATTCTGCCCGAGATCGACAGGCCGAAGAAACCCATCGGTAGGCCAAACTTAGTGGAACCGGCAGGCCGAAGGGGAAAATCGGCAGGCCGAACACGGCTGACTAGCAGTTAGCAGAAATTTCTCTAAAATTATGGCTGAGTTAATTACGTTAATTGGATTATTTAATGTGATTAATTGGCATAATAATGAAATGTTTTATCAGTTAAGGAAATTAAAGGGTTTGACTTCGCATTGATTTGTGTCAATTTAAATGGTTTCCCATTTAAATAGGGCAAAACATGGTAAGTGATGAGTGAGAGTTTTGACTTTCCCTCTTTTCTCACCTTCCTCCATGCTCACTTGCCAGTCAGAAAATTCTGACTTAATGAAGAGTAATGAACCTTCATTATTCTCATTACGTTAAAAAAAATTTCAACGTTCTTCTCCTCAGAATATTTTTCTCTCTCTCTGTTCTGAGACATTTTTTGATTTTCCCTATCTTCCTCTTCTCTTCTCCACGAAATTTCTCTCTCTGTATCTTGAAAATTCTCTGCAAGAAAATTATAAGAAAGTCATATTTCGTTGGTTAAAATTCAAGGATTTTGAGAAGAAATTTCAAGGTAAGAATTTAGTTTTCTAGTGTTTTTGAAAAATAATTATCCTCTCAATTCGTCTACAATATTCTTCCTTAGGTATTGTATTTGTTTTGGATTTCAATATGATATGCATGTATGCATTATGAAATGTTTTTCTAAGTTTCTAGTTGTTTCAACGTTTTTATGATGAAATATGGATTTTCTATCTTCTACTCTTCACAGTAAATATTACTGTTTAACCTTGATGCATGAAAAATGTAATGACTATTCAAGAGGTAAATGAATGATGTTTTCATGAAAAGTTGTTATGAATATGCATATGAATGTATGATGAATGTATTTTAGGTTATGAAATTTTTATGAGATTACAATGAGAAAACTGTTTTAATAATGCTATTTTGGATTTTTTATGAAATGTTATATGTATATATTTAAATGATTTTATGATAATAAAATAATTTTATGCATGAAAATAAGATGTTTTTATGAACTATTAAATTACAGCATATGTGTTTTGAATTATTAGAAAACGTTATTTTAAAAGATTTTCATGATTGTAATGTATGGTTTGTTTTGTTTTACATGCTTAAGGTAATTTTATGATTTGAGAAAAAAATTATGATAACATGTTTATAAGATGATAAATTATGTTTTCACGATGATGATTATGAGATATGTTTGTAAAATGTGATGAATGTATACACGAGTATTATATGAATGAATGTTATGAGAATGGATATTTCATGATATGTATTAATGTTATTGCATTTTTAAATGGATAAATGGCATGAACACTCAAGGAACGAGCACTACGAGACTGCGGTGTCGTCACCAAATCACGTTAAGGTTAAGTAAGCTAGCTTTAAGGTAAGTACATTCTCACCTGCAACATGACACGTTTTACAAGATTTGACGTTATGTTCATAATGATATTCATGATGATTTTATGGATATTTTCCTTAAGAATTTCTATTAAGATTTTCATGATTTTAAGTTATGCATGATGTTTATGGCATGTTCTAAAGTATGAAAATTATGTATATATGTATCACTTAATAAGTGTTGCACACCCAATGTTATGAAATGATATGTTATGATGTCATGTTTGGTTTGGGATTAGCTACCCTTCTCCTCTCATGACGGCGCGCCTATGATGATGTTTATGGTGCAACACTTTTGTCCCTTAAGATAAAAATGGAATAAGTTTTAAAATGGTCAATGTAATGAAAGATATGTTTCTATGAAATTGTGCTTAAGGTACTTTTATGATATGATGACAATGATGATGATGATGTTTATGATATGTTTTAAACTGTGAGAATTATATGTACTTACTAAGCATTAGCTTAATCATGTTTTATGTCATGTTGCAGATAAGGGTAAGAAAATCAGAGACTAGGCGAAGGACATGGGAAGGCGTGTGAGCACTAAGCACGATGAATTGTAACCGAAAGCACGCCAAGAAGAACGCTCTTATGTTTTTAATTAAGTTATATATTTTGAACATATATTTTTATGTTAAGTTTTAAGAATACTTATATTATGGTTTTATAAGTTATTTTATCTTTTTTTATATAAATTATGAACTTCCGCTATATTTTACAAAAAGTTGGTTTGTTTTAAAATTTAAGTTTTCTCAAAGATTTTGTCTCGGTCGGCTTGTCGAAGTCCCAAGTTCAGCCTGCCGATCATGTTTTCGGCATGCCGAACGTGGATAAGTTTTTGGTATGAATTGCAAAGCCTCTGCCGGCCTGCCAGTTAGGGAACTCTGGCCTGCCGAAGTCCCAAGTTCGGCCTGCCGAACTATGGGAGTAAATGAATTTTAAATGATGAGATGATTAAAGAAATTTGATGTGATGTTTTGTTAAGTCCTGATTTTTTTACAACTTGATAAACCTATATTATTAAATAAGTTCATGATTAATTTAAGTATAATTGAATAAATTATGATATGGAATAAGTTAAATAATGTTATTTTAAATAATGATAAGTTTAAAAAAAAAAAGAAAAAAATACATGTATGAATGGATCCTGGTTAAGTTTGTTTAAGTACTTTTAAAATCAAAAGTACCGTTTAAGTTTGATATTATATATATGTTTATAGTTTAAGCAAGTACGAATGCATGAATGTAACGACATCTATGACGTTCGAATTAAGGGGCGTTACATTAGCAGTAAGTCCATGTTAGGTTGATAAAATATAGATTATTTTGCATCCATCCATTATAGATGAAAGATTTATTTTTTCGAATCACCACTTTATTATTAAAAGAAACTATATAAGAGTCTTTAAATAAACAAGCTACGAAAATTAAATTCCTTTTAAGTTTGGGAACATAACAACCATCTCGCAAAAATAAATTCCTATAATTATCAAAGAAAAGATGGACATCTCCTATAGCTTCAGCCAACACCAAGGATCCATCACCCATCTGAAGCATGAAGTCTTCATGAAGTAGACTTCTCGTTTCTTTGAACCCCTATAGAGAAATACAAACATGATTAGTTACTTTGAAATCTATGACCCAAGTGTCACTGAATTCCTCAACCAAACAAGTTTCAATAACCAGAAGATCACACCTACCTTCTTGGGAAGGAAGTCCTTATAATTCTTCTTGATGTATCTGACCTTCCCACAGAAAAAGCACTTGAGCTACTTTGGGTTCTTCTTTTTCTTCTTTTCATTCTTGCCGTTTGTAGAAATAGAAGACTTCTCATTCTTGGCCTGTTGCTTCTTTCCATTCCTAGGGTTGGGATTAGAACTAGATGCAGCTGCCAAGTTGGCCTCGCCACCCACAGGAGTTTCCTTTATCAGAAGTTCAAACTCTTGTAACTACTTTATCAGCTAAGTCAAGGTCATATGCCATCTATTGGTTAAATTAAATGTAGCTCTAAACGAAATAAATTGCTTAGATAAAGTCTCAAAAACTATAATCATCTATGTTTCAGCATCAATGTCAGCTCCATTAGTTTGAGCCTCGGTGACATAACCCATGACCAACATCATATGCTCTTTTATAGATGTCCCCGACCTTTGTTTGCAATTTAAGAGTATTTGAAGAGCCCTTTGCCGTTTTGTTAGGGCCGAGCCTGCAAACATGTATTCAAGATTATCAAAGATTTGTCTAGCAGTCTTATAATCTTCATGCTGAGCCTACAGCACGTTATTCATGCTGGCCATAATACAACGGCGAGCCTGATCATTAGAATCTTTCTAGCGATCATACGCTTTGATTTGTTTATTAGTGGAATCTCCCGTAAGCTCGGGAGGACACAGAGTTATCAGGAAAAATTTAAGTTTCTCAAAGGATAGGACAATGTTCAAGTTCCATTTCCAATCATCATAGTCCTCACTGGTTAATTGGATTTTGTCAAGTATCAAAGATAAAGCATTTTTAGACATTTTTAATCTACAATAAAAAATCATATACCAAGCATAAGCAAACATACCATAATAATTTAGCAAGATAACACAATCATGTAAAACATATACAAATGTGTTTATGTGTCACAACCTTGAAATATCACAACCTTACAACAACAATTCCCAACTCATGATAACTCAACAAGCCACCTAAGGGAGACTAGCAAAATTCAATTAGGAACAAGGATCTCCTGCTGATTAATATATCCCATCCAAGACCCGTATGATCCAGCATATATTAATAATCATTTCTTTGGCCATTAATTTTATTAACAGAGCTCCTAGGGGAGGTTAATAATAAAATTAACATGAGTGTATAACCATCGTCTCAATATTTTATCCATGATTTATAATTACCACCTAGGGGTGTGCAATGATAAATCATGCTAAAATACCTTATCCTTTCGGAGATCTAACCCGGTACATGATGAAGTCTCTTCCTAGGGGTCGGAACCATTATGTGCTACCTATGGACCAACGTTGGAGGTCGTAGGTCCTCTCTTCGAAAACCTTCTCCCATTTAATCTTTTGAAATCAAGGTTTTATTTTAAGAAATATGCATGAACAATTTTTAATGAACGGCACGCCTTATTTTATATGGCATGTAATCAACATACATGGCAAATCATATTATAATACAGACAAGCAAATCAATCATGCAAAGCTACAAGCAAAATAATAGCCATAATGTTATGGTCCTACCCTAGAGAAAAGAAATCAAAGATCACAAGAGATAAATCAAAACATATTATCGATTCTTTATCCTTGAATCTTCAATGTATCCTTCTTCATATATTATCCATCTCCAAGTCTTTAATCTCACATATATCGAATATTCCATATTTCCAATCATATCCAAATTTAATGTTTCTCAGAATTGTTCCAAAAATAAAATTAAAACTGTAGTGAAAAACACACGTTTTTTGAAAATCTATAGCTCTCTGTCGGCATGCCGATCTATGCAATCGTTTTGTCGGTCATGACGCTTTAGCCTACCGAACACCATAGTTCAACCTGTCGGTCATGATAGATTAGTCTGTCGAACTTGAAAGTTCGGCCTGCCGCCAAAGCCTTCAAAATTCTACCGCGTAGTCGACTTGCCGAACCCAAGGTCCGGCCTGTCGATCTACAACCATAGGCTTGCCAAACTTGAGGGTTCAACCTGCTGACCGAGCAGAAATAACTTTTTTTAAAAAATACGCTTTTTATGCAGTTTTTCAATTTTATTTTCAACAATTCAAAAACACAAAATTAGAGACTCATAAAATACTTGCAGAATGCTATCATCCATCTTCTAGATCTGCCTTCTCCAAATGATTATATAATTATATAATTCTTACAAATTTAAAATTAAATAATAATTCCTAGACGATGGTGATAGGCCGCCATCTAATTACATAAAAAAACCTAGATACACATTTAAACCTCTAAGGAACCATAACCGACACAAATTAATTAATTAATTAATTAATAATCAAATAATAATTTAATCAACCATGATTAGTTAATAAATATTCACCATATAATTCCATGACAACATAAATATATAGAAACCCTAGAATGCCACCTCTTTAAAAAATTAAATTCAAGCATAGAAGAGATCAAGATCACATAATTTATATATATAGCATGATCACAAACTTGTAAATTTATGTAAAAACCTTGGCTCTGATATCAATTGTTGTAAAAATAGTACGCAACAAAAATTTTAAAAATTTTAATCATAATATTTTCTAAAACACAAGTTTGACGCGCTACATGCATAAATTAACCAGATCTTACTAACCTTGTTTGCCGAAAAGCTTCCACAATCCATGAAGAGAAAAATGTTCTAGAAGAGCCTCAACCAACTAGTTTTCTTTGCTATTCTCCATCCATGATCGGAGTACGTATGGGCACACGTCGTACAGCTTTTCTCTAGTGACTTTCCTTCCAACCAATTAAGAAAACCCAAAACTAAGGTTCGTGATTTGTAAACAATAACTTTCAAGAGAGCTTTAGAGACTTACCGACAGAGTGCTTACTCTAGATTTCTCAACTGATCTAAATAACTTATAAGTCTCACTCCCTATTTATATAGGTTGGGCCTAAGAGTTAGTCCTTATCAAATAAGGCCTCAAAAATTTTGAATATGGATCAATATCTAATAAAATCCTATAAAAAGTGTTATCAGATTATTGTTCGGTCAGCAGGCCAAACTAGTAGATCGGCCTGCCGAACTTACTCCATCGACAGGCCGAACTTGAAGATCGGCTTGCTAAACTTATGATAAACGATCCTTACAAATCTTTTCCTTTCCACCTGAGACTCTTTGGATATAGCCTTAGTTTTAATTCAAATAATCCAATAAAGAAGTTATTTGATTAAAACAACAATATCTAGATAATCTCTAGAAAAATAAATATTCTCGATAATTCAACAAGTTTATCTTAAATTAATTTTTCACAAAATTAATTCAACAAATAAATAGACAAGAATTATCTGATCCTATCAAAATTTAGCCAGTCTAATAATTTAACAAAAGTCACCAATTTATTGGAACAGCACGCCGTATCGTTATAGGATTTTTGTGAGCTAGCAAAGGGGACCTGATGGACCTATATAGTTCAAGCTCCTGATAATTATGAAACCCAATATCCTAGATATACATTTCATAATTATCAACTCTAACACTACTCCACTAAAAGCCTAGAGCTTCACTCTCGATTTATATAGAATTACGAAGCCCGAATAGTTAAGTCTCCATGATATATCATAATATATCGTATCCCTATAGAATATCTATAATCGGCTTAAGGATAAATTCTACCTTATCTTTCCGATTATTTTTCTCTTATATTCCATTATCTCACCATCGGAAAACTTACCATCCAAGGATAGTATACCATTCAGCTACACCTATGTATTCAAATGGTTGAGCGTTCTGGTTTTTAAATTATAGGATTACACATATGAGAGGATAACATCGACTCCTAAAGAGGAGCTATGGATTCCGTGTCTATGAATGACAAGTATACGATATCAAGAGTCATGTCTCAATGCACCAGCATGCATACCTGTTGGAAACAAAGTGCGCAGCGGAATTTTTAAAATTTTTCATCAGAGTATTTTCCAAAACACAAGTTTGACATGTTATATGTATAAATTAAACAGATCTTACTAACCTCAGTATGCCGAAGAACCTCCGCGACCTGTGTAGAGAAGTAACGTTCCAGAAGAGCCTCAACCAACTGGTCTTCTTTGCTATTCTCTATCCACAACCGGAGTGAGTGTGGGCTCACACGTACAGCTCTTCCACCGGTGACTCTCCTTCCAACCAATAGAGAGAACCCAAAGCTAGTGTTCGTGATTTGTGAACAAAAGCTCTCAGGGAGTTTTTTAGATGCTCACTAGAAGAGTATCACTCTTAATCTCTCAAATTGATCTGAGTAAATCATTAGACTCACTCCCTTTTTATACCTATTGGTCCTTGGGGTCAGTCCATATCAGATTAGGTCTCAAAAATCGAAATAGAATCAAGTTCGGATCAATATCTGATAAGATACGCGTGAAAAACGCGTAATCTTAGCTGTCGCGGTCGGCATGCCGAACTGTGAGATAGGCAGGCCGAACTGGCCAGTTCGGCAGGCCGAACACGTCATCCGGCATGCCGAACTGCCGAGAAAAAATCTCCGCGAATCTTTTATTTTCCACCCGAGATTCTAAAGGATAAAGTCTCAGTTTTGATTCAAATAGCCCAATAGAAAAGATATCTGATCAAAACAAACTTTATCAAGATAATCTCTAAGAAAATAAATCAATTCACAATAATTCTACAAGTTTATCTTGTTCTAATTGTCCAAAATTAAAACAACCGATAAACAGACAAGAATTATCCGAACGCCATAATTCAACAAGTTCATCTTGAACTAATTTCTTACATAATTAATTCAACCGATAAACAGACATGAATTATTTGATTCTTATAAATTTTAAACCAATCTGATAAATCCGACATAAGTCACCAATTATTGGAAAAGCACGCCGTGTCGTTACAGGATTTTGTGAGCTAGCAAAGGGGACCAAAATGGACCTATAAAGTTCAAGCTCATGATAACTATGAAACCCAATATCCCAGATATACATTTCACAATTATCAACTCCAACGCTACTCCACTAAAAGCTTGGAGCTGCACTCTCGAACTTTATAGAATTACGAAGCTCGTGTAGCTAAGTCTCCATGACATATCATAGTGTATCACATCCCCATATGATCATCCATAATCGGCTTAAGGACAAGTTCTGTCTTACCTTCCCGATTATTTTTATCTTACGTTCCATTGTCTCACCATTAGAAAACTTACCATCCAAAGATAGTATACCATTCGGTTACACCTATGTATCCAAATGGTTGAGCGCTCCAGTTTTCCAATTACAGGACAACGCATATAAGAGGATATCATTACTCCTAAAGAGGAGCTATGGATTCCATATCTATGAATAACAAGTCTACGCTATCAAGAGTCATGCCTCCAACGTACCGGCATGCATGCCACTATAGAGATGTGGGAGTCACCCATTGGTACATCAAAAGACACAAGTCGAGATAACGGGCCCATTATTCATCTCAGGATTAAGATACAATACAAACGACTGTCTAAAGTGAATCGATTTGCCAAGACAGAATTATTAATCCAAATCAATTCACTTTATGTCCCGATCCAACACATCGTCACCTATGACAACGCGCCAATGTTTCTATTCACGGAGTCCAACTCCGATGGCCAAGACAAACCATCTCCCAAAAGGGATATAGACAACATAACAATCTTTACATGAATAAAGCGCCCAACTTTATTCCCTCGATTGCGGATCATATATTTTAGACCATCACCTTAAGAGTCGTGTCTACCGCATAATCATCCTATCATATGCCCAACTCTTAAGGTTTAGACTGACAGTCTCAGACTACTGTTTGCTTATCATACATTCAACGAATATGAACGTAAAGAGGACAATATTTGGTATATATAAATGAATAAATTCTTTATTGATAAAAATGTCTCCAAAAACGTATTACATTTTTACTCCTTAGAGCATACATGTCTAACAATCTCCCACTTGCACTAAGTGAGTAAATACTGCAAATTTCGCATCCCCATAGCTTCCACATGCCTTTCGAAGACTCTCACAGAAAGTGTCTTCGTAAATGGATCAGCTAAATTGTCCTCTGACGCGATCTTGCACACCGTGACATGCCCGCTCTCAACGAAGTCCTTTATCACATGATACTTCCGATCAATATGCTTACTCTTCTTGTGAAATCTTGGTTCCTTAGCATTAGCTACCGCCGCACTGTTATCACAGTACAGTGATACCGCTTTATCCATACCAGGAACTACCTCAAGATCCCCAAGGAACTTGCGGAGCCACACTGCTTCTTTCGAAGCATCACTAGCCGCCACATACTCGGCCTCCATCGTTGAATCCGAAGTGCAATCTTGCTTCGCACTTCTCCAACTGATGGCACCGCCACCCAGAGTAAACACAAACCCTGAAGTCGATTTCCTAGAATCCAGGCAGGATTGAAAATCCGAATCAGTGTGTCCTAGAGGAGTTAAATCCTCACCCGAATACACAAGCATATACCCTCGAGTCCTTCTCAGGTACTTGAAAATATGCTTTACCGCAACCCAATGGTTCGGTCCTGGATCCGCCTGAAATCGACTTACAATCCCGACCGCATAGCTAATATCCGGTCGAGTGCAAAGCATGGCATACATGAGACTACCCACTGCCGAAGCATAAGGCACCTTCTTCATGTATTCTCTTTCTTCATAAGACTTTGGAGAGTCTTTCTTAGAAAGAGTAATTCCAGACCTAGATGGTTGCCCACCTTTCTTGGAATCCTGCATTGCAAACCTCCTGAGAATTTTATCTATGTATCCGGCCTGTGACAAAGCTATCATTTTGTTCTTCCTATCCCGCAAGATCTGGATACCGAGAACAAAATTAGCCTCACCCAAGTCCTTCATGTCAAACTGCTTGGTCAACCATAATTTGACCGATGACAACGCCCCAACGTCATTGCCAATTAGCAGAATGTCATCTACATAGAGTAGTAGAAAAACCACCTTCCCATTCTTAATGTGTTTGTAAACACATGGTTCATCCACGTTTTGTGAGAACCCATAAGTCTTGATCACTTGATCAAATCTTATGTTCCAAGAACGAGAAGCCTGCTTAAGTCCATAAATAGACTTTAGCAACTTACAAACCTTACCCTCTTGACCCGCGACCTTGAACCCGTCTGGTTGTTCCATATAAATGGACTCATCAAGATAGCCATTTAGAAAAGCCGTCTTGACATCCATCTGCCAAATCTCGTAGTCGAGAGCGGCAGCTATGGACAAGAGAATCCGGATGGACTTAAGCATGGCTACAGGCGAAAAGGTTTCCTCATAATCGATTCCTTCCTTTTGCGTATAACCCTTAGCTACCAGTCTAGCCTTAAAGGTTTCGACCTTTCCATCCACTCCTCTTTTCCTCTTGTAGATCCACTTACACCCTATGGGTTTTACCCCTTCGGGAAGATCCACAAGCTCCCAGACCCGATTAGTCTCCATAGACTTCATCTCAATGTTCATGGCCTCTGTCCAGAGTCTTGAATCAACATCCTCCATAGCTTCTGCGTAAGTATAAGGATCCCTGTCATGTTCATCCGGTTCAGCCAAAAAGACCTCCCCATTGAACATATACCTCTCAGGTTGACGCCCGATCCTCCCACTACGCCGAAGCCCCTGTGGTTGTTGTTCAGGTTTGTTTGGTTTTTCTACACCGATCGGAATGGTTTCGTTCGGAACCTCCGGAGTAAACGGATTACCCCTTAACTCCTCAAGCACCACTTTGCTTTGAGGTTTAAAGTCGTTCATGTAACTCTCCTCAAGGAAAGTTGCATTAGTTGAAACCACGACTTTATTTTCCTTTGGGTTATAAAAATAACCCCTTTTAGTCCCTTTTGGATATCCTACAAACACGCAAACTTCTGAACGTGCTTCCAACTTATTCGGATCCTTAAACAGGACATGAGCTGGACATCCCCATATGCGAATATGGTTTAAGGATGTCTTCCGTCTTGTCCACAACTCGTGAGGAGTTTTAGGGACCGATTTTGAAGGCACATTGTTCAAAAGATAACATGCGGTTTGTAGTGCATATCCCCAAAAGGATAAAGGCAATGATGAATAACTCATCATGGACCGAATCATGTCCAACAAAGTCCTATTCCTTCTCTCCGCTACGCCATTCTGCTGCGGAGTGCCCGGCGCAGTCAAATGGGATAAAATCCCATTCTCTAACAAGTGTCCCAAGAACTCATCAGAAAGGTATTCCCCACCTCGATCAGATCGAAGTGCCTTTATGGGTCTACCCAATTGCTTTTCCACTTCAGCCCGAAACTCCCTGAACTTATCATAAGTTTCGCTTTTGTGGTGCATTAGGTACACATACCCATATCTTGAGTAATCGTCAATAAAAGTGACGAAGTACTCATACCCTCCTCGTGCCCGGATGTTCATCGGTCCGCAAACATCACTATGCACAAGTTCTAGAACCCCTTCGGCCCTATTGCCCTTAGACCCGTATGGTCTTTTGGTCATTTTACCCTCCAAACAAGACTCACATTGAGGTATAGATTCCACCTTTAAGTGACTTAAAGGTCCATCCCTTACCAACCTTTGAATCCTATTCAGGTTAATATGGCCAAGGCGCAAATGCCAAAGATAAGTCTTATTAGAGTGAGAAGTTTTAAGTCTTTTTGAGTCATTATCATTTATCTCAGCATTAAGCAATAAGTCCATCTTAGGTTTGATAAAATATAGATTATTTTGCATCCATCCAGAACAGATAAAAGATTTGTTTTTACGAATCACCACTTTTTCATTAAAAGATACCACGTAGGAGTCTTTAAATAAAGAAGATACAGAAATTAAATTCCTTTTAAATTTAGGAACATAAAAACAATCTCGCAAAATTAAACTCCTATAATTATCAAAATAAAGATGGACATCTCCCACTGCTTCCGCTGAGACCAAGGATCCATCGCCCATCCGAAGCGTTAAGTCTTCACGAAGTAGACTTCTCGTTTCTTTGAATCCCTGCAGAGAAACACAAACATGATTAGTTGCACCAGAATCTATGACCCAAATGTCACTGGATTCCTCAACCAAACAAGTTTCTAAATATAGAAGATCACACCTACCTCCCTTGGAAAGGAAGTCCTTGCAATGCTTCTTTATATGCCCGACCTTACCACAAAAGAAGCACTTAAGCTTCTTTGGGTTCTTCTTCTTCTTCTTCTTGCTCTTGGTAGCAATAGGAATAGAAGACTTCCCACTCTTGGCCCGTTGTTTCTTTCCATTCCCAGAGTTAGGATTGGAACCAGAAGCAGCTACCATATTGGCCTCTCCACCAGCAGGAGACTCCCTGATCAGCAGTTCAAACTCTTGTAACTGTTTCATCAGTTCTGTCAAGGTCATATCCCGTCTATTGCTTAGATTAAAAGTAGCTCTAAACGGAATAAATTCCTTAGACAGAGTCTCAAAGACCATAGTCATCTGAGTTTCAGCATCGATGTCGGCTCCATTGGTTTGAGCCTCAGCGAGGTAACCCATGACCAACATCATGTGCTCCTTTACAGATGTCCCCGGTCTCTGTCTACAGTTTAAGAGTTTCCGAAGCGCCCCTTGCCGCTTTGTTATGGCCTGGCCTCCAAACATGTCCTCAAGATTATCCAAGATCTGCTTCGCAGTCTCATAATCCTGATGTTGAGCCTGCAGCACGTTATTCATGCTAGCCATAACATAGCAGCGGGCCTGATCATTAGCATCTTTCCAGCGTTCGTACGCTTGGAATTGCTCATTACTTGAGTCTCCCGTAGGCTCGGGAGGACAAGGAGTTGTCAGTACATACTTCAGTTTCTCAAAGGATAGGACGATGTCCAGGTTCCGTTTCCAATCATTATAGTTCTCACCGGTTAATTGGTTTTTGTCAAGTATCGATGATAAAGCGTTTTTAGACATTTTCAATCTACAATAAAGAATCATATACCAAACATAAGCAAACATATTTAATAATTTAGTAAGATAACACAATCATGTAAAATCATACAAATGTGTTTATGTGTCAAAACCTTGAAAATATCACAACCTTACAACGATAATTCCCAACTCAGAATTCAACAAGCTCCTAGGGGAGTCATGCCAAATTCAATCAGGAACACGGATCCCCTCCTGATTAATATATGCCATCCAGGACCCGTATGATCCAGCATATACTAATAATCGTTTCTTTGGCCATTAATTTTATTAACAGAGCTCCTAGGGGAGGTTAATAATAAAATTAACGTGAGTGTATAACCACCGTTTCAATATTTTATCCATGATTTATAATCACCACCTAGGGGTGTGCAACCATAAATCATACTAAAATACCTTATCCTTTTAGAGATCCAATCTGGTACATAATAGAAATCCCTTCCTAGGGGTTGGGACCATCATGTTCTTCCTATGGACCAACGATGGAGGCCTTAGGTTCTCTCTTCGAAAACCTTCTCCCACTCAATCTTTTGAAGTCAAGGTTTTATTTTAAAATTATGCATGAACAATTTTAATATGAGCGGCACTCCCTATTCTATATGACATGTTATCAATATACATGGTAAATCATATTATAATGCAGACAAGCAAAGCAATCAAGCAAAGCTACAAGCATAATAATAATAACCGTAATATTATGGTTCCACCCTAGAGAATAGAAAAAATAAGATTACAAGAGAATAATCGAGACATTTATCGATTCTTCATCCTTGAATCCTCAAGCTGTATCATTCTTCATGTAATGTCCATCTTCAAGTCCTCAATCCCGTATGAATCGAACACTTCATATTTCCGGTCATATCCAAATTTAATGTTTCTCAGAATCGTCCCAAAAATAAAATTAAAACTGCACTAAAAATCGCACCTTTTCTGGACGCCTGGCAGCTCTCGGTCGGCAGGCCGATCTGGGTGATCGGTCTGCCGATCATGGTGGTTCGGCCTGCCGAACATGAAGGTTCGGCCTGCCGGCAGAGCACCAAAATTTCTGCCCCACTGTCGGCCTGCCGGACCGTATGTCCGGCCTGCCGATCTGTGACCTTCGGCCTGCCGAACTGTGAGGTCCGGCATGCCGACCGAGCAGAAAACCCTCAATCCAGAAAATACAATTTTAATGCAATTCATCAATTTTATTTTCAACAATTCAAAAACATAAAATTAGAGACTCAGGAAATACCTGGAGGCGCCATCATCTATCTTCAAGATCCGACTTCTCGTTCCGTCTTCTCCGAATAATTATTTAATTACAAAATTCTTACAAATTAAATAATAATTCCTAGACGGAGATGATAGTCCGCCATCTAATTACATGAAAAACCTAGATACACATTCTAACCTCTAAGGAACCATAACCGGTGTTAATTAATTAATAAATAATTAAACAACAATTTAATCAACCATAATTAATTAATAAACATTCACCATATAATCCATGACAACATATATATTATATAGAAACCTAGAGTGCCATCTCTCTATAAAATTTAATTCAAGCATTGGAGAGATTAAGATCACAAAATTTATGCATATATCATGATCACAAACTTGCAAATTTATGTAAAAACCTCGGCTCTGATACCAATTGTTGGAAACAAAGTGCGCAGCGGAATTTTTAAAATTTTTCATCAGAGTATTTTCCAAAACACAAGTTTGACATGTTATATGTATAAATTAAACAGATCTTACTAACCTCAGTATGCCGAAGAACCTCCGCGACCTGTGTAGAGAAGTAACGTTCCAGAAGAGCCTCAACCAACTGGTCTTCTTTGCTATTCTCTATCCACAACCGGAGTGAGTGTGGGCTCACACGTACAGCTCTTCCACCGGTGACTCTCCTTCCAACCAATAGAGAGAACCCAAAGCTAGTGTTCGTGATTTGTGAACAAAAGCTCTCAGGGAGTTTTTTAGATGCTCACTAGAAGAGTATCACTCTTAATCTCTCAAATTGATCTGAGTAAATCATTAGACTCACTCCCTTTTTATACCTATTGGTCCTTGGGGTCAGTCCATATCAGATTAGGTCTCAAAAATCGAAATAGAATCAAGTTCGGATCAATATCTGATAAGATACGCGTGAAAAACGCGTAATCTTAGCTGTCGCGGTCGGCATGCCGAACTGTGAGATAGGCAGGCCGAACTGGCCAGTTCGGCAGGCCGAACACGTCATCCGGCATGCCGAACTGCCGAGAAAAAATCTCCGCGAATCTTTTATTTTCCACCCGAGATTCTAAAGGATAAAGTCTCAGTTTTGATTCAAATAGCCCAATAGAAAAGATATCTGATCAAAACAAACTTTATCAAGATAATCTCTAAGAAAATAAATCAATTCACAATAATTCTACAAGTTTATCTTGTTCTAATTGTCCAAAATTAAAACAACCGATAAACAGACAAGAATTATCCGAACGCCATAATTCAACAAGTTCATCTTGAACTAATTTCTTACATAATTAATTCAACCGATAAACAGACATGAATTATTTGATTCTTATAAATTTTAAACCAATCTGATAAATCCGACATAAGTCACCAATTATTGGAAAAGCACGCCGTGTCGTTACAGGATTTTGTGAGCTAGCAAAGGGGACCAAAATGGACCTATAAAGTTCAAGCTCATGATAACTATGAAACCCAATATCCCAGATATACATTTCACAATTATCAACTCCAACGCTACTCCACTAAAAGCTTGGAGCTGCACTCTCGAACTTTATAGAATTACGAAGCTCGTGTAGCTAAGTCTCCATGACATATCATAGTGTATCACATCCCCATATGATCATCCATAATCGGCTTAAGGACAAGTTCTGTCTTACCTTCCCGATTATTTTTATCTTACGTTCCATTGTCTCACCATTAGAAAACTTACCATCCAAAGATAGTATACCATTCGGTTACACCTATGTATCCAAATGGTTGAGCGCTCCAGTTTTCCAATTACAGGACAACGCATATAAGAGGATATCATTACTCCTAAAGAGGAGCTATGGATTCCATATCTATGAATAACAAGTCTACGCTATCAAGAGTCATGCCTCCAACGTACCGGCATGCATGCCACTATAGAGATGTGGGAGTCACCCATTGGTACATCAAAAGACACAAGTCGAGATAACGGGCCCATTATTCATCTCAGGATTAAGATACAATACAAACGACTGTCTAAAGTGAATCGATTTGCCAAGACAGAATTATTAATCCAAATCAATTCACTTTATGTCCCGATCCAACACATCGTCACCTATGACAACGCGCCAATGTTTCTATTCACGGAGTCCAACTCCGATGGCCAAGACAAACCATCTCCCAAAAGGGATATAGACAACATAACAATCTTTACATGAATAAAGCGCCCAACTTTATTCCCTCGATTGCGGATCATATATTTTAGACCATCACCTTAAGAGTCGTGTCTACCGCATAATCATCCTATCATATGCCCAACTCTTAAGGTTTAGACTGACAGTCTCAGACTACTGTTTGCTTATCATACATTCAACGAATATGAACGTAAAGAGGACAATATTTGGTATATATAAATGAATAAATTCTTTATTGATAAAAATGTCTCCAAAAACGTATTACATTTTTACTCCTTAGAGCATACATGTCTAACAATACCAACATAAATTATGGATGTCACCCTTTGGTATATCAAAAGACATAAGTCAAGACAATGGGCTCATTATTTATCTCAGGATTAAGATACAACGCATATGATTATCAACAATAAATTGATTTGCTGAGACAAAATTATTAATCTAAATCAATTACACTTTATGTCTCGATCCAATATATCGTCACCTATGATAATGTACCAATGTTTCTATTTGTGGAGTCCACCTCTAATGGTTAAGACAAACCATCTCCCATTAAGGATATAGAAAACATAACAATCTTTGCATGAATAAAGCGCCCAACTTTATTCCCTCGATTGTAGATCTTATGTTTTAGACTTTCACCTATAGAATCATGTCTTCCACATGATTTGTCTATCACATGCCTGATTCTAAAGGTTTAGACTGACAGTCTTCGACTTTTGTTTGTTTATCATACATATAACAAATATAAACATAAAGAGAACAACAATTTGGTATATGAATAATAAATAAATTCTTTATTGATAAAAATGTCTCCAAAAACATATTACATTTTTACTCCCTAGGGCATACATGTCTAATAATAAAGAGAGTGCTCATGTCAGCTCCATGCAACTCTTGAACATTATTCATAGTACTCCAAAGACTCAAGCTAAGGGATTGTTATTCGTGGATGCTAACGTCAATGAGAATGACACCAAGGCCTTGATCAACACAAGTGCATCTGACAACTTTATCTCTATTGAAGAAGCCCAAAGGTTAAGCCTTAAGGTAGTTGATGGAAGGGGCTCCATCAAAGCCGTCAACTTGTCGGCCAAGCCTATTTAAGGCATAGCTTACGGCGTAAAGACTACCCTTGGTGCATGGGTAGTCATTTGGTTTTATCTGTGGTACCTATAGATGACTTCAAAGTTGTCCTTGGTATGGAGTTTCTTGATCAAGTGAAAGGTTTCCCAATTCCATTTGCCAACACCATGTGCATATTGGATGGCGAAAAGGCTTGCATGGTACTTATAGTCAACTCTACTAAGACTAAGTTCAAGATGTTGTCGGCTATGCAATTCAAGAAAGGCTTGAGGAAGGAGGAGGAAAGCTACTTAGCTATTTTTAAGGAGTACAACGATGATAAACCATCTCCTCAATCCACCATGCCAAAGGAGGTATGGGATGTTCTTGATGAGTTCAAGGATGTCATACCTAAGGAATTTCCCAAACAATTGCCACCAAGGCGAGAGGTGGATCATCAAATTGAGTTAGAGCTGAGAACAAAGCCACCGACCATGAGCCTATATCGAATGGCACCACCAAAATTGGCAAAGCTAAGAAAGCAATAGAAGGACTACTAGATGCAGGGTTCATTTAGCCTTCCAAAGCCCCTTATGGTGCACCGGTCCTTTTTCATAAGAAGAAAGATGGTTCCCTTTGCATGTGCATAAATTATAGTGCTCTTAACAAAGTCACCATAAAGAACAAGTATCCCATTTCCCTCATGACAAATCTCTTTCATCAACTTGGCTATGCTCAGTATTTCTCTAAATTGGATATTCATTTAGGGTATTATCAAGTGTGGATTGCTAAAGGTAATGAGCCCAAGACGACTTGTGTCACAAGGTATGGCTATTACGAATTCTTGGTCATGCCTTTCGGACTTACAAATGCACCAGTCACTTTTTGCACCATGATGAACAAGCTTTTCTATCCTTATCTTCATCAATTTATAGTAGTATATTTGGATGATATTATGATATATAGCCAAACTTTGGAGGAGCACTTGTAACTCTTGTGAGAAGTGTTCCAAGTCTTAAGAGAAAATTAGCTATATATTAAGAAGGAAAAATGCTTCTTTGCCTAAGAAGAAGCGATATTCTTAGGTCATAAGATAAAGGATGGAAGACTCATGATGGAAGATGCAAAAGTACAAGCTATACAAGATTGGGAACCACCCATAAAAGTGCATGAGTTAAGGTCTTTTCTTAGACTTGTGAACTACTATCGTCACTTATCAAGGGCTACTCAACAAGAGCGACTCTTTTGATAGATCTCCTTAAGAAGAACTAGACTTGGGAGTGGAGTACAAATTGCCAACATGCCTTTGAAGATTTGAAGAAGGCTATTTGCAAGGAGTCAGTTGTTAGCCTACCTCATACTTTGTTATTGGTGGTGTGCTTATGTAAAACCGTCATCTTGTTGCTTATGAGAGCCAAGAACTTAATGCCATGGAATGGTGCTATACTATCTAAGAGAAAGAGATGGCAGCAGTCATCCATTGTCTAAGGGGTTTGGTGACATTATCTATTGGGCTCTAAGTTTGTCATTATGACCGACAATGTACTAGCTACTTTCATACCCAAAAGAAATTAAGTCCAAAATAAGCTTGGTGGCAAGATTTTCTTGCGGAGTTTGATTGTAGCTTAGAGTATAGGCTAGAGACTGCAAAAATTATGGCAGATGCTCTAAGCCACAAAGAAGAGTTGGCATCTCTTAGCCACGTTGATATTCCCTTGCTTAACTATGTCAAGGATGGACTAAAACAAGATCCCCTTACAAGGAACATTACTGCCCTTTAGAAGAGGGTAAGATGATACATTTTTACCTAGCAAATAACTTGCTCTATACAAAGGGGCACAGAGTGTGTTGATAAAGAAGTGTCATGATTCAAAATGGGCAGGTCACCCAGGAATAAAACGTACTCTTGGTCTTTTAAAGACAACATACTATTGGCCACAAATACTAGACAAAGTGGAGACCTACGTGAGGACCTGTCTTGTATGGCAATAAGACAAGGTTAAACAATAAGCACCAAGAGGGTTGCTTGAACTCTTACCAATCCCAGAGAGGCCATGGGAAAGTGTTTCCATGGACTTCATGACTTCCTTGCCTAAGTCGGACGGGTGTGGAAGCATTATTGTGGTAGCATGCCACCTTCATTCCCGCACCTACCGATTGTAGTGTTGAAGAAATAGCACGGTTGTTTCTTCACCATTTGTTGAAGCTTTAGGGAGTACCTTCAAACATTGTGAATGACCAGGATCCTCGCTTCACAGGAAGGTTTTGTATAGAGCTTTTCAAGCTACTTGGTCCAGACTTAAACTTTTCTACAAGCTTTCATCCCCAAAGTGATGGCCAAACAAAGTGCATTAATGCACTCCTTAAGTTACACTTGAGGCACTACATGAGTGTTAATCAACAAGATTGGACAAAGTTGCTTAATTTGGCCCAATTCTTTTACAATCTTCAATGGACCGAGGCAACAAACAAAAGTCCCTTCGAAGTGATCATAGGGCAACAACAGACGACACCTCTTGCACTTATCTTAAGCTATAAAGGCAAGAGTCCAACTGCATTCAAGT
Source organism: Artocarpus heterophyllus (assembly GCA_025403435.1). Taxonomy (NCBI): domain Eukaryota; kingdom Viridiplantae; phylum Streptophyta; class Magnoliopsida; order Rosales; family Moraceae; genus Artocarpus; species Artocarpus heterophyllus. Next base: position 191,350 of record JAJQZP010000396.1, read on the forward strand.
TTGTGAAGTCATGGCATGAGCAAGCTGAGTTGGCTCGAACCTACTTGAACAAGGCATCCAAGAAGATGAAGAAATGGACAGATAGGAAAATGAGGCTACTAGAGTTCAAGGAGGAGACCTTGCCATGGTGAAGTTACTTCCCTAACAATTCAATTCCTTAAGGTAGGTCCACAAGGGCTTAATGAGGAGATATAAAGGTCCTTTCCCTATCATTTAGTGTGTTGGTTAGGTTTCCGATCAACTCCAATTACCTCCAAAGCTCAAGATTTATCCAGTCATCTATGTTAGTCTTTTAAAGTCATATCATGAAGACATAGAAGATCTTACTTGAGGAGATTTAAAACATGCACCTACAGTTGTGGTGACCATTTGATAAGGAAGTTGAAAGCATACTTACAGATAGGCTAATTCGAAGGTGCAACGTACCAGATAGGCTAATTCGAAGGTGCAACGTACCAAACTATCACAAGTATTTAGTTAAATGGAAGAACTTGCCAGAGAGTGAAGCTAGCTAGGAGCATGAAGATGCACTTTGGAGCATGAAGATGCACTTTGGCAATTTCAAGAAGAAGGTGCAACGAGGGTGTCTCAAGCTTAGTTGGGGGAGAATGTCACAAGCTGTACAATTTTTGTCCATCCTAACCCTTGGAGGCTCATAAAGACTCTAGAATTTTGTAGAGTATTCTCTAAGTGTTGGGAGCATTTAGAACACTCTAAAATATCCTAGAGAAATTAAGACAACTTAGTAGAGTCATGGAGCTTTTAGAATGTTCCATAATATTCTAAAAGCTTCTATGACATTCTCGAAGGTTTTGTAATATTCTAGAAAATTCTACACAAGTCTAGAATACTCTAGAAAGATCTAAAACATATAGAACTCTCTGAAAGACTCTAGAAACTCTTTGGAATACCCTGAACCACTCTAGAACTTTCTAGAAGCTTTGAGATATAAGTAATATAGTAGTATGTGTAGAAGACTCTAGAATCTTCTAGGTCATGAATATTTGATAGGAAAGATGCTAGAATGTTCTAGGATAAATTATGTTCCATAAAGACCTAGAACATTCCTTAGAAGGCCAATGGCCTATAAATAGGGGAAGACCCCCTTATTTGTAATAAATCCCGCCAAACTTATAATGCTTCCGCATTTTAATAGAAGCCTACTTTGTATTTCTTAGCCTTTGTTTTCTCATGGTGTTCTTACTTAACTTTCATCATTCTTGCCTTGTCTTGTGGGTTTAGGAGAATTCAAGGCTGACTTAGCATAAGGATTGCTAAGGCCACACAGTCGCATTGTGGAAAAAGTAAGGCTGTGACAGTACGCTCAGTAAGTTAAAACATGATATTACAAAACATTTAAAACTTTCTTTTATAAAACCTACTTCAAAAACCTTTTTTTATAAATATTTTTCATAAAATGTATTTCATAAACATTTTTCGTAAAACATTTCTTAAAAATTTTTTTCATAATCATATGACATAAACATTTCATGGAAAGGAATGCATGCAAAAATCATACTGTAAGATTTCATTTATGCTCATTTATGATCATTCTTTTATGAACTTCTTATGATCATTCTTAACTTACTTGAACTTCTTATCGCCATTCTTATCCTTTCTTTATCTTTGAACATAAGTGTTCATACCAACATCATTAATTATGAGATCATAAACATAATGCTTCGCTTGTGGAATACTTAAGACCATCGAACAACGAGGTCAAAACTTTAATATAACTTGTAAACCTCACATCAAAGAGGCTAATACGGCACTTTCTTATCTTTAACATATCAGTTTAAATTACCGATCTTGTAATCTTAGTGAACATTATGTTTGTCATAAATTAATGTCTAAATCAATAAACAATACAATTGCAATCACAAGGAAAATCATGATTTAAACTTTAAATCATTATACATAATAAATGTAAACATACTTTAAACATATTTAAAGCATTGAAATCATTTTCTTCATGCTATAGGTGAGGTTTAAGAGTTACCTAGATAATGCTATAGCATTCCTGTTTCATTCATTTTCTTTTATTAGTCGACTTTTGTGTCCTGTTCAAATGACATCTAACTATTAGCTAAGTTTTTTTATTACCGACCTACTTGATGAATAACGGAACTTAAACATCAAACGTTCATCCTTTTCACATAACCTCGTTATTTATCGATTCATTTTTCATTACTTAACTTGAACGTCCCTCAGTTAAACTTTCAATCTTACTTGACAATTTCATTACTTTATATATTACATAACATTTTTCGTCTAAGGGTGTCTCGTTAATTTGGAGGGCTCAGGTCTGTTTTAGCGGCTTTCTTTAAAATTGATGATTTTACCCTTGCGGCTTTTTCACAAGTCTTATAACCTTACTCAACTTCCCATTCTTTCTTTACCATTCTATTTCTTGTGAGTTACGAATATATTTCCGGTAAGGGACATTTTCCTAAATCGAGCGTTTCGAGGTCCATTTTGGCTTTTTACAAAAAATGACCATTTTACCCTTGATGGGTCTTAGAAAACTTTCAGAACCCGTTCTAAACAAAACTTACATTTCTTTGTTGCTTGAAACATTATGAAAAACCAAACATTGGTTTCCTTTTCGTAAAAATTTATTTTATCAAAACTTTATGATTTTGACCCGTAATATAAAAATCCTAACATTTTCTCCTTTAACGTATTTCTCTTTCCTTTCTTGGTAAAAACTTTCAATCCTTTTAGGCTTAAAACTTGTGGTTACTCATTGCCTGTAGCAGTGCAGGAAACCAACATTCCTTAATGAAAATTCTTATTTCATATGGTTTTATGGTTTATGCCCAAAACTCAAAATCTTGGCATTTTTGCCCCTGGGACCAAAAATAACCACTTTATACTAAAACATCTAGTTTTTCATAAGTATTATAAGATACAAAAGTTCATTGGTCAAATTCAAAACATTCCATATCATTCTTCTTTTTACAAAATTTTGCGCTTAAAATCTTGTAAAATTAATAACTTGAAATCGGTATAGAATGTTCGCAATCCATCTACAAATCCAAACCGTTTCAATGAGATCTATAATTTTTGTGATTTAACTTTTTCCAAAATCATTCATCTTAATGGCATTTTTGATAAGGCAGAAGTGAAATCAATATTTTTCGGTTTGCTCGATCAGAATTCGAGGGTAATTTCTTCATGAAATTATCTAGCTATTTCTAATAAATCATGTGTTGAACCTAGAAATTAGTTCGGCCTTTATGAGCCTTAAAAATCAATTGTTTAAAAATTCACAACTTGAAATCGGTATAGAATGTTCGCAAACCATCTACAAATCCAAACCGTTTCGATGAGATCTATAATTTTTGTGATTTAACTTTTTCCAAAATCATTCATCTTAATGGCATTTTTGATAAGGCAAAAGTGAAATCAATATTTTTCCGTTTGCTCGATCAGAATTCGAGGGTAATTTCTTCATGAAATTATCTAGCTATTTCTAATAAATCATGTATTGAACCTAGAAATTAGTTCGGCCTTTATGAGCCTTAAACATCAATTCTTTAAAAACTACTTAAACTTTGCATTTTGATGAAGTTTTAACAAAGTTTTTCATTTGCACATTAAACCTTCATTTTCAATCCTTCAATCTTATTATCGTCAACATAATAGCCAAACTAAATATATAATAGCATTTGTTTACACGCTATGGTTCAAAACCATTTTGTCAAACATTTAGGTTGCTTAAACTTAGTGTTTATGACAAAATTGTCACACTTTGTCCTTTTAACTTTAAACCATAATTTTTTTTTCTTATCTTTCTATCATCATCTTCTTAACATAGTATTTAATCATGCCATAGAGTTTCTTTAACACGCTATAGTACAAACCATAATTTTAACTTATGAAAATATCATATTTTTAAGACTAGGTTTGAAGAATTAACCCAAGCTTGTTCCAAGCTTTTTGATCTTCTTTTTTGATGCTTAAAACCTTGTTAATCCTCCCTGACAATAATCATGACATAATCCATCATAACCCATATCAAAACTTCAAGGAAAAACACTTAAAAACTAAAGAACAAAGCTTAGATTTTTACCTTAAAAATTGCTTTTCCTTAATCCACATTATCTGAACTTGTCTCTAAAGTGGACTTGGGGTTGTTTTCTTGAAAAATATTTGAGGAAAAAGGGAGGAACCTTGACCTATTTTGATGGAGGAGGAAATGAGTTCCTTGTGCTTTTCATGGAGCAAAATTGGTGGAGACAAAAGAAATATCTTTCAACTATTCCCTTAAGCACATAAAGTCTCACTTTTTTTTTAACAAAATTGCAATTAAAATTTGCATTTAAAAGCATGGCCATAACCGGTTCCTCATAGCGGAAATGTGGCAAAATTTCATCTTTAAAGGTGTCACTTTGGTGGGTTATCCACTTAGGCCCTTAATTGCAAAATTACTTAGTATAGGGACTAAATTACAATTTTAAAAAGTTGCTCCCACCACTCATCACAACCGGCTACTTTGGAGGAGATATGGAGAAATTTTTTCCTTTAGAGTGTCACCAAGTAAGCCCCACTTAATTCGTTTAACAGTCTAAATTTACACTAATAGTTTTTTTTCTATACTATGATACACTTTATCTATACTGTTATAAACTTATATAGTATTCCTTATTCATCCATATCCTCCACAAAGTATAATTCCTATAATGGCTAGCTTTATAGAGTCCAATTCCTATACTGCATTACTTTTATAGTATAATTTTCATGTTATATAGCTTTATCAGTGTAATTTCTTATACCGCATTATTTTATCAGTATAGTCCTTATACTGCATAATTTCTAATATTGTATAATTTTCTATATTTTTATGTAGTATTTTCCTTAAACTGTATTTCTGTCGTTAAATTTATTGCTAAACATTTTGCAACAATTAAGCTATTTAGCTTATTTTTATATCATTCTTTTCTTGTATAAGACTATGGTATAATTTTTAACCTTAGAAATCTTATTTTCACTTTTATGAAATTTATCATAAAAATTGGATTAAAACAATAATCTTTGTGACACTTTTCATGCTCTTAAGATAAACAAATTTTCAAGCGTAAATTTTAGCTCACAAAATTTGTACTTAATTTACTTAACATAATCCCTTGATTATTGCATTTATAATGCACTGGAAATGCTTGGATGTCACATAATATATGTACCCCTATAGGTTATCCATAATTGGACTAGGGCAAGTTCCATTTTATCTCTCTATTATTTTAGCTCAAAATTCTATTATTTCACCTATTGGAAAAATTCAATTCGTAACAAAAACAAACAGAAAACCATCCATTTACTATATATCCAAATTACCAAGGGCTTGTTCTTTGGTCTAATTTCCCTAATAATTCTTTTGGAGGATAAAATTGACTTTTTGTTAGAGAGTGTAGCTTCGAGTTTGTAAAAGAGTGACGTTAAAGTAAATAATCAAATAGAAAATTAGTCAGACATTAACTTATTTGTTATTGTTGGAGCTTAGTAATATATATTCAGAGAGTCCCAGTGGTAACTCGCTAATTTCTTTTGGTAGGCCAGACAAATGTAGTTCACCATTGGTAACATAAAGTACACATGACTTGGGCTACTAGGCCTGATGGAATTCGTGGGTCACATCTCCAACTTACTAACAATGGTACTGTTATTCATAAAAGAATTGTTACATTTGGTGTATCAAAAGATACAAGCTACAATGTTGAAGTCATGAATATACTTCAAAATTAAGATGCCACATTGATAATTGTCAAAATGAATTATTTAAGTCAAATAGAATTATTATTAAATTAATTGCACTTTAGGTACAGTTCGTATATGACCATCACTAGGTCTAATATATTAATATATTTACCATAAAGGTCAACCTCTTTGACGGCTAAGATAGGTTGTTTTTCTTATTGGACATAGATCCCATAATAGTCTTATCATTAACAAAGTGCCTAGTTTTATATGAACTATTGACTATATATAGACTAATAATCTTAGAATTGGAATCGTATATCTATTTGCATATAAACCTCATATACGCCCAATTTAAATATTTGATTCTAATAGTTATGGATGACATGTTTATTAGGATTGCTGCCTTAAGGAACACATATTGTATTGGTAACTAAAGACATTTTAGATTAAACGAATAAATAAGATAAAAATAAATAAATAATGTGAATATTTCATGTATTGATAATGGTCATTATATTGCTTTTAGTATAACGATTATATTGCTTTCATTATAACGATTAAGCATTTAAACAAATTTGTGATTCGTGACTTATGTAACCAAATCTTAACATTGGGTATATATGGAGTTTATATACGGTATAGATATGATTCCAAGATTAATGTTCCAGATTATATAATCAGTAGTCTATGAATTTAAATGGGCATTTTATATATAACAAGGCTATAACGGGGATCTGTGTCTAATTAGAGGAACAGTTTATCTAGCCCGTTGGAGTGGATTGACTCCATGGTTGGCATATTGATATGATAGACCTAGGGATGGTCGCACACTAGACTGGACCTAAAATGTAATTGATTTAATAATAATTCTGCTTCACTTAAATTAATTTGCTTTGATAATCATCTATGTGTAATCTTAATCCTAAATTGGATTCATGACTTCAAGTTCATAATTTGTATTTTTTGATATGACAAAGGCAGGAGTTTCGATGATTGAAGGCTCTATTGTTGGTATGTTGGAAATGCAACCTATATAAAATGAGAACATAATCTACAAATATGTAATCTATAGTTCTCTAACAAAGAATTAATGTTATCTTCGAAAAGGCATTATTTAAAAAATTGAAAAAGAACAAGGCCTTGGTCATTTGGATACACATGTAACCCGAAGATTTTCCATTTGTGTTTGTTATAAATGGAATTTTTTAAATAAGCGAAATAATAGAACTTTGAGATAAAATTATTAGAAGATAAAAACAAAACTAAGTCCTTGATCTGATTGTGGATAACTTATAGAGATACACATATGTATGAGAAATCATTAACAAGACTAATTATAATTCTATAGTCCCATAATATGGTATATTATTAAGAAAATAGCTTTCGGTCCATAGTGGATTGACACCAAAGTTAATAATTAATCAGGGATTAATTCATTTTTTATTATTGGAGCTTGATAAATATATGTTCATTGAGTCCTAATATTAGCTCACTAATTCCTTGACAAGTTGTATAGTTGCGGTTTACCACAGGTAATATAGAAGGATACACTGAACAGGTTGCTAGACTTATTAGTATACATGCCCACAATCTAGTTAGACTATGTGGAGCCAGGCACATTCTAACTAGAATGTTGGCACCAACTCCAATGATTTTCTAGATTATTGATTGTTTAATTCATTTCTAGAAAATATTTATTGAAATTAATTATTGGAATTTGGAGAAATTTATGATTTGTGTTTGAATAATTAATTTAAATGCTAATAGTATTTGAATTTGAATAAAGGATAATTATTCATAATTATATAAATTAAATTTATTTAAATAATGAATCTAATTTAAAATGAATTATTTGAATTGGATTTATCCTAAATGATGTAGCTAATTACAAAACCTACATTGTGATATGCTAAAGTTTTTTAATATCCCTACTAGGGACTGCCGTCTAGAGCAAAGGGAGGTCATCCCATGGGTGGCATGTAATATTGCTGGGAGGAGAAAGAAAATTCTCTTGAAATCCTCATAGACTTTTGTCCTCCAACCTATTCTATAAAAAGAGGTATTTAGTCCTAATATTCTCAAACTGTCATAGTGTAAATTTCAGAGAGTAGAGCTTAGATTACTCACATTAAGTGATCCTAGTTCCTCAAGCACTATAATGATTGGATGGAGAAAAGTTGTGGTGGAAGTCTGTTGAGTTGTGCGTATTGGGTTGTCCCCAAAAAAATCATGTGAAAAACAATAGAATAGGCTTTTTAAAATATTTCTTAAACTTTCAGGATCATTCTCATGATGTTGTATACTATAATTAAATAAAAGACAAACTTTTGAATTTGACGATAGCTTTAGATGGTCAAGAGTTTTAAAACCTCCAGATCTTCCTTAATATTCTCTTCATTGCTATTCTTTTCTTTCTCGATTAATTGGTATGTGGACACCAGTGAGATCTCTTGGATATTCTCCCTAATATCTCTTTCCAACTTCTCCCAGCAAAGGTTTTTTAAGGCTCTAAAGGGAAAAGTAATAAAGAACACAAGATGGAGGCTAGAGAAAAGTATGCTAAAAATAAAGTCCTTAAGGTCTATTTATAGATACAACGATAGGAGTTAGTTGGAGTAGAATCCCCCTCGGATTCTATAGAAAATCATGCGTACCCTAGGGTAGTTCTTCGTGTTTTTAGTCCTCGAACAATAGAGTAACGTGTCACAACTATCTCTAACTGTGTTAACTTGTACCCATCTAGCATCTGACTGAAATTTTACTCTAGTACAAACTGAGATATTATTCTTTTTAACTTTTGAAATAATTATCTTTGATGAATTTGTTAATCATTTAGATATCCAATTAAATAAATAATTATTGTGCATAACCTATTTTAACTTTACAAAAAGATATTTTTCTACATTGAGATTACAAATAAATCACATGAAGATCATGTGACTTATTTAGTCTCTTTCACATGGAATTGGAGCCACATGTACCCTAGAGTATAGTATGTGGCGCCACACAGTCCAAATGGACCCTTATGTGAATTTACAATTCTACCCTTGTAGATATAAATAATCCAAGAAATTTATGTTGACTCATCTAAAATAATATTATGAAGCTAACAAAGGGACCCAATGGACATATATAATTTAAGCCCTAGTAATCTAATTTGAACAGCTATTAGGAACTGAAACTGCACTCTTAAATTAGATACATTACATCCATTAATTATCTCTTTCATACTCTTAAAGAGAATGAAAGAGAAAGCTATAGAGAAAAGGAGAGAGGGGTCGAGAAAAGAGAGAAGAGAGAGGGTTGAGAGAGAGAGTTTTTTGACAGGTAGAAGCGAGGAGAGAGAGAGAAAGAGAGGGGCAATTTGGATATTTTGACTGTTAGGAGTATTCTAATAGGGTGTTTAGAATAATAGTTTAAACTAATGATTTAAACTGTAAACAATACAATAAAAAACTATAGTGTAAAGCTCTCACATGCTACAATTCTCAAACTCAAACTAATAGTTTAAATTACTCTCTCAAACACCTTATAAATTAAGATATTTTAGTCATTGTAATATTTAATAAATGTGGATTGGCCTATTTATTAATATCTTATATTTTGGCCTATTAATTTTTATTCCTTCATTAATTTGGCCTATTTTCCTCTTGTCCCTCCCCCCTCACCCCCCCCCCCCCCCCCCCCCCGTTCTCCCTTCTCCCTTCTCCCTTCTCCCTCTCTTTTTTTTTTAATTAATTTAGGTGAATGGCCATTGGTTTTCCAGCCGCTTATTATTGTTATTATTATTTTTTTGGTTTTACTTTTCCGTTTTATCGCTTTTATTTACTTCTTAATTCACGACCAGTGCTTATTTTTCATAAATGCTGACAAAGAATTGGCTGTGATTTGGCAGCTCTATTGCAATAGTTTTAGTAGGTTTTGGAGCAGAGAATTGATTTGCTAGGTTTTGCAGTTTGTATGGTAAAGGGTGCTGAAGGCTATTTTGTCTTTTGAGTCTATTAATTAGTAGGTGCGGCCATGCACCTAATATAAGAAAACAATGGCTGAGTACTTGAAAATGATCTTAAAATTGGTTGTTTCTATTCAAATCCCTAGTTTTAAACCGTTGGATCTAATAGGTTTTTTTCTTTTATTTTTTATTTTAATATAATTTTAATTAAAATAAACGTCTAGCTCCCATGATATGCTAAAATTGTTTACAAGGACAATACTTAAAAAAAAAAAAAACCTAGTTTTTTAGAATAATGCTGAAATTATTTACAAAGCACTTCCATGATGATATAAGCGACAGAAAAAGAAAACGGAAGAAACTAGTTCCGAATTATGCTAGTATGATGTAATACTTCATTTACAAAACCAGATTATTCTGCAAGGCAGTAAAAGGGCAATACCAATTAGCATCAGCTGTATAAAAAGCTGTTGTGCATTATATAATCCACTTATCAACCCTCCTTTTTGAAAAAAAAAAATATATTTACACAACCAAAAGCAAGGAGGACCCCACTAGACGAAGCCCACTTGTCGGACTTAAATGGAAAACGTAGACCCCACACCAGCCTCAGCAGCTTCTAAACGCACTGAAAACGTGTCCACATCCCAACCTAAAAAACCCCAACCCCAACCCCCCTCCTCATCCCATCCTTTTCGGCCCCGTGGGACCACCGCACGCCACCCGCCGCCTCGAGAATTGTGCGCCCGCCGGCCCCACCACCCCTTCTCTTGGGGCCCGCGCCCACCACCACCGCCGAGTTTGCCCCACAGTCTTTTTTTTTTTTTTAACGGTCCACAGAGTAGCACGAAAGAGAAGGAAAAGGACGCTCTGTTGAGTCTTTTGATTCATTGTCCTTTTATTTTCAGAGGGTTGACCCACCATTCTCGAGGGCCTTACCTTACACGTGCAAAGCCTTCAACCCCTGTCTCACGTGAGCACGTGCTCCGCAACCCTCTGTGCCTGTGCATGTCCGGAATTTCATCCTTTCGCCCACCGGAAAACGTGAAAATACAAAAAAGCAAATACAAATACAAATACACAAAAAAAAAAAAAAAAAGTTATGGTGGGTTTTTCTTCTTCGTAGTCTTCATCTTCATCTATGAGTCGCGCTTCTTCTTTTTTTTTCCTGTCAATTTTTTGATGAGCGAGACATGAACTGAAGCTCCTTCTTATCGTATATCTCAAGCGAGATGTCTCTGAGCATCGCCGTCGTCGTCGTGGCGCCGGCGGAAGAAGAACCGGAAGTGCTGATCGGAGCCGCCATTGACGACGGAGACGTTGAATTTGGCGGATTAGATAACTGCAGCTGAACTGGAGTGGCGAAATTCGCGACAGAGGAGACGAAGGAGGAGATCGGCCTCGCCGAGATGTTAATCAGCGGCGTACATATGTGCGGCTGAGTAGCCGCCACAAGGAATGCCGCCCCCGGAACGAGGCCGTTCGACGGTATGGCCCACACCGGAATGATTCCTTGAGGAGAAACAGTTTGGTACTGGTGGTGGTGTTGTTTCTTCGGTGACGTATGCAAACCCGCCGAGACCGAAACGCCGTCGTTTGGTTTAACGTTTACGTCGACGTACTCGCTGTTCACGGGTCTCTTGCGCTTCCTTTTGTCGTTCGGGTCGTCGGAGTCCGGAGCGGGCGGGGTCGTCGGAATCTTTAGGGTTCCGTTGACGGACATGGCGATGGCGGGGACGGTGCCGGTGCCGGTGGCGGCGATGATGGCTGGCTCGGCGTTTTCGAGAAGCCACCGAATGGTCTCGCCGTCGGACTTGTGGCCGAGCTCGCGCGTCAGCTGGAAGATCCGGGCGGCGCAAGTCGCCGGCATTCGGATCCTCCGGCCACGCCCCTCAACCTTTCGGTGCCGGTCCTTCGTGGAAGCCCTCTTCACCGGTGCCGCCACGATCTGCAACGCCATCGCCTCCTTAGGCTCTTCCTTCGCCTCCTTAAACGCCGTCGTTTCGCCGCCGTCGTTGTTGGTCCGTCCGACGTCGTTTCCTTCCTCTGTTTCGAGCTTTTGAAGCATAGCCATGTTTAAAAACAAAACAAAACAAAACAAAACAAAATGTAGACGGAGAATTGGAAAGAGAAGGAACGCCGCCACACGATAAAGGAGAGGATAAAGAAGTGGGATTTATATAAGAAGGATGGTTATTGGTTTACGTGGGGCCTGGTGATTTTTGATGGGTTAAAATCTACGGGTTGTTGCCTAATCACGTAACGACATAGGGCTAAGATTATGCCACGTGAATGGTTCGTTTGAGTGGGATTTCTCTGTGTTCGTTTGTCAACGGCGGTGACGAGTCCAATTAGAAGGAACAAACCGGCTCCACTCGATTAGAATTTGCTCTTTGAAAGGAAGAAAATGAAGCATTTTTCCACGAAAATATTATGATGCGTATTTAGTGATGTAATATTAGCAATTTCTAGTTGCATTTTTCCGGCTGGAAAAATTAAAAAAGATCGAGAGAAAAATTTGTAGTTGCACCATGGCAGTTTGCCAAGACGAAGAAAGGAAAAGCTTGTGATGAATTACATTAACGAATATTTTTGTGTTTGGCAGCCAAATTGAAGTTCATATTTCAACTAGCTATGATATAAAGATCACATATGTTAGAATGTATAATAAAAGTATGCTACATAAAACTTTCATATATTACAACATTTAAGATCTCAACTATATTCTCAAACGCTCTAATTGAGTACTTAACTATATTCTCAAACATTCTGATTAGATATTCATTTGTAAAGTGCTTGATAGAGTTGAAATCATAACATCACTTGGTTATTAGTTATTACATTTTACGTATTGCATATGAATGGAATTGTAGTTGGCGAAAAAAGATATCTTTAGTTTGTAACTAAAAATTATATTTAGATCTATACAGAATTGAGAAAACAATATTAAAATTGAGTACTTAACTATATTCTCAAATGTTCCGATTAGAAATTCATTTGTGAAATCGACACGAGCACTAGATAGAGTTGAAATCGTAACATCACTTGGTCATTAGTTATTCAGTTCTACGTATTGCATGAATGGAGTTACAGTTGGCGAAAAAAGATATCTTTAGTTTGTAATTGAAAATTATATTTAGATCCATAGAGAATTGAGAAAACAATATTAAAATCTACAAGCTATGTTTAAAAAATGTTCATTTGGGACACTTTATTCTAACACTATTTTAGTATGAGAGATGGAAAATAATGTGGAAGGAGAAGCAAAATATTGAGATGAGAGGATAAGAATAAAGGATGGAGTTTTTTCCTTTGTTAGAGGAGAAAGAGAAGTGAAAAAATAAAAAAGAGAAATTGTATCAAATATTCTGCTATTCAATTGATAAATAATGTCAGTAGTTTTAAAAATGTGTAGAAAATAACATATTCAATATTTTAAAACCATAAAAAACCAAAAATACCCCTTTTGTACTCCTCTTTCTCCTCCCTTTTGTCACTTTGTTTCTGTCTTCACTTTCTTATCTATCACTCCATTTCTCTCTGTTGCTCGTCCCTAGCGACGAAGACGATGTCGAGCTCTAAGTCGAACATCGAGCTTTTAAAGGAAATCAAGAAGCTCAAGATCTCTGGGCCACGATAATTTCTCCATCGCAGTCAACTATGATGATCGAAGCCACCAAAGTCAGATCGGAGCTCACGACAAAGAGATTGCACGAGATTGTTTTTTCTATTGTTGTCGATGCTATTTGGTGAAGGAGATAGGGAGCTTTCAAACAAGATCTGGCGCGGGGCACTAGGACAGCGATGGCGAAGACGGGGAGGCTGGTTTTGCAAAGATTGGTGATGGATTACTTGTTGTCATTACAGTCCGTTTCGTCGAACTTTCATGAAAAATGTTATCAGAGTTCTGTGAATCGTTGTCATCAAAATACGATAGTGCGGGTGGTGTCAGTGGACTCGCATCGGCGGTGGACAAAGTGTTGCCAATAGAGGGAGGCATGTTGCAATAGAGTTTAGCTTTTTTGTTGTGTAATATTTTCTTTTTGTAAAATATGACATATCTATTAATAAATCGGTATTTTCTAGTCACCAGTGATGTCGTTGATGTCGGTGATATTTGACAACGTTGTTAAAAAGTTTTTGTACTTACATTGACACATAGTATTAACATTCTTCATATAGTATTTCTCGGTCAACGACAACGTCGCTAGTGTTGGTAATGTGAGGCGACATTGCAGGAAAATTTCTATATTTATGTGTAAATATTTTATTTCCATATAAATATAGTATTTCTATGTTAATACTTTATTTCCCAACTGCCAAGTATCCAGCGAAGTCGACGGTGAATTTTTGTATTGACATAGTAATATAATATTACCAAGTTAATACTGTATTTCTTAGTCACTGACGGTCCGACGAAGTCACCGGTGAGTTTTTGTATTTTACATAGTAAATACAGTATTTTTTGAACAATATTGTATTTCTTAGCCACCAGCGATTTAGCGAAGTTGCCGGTGAATTTTTGTATTTCACGATCAATACAGTATTTCCGTTAAATATTGTATTTTTTGACCGTCGACGATCCGACAAAGTCATTGGTGAATTTTTTTGTATTTAAATGATAAATACTGTATTTCTTGATAAATATTGTATTTTTCAGTCGACGGTGAATTTTTTGTATTTTATGAAAAATATGATATTTCCCGACCACAGGCGATCCAACGAAGTCGTTGATGAATTTTTATATTTCATGTTAAATACAATATTTCTTGATAAATATTATATTTCATAGCCATCAAAAGTTTGGCAAAGTCGTCCATGAATTTTATATTTACACGGTAAATACGGTATTTTTTGTTAAATATTTTGTTTCTCGGTCATATGCGGTACCGACAAGGTTAGAGGGTGAAAGGTATAGAGGATAAAGAGGTGGGAGTATTTTGGGTTTTTTGTTCTCAATTTCTCATGAGATATTACTCAATTTATCATAATATGCTATTTACTACACATTTTGAAACTATATAACATTATTTTGGGGGTATTTTGGGTTTTTTGTTCTCAATTTCTCATGAGATATTACTCAATTTATCATGATATGCTATTTACTATATATTTTGAAACTATATAACATTATTTACTAAGTTTTAACTATAATATGCTATTGTGCTCTTTCTTCCAACTAAACATGATTAAGTTAAAAATGGTTATCTGACATACTAATCAAGGTAAAAGTGTTTTCTCTAACTATTGCATACAAAGTTGAAATATTAAAAATGGCAGGTCCATAACGTTACAACCTTTTTTCTTTCAATCCCTTACCTATTTCTTCCACTATATCAAGCATAGGCTATGGATAGAGCACATGCATAACCCACGGGCACCATGGTCTATAAGTGAACCCTATTGACTATTCCTACCCATGCAATTGTTGAGCAGAAAAATACTTATGAGCACTTAAATATCACAAATATACCTCACCATGCTGATATGATACTCACCTTAATAACTATCAATTAACACACATGTATGGTGAATATAAGTAATTATTGGCTAATTTAGCATTACTATGTTGTTGAAAATATTTGTTGTAGTTATGTTGGGAAGTTATTCTAACAAAAAATAGGCATACATATGGCAAGATTTTTTTTTTCTTATCGAAGCTATCATGAATTCTAAAAGTCAAATTTTAAGTGTTTAATAAACTATGTATAAAATTACAATAGGAATGTACAATGATTAAAGTATACATACTTTAGTGTGTGTGTATATATATATTTATAGTTTTAGTTTTTATTTTCTAATTTAAAAAATCAACATTCATAATATTTTTACACCAAAATATTAAAAAAAAAATTTAATTTCATTAGAGGATTTAAGGAAAATATAGTATAGTATATTTATTAAATACTTGTAATTTTTAAACAAATATTAAAAAACATATATTTTTAATTTGTTACATAAAAATAAAATAATATAATTAATGAATTTTTATAATTTGTAAACAAATATTCAAAAGTATATATATTTAGAAAATTTGTTAAGTTAAAACAAATTTGTTTGATTGAAAATTAAGTTTTGTTATTAAGAATATTTTATTAAATATAAGCAATGACTACATAAGTTATTGTGCAAAAGCAACCTTAACTTATTTCTCATATTTTGCTACTAGGCAACAACTTCTAAGATCTGCTAGATAAAATCAAGGTTTACCAAAGACTTGACATGTTATAGATTCATATATATTAAAAAATAAATTAAAAGCAGCCTCTAAAATCAATGATAAACAAACCCTGTCTATTGTTTGGTATTTTTTTAGTTAACTTTATCAGAGGCCCTTAAATTTCCTTCTCTTTCTAAAATTAGTACTTGTGTTGAAAATTGTTCTAACTTAATCCTTGAATTCTTTTCATGTCTCAATAGTCTTCAGTTACATTCTATTAAATTTTGGATGGAAAAAAATTAACATAAGTGGAAGTTAAGGTGTAAACACATGGTTAAATGCTTGCAAAAGGACGTTGAAAGTCCAATTTACTTCATAAAAAGTCCATGCATTAAATTTAACAATATTGAAAAAAACTAAATGAACTTTTCCATAATCAGGTTTTCCTTCATAATAAAAAAAGGTCTATAATAATAATTTCTCCAAAAAAATCCTAAACCTTAAACACAACACAGCTTTAGAAAGAAAAAAATTCAAAAAAAATTCAAAAATTTTCTTTTATGCACCTTATATTGTGAAACATATATCTATTACTTTAACAAAATAAAATCACCTATTTATCTATATCTGAGTTTGCCTCCAAAATCATCCACTCAAAATTTTTCTTGCTTATAGTTCATCAGCTTCATTAGCTAGGGCATTACTGTAATTTTCCTTTTCTATTTTTTTTTTGTTTGCAGCAAAGTGGTTGCTCTAGAATTTAAATGTTGAGGGGATGAAACTATATATTTTGGTTCTTTATGATCAAATTACAAGAGTGGTCATTCTTTTATGGTGACATTACAAGAATATTCAACTTTTTTTATCTAAAATTTTGACAAAATATAACTGAGGGAAATTTAAGACATAGAATGAGTTTAAGGATTAAGTTGGAAAAATTTTTAATAAGGCATTATTTTTAAAAGGAGAAAAAGGTTCATGAACATTTGATAAATTTTTTTTTAAAGGGGATTGTTTTGTAGGAACAAATTTAACCATAATCTACCAAGATTGGTCATGTCAAATCATTGAGAGGAATCATTCTGAATTACAGAAGTGTACTTTGATTGATGATTTTAGATCGTTGTAGGTTATTGTCTTCCAATCCAATACGTATTCCTTGAAACTTTTCTGAAGATAGGATTTCAAAGAAGCAGGGATTTCTTTAAACTTTCTAAATGAAAATAATACGTATGAAAATTAGGGACCATAACCGGAATAAATAACTTTCTTTAGTTATTTTAATGTATTTTCAGTTTTGTCCATCATAAATATGGAAATAACAAATTGGTAGCTACACATATAATAATAATAATAACCCATACATTATATTAATACCCAAAAAAGCCTTTTAACTTTATCTTAATTAATCACTTGAATTTAGGCTTTACCTTAAGATAGCATTAAACAACACATTTAATTACATATGTAGGCCCACATGAAAATTATTTTCCAACAATCTCCCACTTGGGCCACATATGTTTCTTTGCAAAAAAAAAAAAAAAAAAGTGTTTACCTTAATGAGCTTAACTTTTGTCATCATATATAAGAGTATTCATGAACAATCTCGTTCATTGATCATACCAACTTAAAACCAAAGCGGTCTTTGTCACAAATATAACGTGACTAGACCCATCAATGATCACACATATCGATATAACAAAATGACATAGATCAAGTATGGATGTGTAGCATGAAAATTACATGCAAAGTGATCTAAACATGTTTATTTCCAACTGGTCCAATCTTATATCTCAATGAGATAAAAAAAAACGTATCAAAATTAGCGTGTAAGTGAATTGTATTCTTTATTTCTACAGAAAACATATACAAACACACAATGTCTATATATAAAGAAAATTAGCATTCAAATGCAAACTCCCACTAAAAATGCATATCATCAAGTAACTGAACACCCATATGAGCAGTGGGCTCATGAAAGTCCTTGGGTGGAAGCCCTTTTGTAAGCAGATCCGCAATCATAGAGTTTGTACCAATATGCTCTATAGACACCTAACTACTCTGAACTCTTTCTTTAACAACAAGAAACTTAATCTCTATATGCTTTGACTTTGAAGAGCTCCTATTGTTGTTAGAATATAAGACTGCAGATTTATTGTCACAAAACAACTTAAGTGGTATTTCTATACTTTTCATAATTCACAACCCAATGACAAAGTTTTACAGCCATATTCCATGATTGGATGCCTCATAACATGCTATAAATTCTACGGCCATAGTGGAAGAAGCTATAAGTGACTGCTTAGCACTCTTCTAAGAAATAGCTCCTCTAGCAAGCAAATAAATATACCGGAAGTGGATCGACGACTATCTTGACATCCAGCAAAATCTAAATCTGAATAACCAATGATCTCGAGTTAGTCTGACCTTCTATATGTAAGCATATAATCTTTTATTCTCTATAAATATCACATAACCCATTTGGCTACTTTCCAATTATCCATTCCAGGGTTACTCAAATATCTGCCCAACAATCTAATAATGTATGCTATATCTAGACGAGTACAAACTTGAGCATACATTAGACTCCCAACAGCGAATGCATATGGGATCTTTTCCACTTCCTTAACCTCAAGGTCGTTTTTAGGAGTGAACTTATCTCCTTTAGCCACAGGGGTATCTCCTGGTTTACAATCCTACATGCCAAATCTTTTAAGCACCTTTTCGATATAGCTCTTTTGTGATAACCTAAGAATACCCCGAGAGCGATCTCGGTGTATTTTAATTCCTAACACAAAAAAGGCATCACCACAATCTTTCATTTCAAATTTCTTTGATAGAAATCTCTTGGTTTCGTACAATAAACCTAAATCATTGGTGGTATGCAGTATATCGTCAATATATAATACTAGGAGAATACACTTACTCCCACTGAACTTATGGTATATATAATCATCTACAGCATTCATCTCGAAACCAAATGAGACTATCACTTGATGAAATTTGTAATACCATTGATGAGAAGCTTGCTTAAGCTCATATATGGATTTCTTTAATTTGTAAACCATCCTTTTTGGGTCTTCTGACTCAAAGTTTTCTGGCTGCATCATATAGATCGTTTCATCGATGTTACCATTTAGAAACGTCGTCTTAACATCCATCTGATGTAGCTCAAGATAAAAAAGTGCTACAAGTGTCATAATTGTCCTAAAAAAGTCTTTCATTGAAACCGAAGGGAAAGTCCCTTTATAATCAATGTCTCTCTTTTGAGTAAAGCCCTTAGCGACAAGATGAGCCTTATATCGCTCTACATCACCCTTCAAATCCTGCTTAGTTTTAAATATCCATTTACAACTAATGGGCTTCGCACCTTTAGGTAATGGAATGAGATCCCAAACGTCATTGTCCTTCATAGACTTTATCTCATCTTTCATGGCATCCATCCACTTTTGAGAGTTCAAACTATGCATGGCTTGACGGACATTGATAGGATCATTATCCATCAATCCAACACTTTTCTCATGTTCTTGGAGAAATACTATGTAATCATATGGAATAGCACTTCTCCTCTCTCTAGTAGATGTCCTTAATGACACATGTTCCTGAGGTTTTGGTTCTTGAGGTTGTTGAGTTTGCATCTCAAGGGGTTGAACGACTATGTCTGGTTGTTCTTGATATGTAACTTGATCAATGTCAGGGATATAAGCCTGAACATTATCAAAAGCAATTGTTGGAATAGGAACTAATCCCTCTTGAACAAGAGGAACATGATTAAATTCATCCTCAAAGACAAAGTCTCTAACCTTATTTCTCCCCCCAAACTCAGCATCCTCAAAGAATGTTCCAATTTTCATCTCAAAAATAGCCTTTGTAGTGGGATCATAAAATTTGTAACCCCTTGACCGTTTAGAATAAACAATAAAATAGCAACTCACTGTCTTGGAGTCCAATTTCTTTTCATTTGGTCTATAAGGCCTTGCCTCTGCTAAACAACCCTAAGTATGTAAATGCTTCAGACTAGGCCTTTTGCCAATCTAAAGCTCATAAGGTGTTTTGGCTGTTGCCTTTGTTAGTACTCTGCTGTAGTCTTGAGTGCTTCACCCTAGAGGGATTCAGGTAAGGTTGAATGACAAATCATACTCCTCATCATGTCCTTAAGTGTCTAATTTTGTCTCTTAGCTACACCATTCATGCTAGGTGAACCTGACATGGTATATTGAGGGACTATCCCGTATTCCTCTAGGAATTTAGTAAAAGGTCCTGGACTTTGTTCACATGATCCATCATATCTGCCATAGTACTCACCACAACAGTTAGATTTGATACCCTTAATTCTTTTGTTGAGTTGAAGCTCAACCTCAGCCTTATATGACTTGAACACATCCAAAGTCTATGACTTCTCATGTATGAGATATAGGTAGCCATACTGAGAGTAATTGTCTATGAACGACACAAAATATTGTTGACCATTCCATGAAGCCATAGGAAATGGTCCACAAATGTCCGTATGTATCAATTCTAAAACATCTGTAGCTTTATTGGCACCCAATCCCCTTTTGTTTGTTTGTTTCCCTTTAATACAATCAACACAGATTTTAAAATTTGTAAAATCAAGGGAATTAAGAATTCCATCTAACACAAGCCTTTCCATCCTTTTCCTTGAAATATGTCCTAATCGCTTACGTCATAATACAACAAAATTGTCATCGGTTAATTTACGTTTTATGCCACGAGAACTAAAATGCAAGGTTTCATTATAAGAAGCAACTATATCAAGCAAATATAGGTTATCTTGTAATGATAAAGAACCGGTACCAATAACATTTGAATTTAAGAAAAAACTAAACTGACTATTTTCAAATGAACAGTAGTATCCAGATTTGTCCAAAGCAGAAATAGAAATTAAATTCCACCTAAACGACGGTATAACAAAAGTGTCTTTCAAATCCAAATAATAATCAAAACTTAATAATAACCTAAAGTGTCCTATTGCTTCAACTTCTACCAATTTGCCATCGCCCACGTAGATGAATCTTTCAGCATCAATTGGCTTTCGGTAGCTGAGGCAACCTTGCATAGACACACTTATATGAGTAGTGGCACCTGAATCAATCCACCAAGTGTGTCTTGGCACTGAAGTTAAATTAACCTCAAAACTGTAATGACCGGGAAAAATATTCATTAATAAAACCTAATATTTAATTGGGTTTAATTAATGAATTTATTCTTAAAAATATGAAACTTTGTAAAAATAGTAATTTTTGTGAAAATTACAATGAAATATGAATGAGCGGCATTGATTGTAAATTTTATGGCATATGTAATGCAATGGTGGATATTATAAAATACAAATTTTATGAGTTTGATGACTCAGAGATTTGTGCATAATATCCATAAAATGAATTTCATGTCACAATCAATTGTGAAATTGTGATATAAACGAATGAATGATTAGAATGTAAATAGGACATAGAGGTTGTCCTAACCCTAACCGGGGGTAGAAAGGAGCCCAGAGCAGTATAAGAATATTGCTAAATGAAAACGCAGATACAAAAAAATGTTATGATTGGCCTCAAAAAGTAAATGAAAAGTAAGTTAAATATTTTTATACAGTCTAAGAATAGAAAGTACACTGAATTGACCATGGCAGTATAGAAAAAATACTGTGTGGTAAAAAATTACACAGTATAAATTTTTAACTCCGCAAAGTGGACATTTGCTTGAATTCTATTGGGCCAACAAGCCATGCAATGTGGCCCAATAAGATGAGGACACCTAGTGGTATACTCATGGGTTACCATGAGTCACCAAATGTGATAAGGATGCATTTAAGGCAAAGTTATCACAAAAATTCACTTCCTTTCTTTCCTTCCAAGATTCGGCAGCCATGTCCAGGTCTCTAAAAAAATTTCTCAGCCCCCAAACTTTGCAAAAATAACCGCAAACAAGTTTTACAAGCAAGAACAAGGATTTCCCACAAGTTTTAAGGTAAAATCCTAAACTTTTTCATGAGTTTTCAAGGGATTTTTCATGGGTAAAGGGCAAAAATTAATCCATGCTATTTTTGCATGAAAAGGAAGTCCAAGAAGGAGTTCAAGAAGCCTTTGAAGGCTAGAAATCCAAAAAAGTGTTATTTGGGTAAGTTTTGAAGTTTAAAGTTTTGAATTTGTCTTGATTTTTATTCTTTCAAACCCATGAGGGGTTTTGAGCATGTATTTGATGGAATTTTATGTATATGTGATGATTGGCAAGTTTGAGTTGTGAAACTTTGGTTTATAGTGCAAAACGGCAATTTTTGCAAAAAGCATTATTTTTGTAATTTTGATGTTTGACTTTGTAAAAGTGATGTTTGAGCATGAGAATGTGTGGATTAAGGCATGGAATGGTTTCTGCAGGGGTAGAATTGCAAGTTTGAAATGGATTTTTGTAAAAATGCCATAGGGACTAAATTGAAAGAAAAAGTTCCTTCTCGGCAGATTTGAAAAATAGTCAAAAACGCCCCTGTACAGTGAGATTTTGGGAAAAGTTAAAACATGAAAGTTGTAGATCTCGATGAAACTGTTGCGTTATGCTGACGGTTTGTCTAAAAACTTAATCTTTTGTGAGTTTTTGATTTTTCAAGAATATATTAAAAGTGAAAAAACTGTTAAATGGCAAAAATGTTATTTTTGCAAATGATTTAAGGTATGGTACCTTAAGTAAAAATGATCCTTGAGAAAAATAGGAAATTTTGGTGTAAAGAAGTAAATTTTAGTCCTGGGGGTAAAATCATCAAAATTTTTCAGTTCAGGGACTAAACCGCAAAGTTTTATGAAAACGGGGCATAATTGAGAAATAAAGAGATTTGACCCACTAGGGTGTGATTTTGAAATTAGTATGTGGTTATTTTCGTAAGAATAACGAAATCGAGCTCGGGTAGGTTAGTAAACCCACGAAGGGCAAAATCGTCATTTTTGTCTAACCCGAACCGTTTTGAAATGTTGCCAATGGAATAAGAAAATGACTAAAAAGGTTCCCGCCCTTCGTTACAAACGATAGGGTAAAGTTAGATAGAAATAAGAAAAATCAGTGGTTTTTAGAGTTGTACATAGTAATACAACTCAATTTATTAACTAATGGATGTTTCATATCGAAACATAGTGAAATTTGGCTAAGGACTCTGTAATTGGCCAACAGGATCCTAGGAGTCTAGGAGAAGGGAAATCGAGGTTAAGTCACCTGACATTTGCATCAAGTAAGTACCCTTCCCACCTATAGTATGAAATGTAGGTTTAGAAAGAAATGTATGTATATGTGTACCTGTGTGTATAATTAAGTAAACTTGTATGTTTACTATGATATGAATACCTAGGGGTATAGTCATGTATGAATAATTGCGAGCATATTAATGTGTACCAATGTGTACAAGATGTTATGTACCTGTGTGTACAATAATGAAAATGAGCATGTGTACCATGATTTTGTACCTGTGTGTATAATAATGAAAATGAGCATGTGTATCATGATTTCGTACCTGTGTGTACAATGATAAATACTTAAGTATGTATAAAGTAGGTATCTGTGTGTACATTTTATGTTAAGTACCTGTGAGTACATTATGCTATATACATGTGCGTATATTAATGTGTACCAGTGTGTATAAAAAGTAAGTACCTGTGTGTACTATGCTATGCAAGAGAATTTATGTTTCATGGATAATATGTGATTATCACTTCATGCATGGTATGTCAACCATAATAAATGGACTGGTAAATGTATCACCAGAAATTAAGAAAAGTGTCGTACCGACTCCTAACTCAATGGGAGTTTAAAGGATATGTTACAGTCACGGTGTTACATAGACCTAAATGAAATTGCGCAATGGTACGAACACTTGGGACCTAGTAAAGATAAGAAATGATGAGAATAAAGAAAGTTTATAAGAAAGCATAATTGATTCATGCATTCATGTGAATATCCATGTGAGATTTATGGGACTTACTGGGCGTTAGCTCATTAAGTTTTTCATGCTGTAGGTATTCCGACGAAAAGGTCAGAATGAGTCGTAATGATGAGCTGGCGGACGGATGAGGTGTGCAGATTGGGTATGGAGTCCGCTGCTGTAATGTTTTCCGCCACGCATGTTTAAAGTTATTTTGATATGAAATGATTAAAAGAAAGATGTTATGAAAGTAAAAGTATTAATTATGTAAATACAAGTATGTGAAAGTATTTTGGGAGTTATCAAAGTTAATGTAAGTAAATATTTATTTCCGTTTAAAAAAAAAAAAATTCCTAAATTTTTGCCCTAAAGTAAGTAAGAAAGAGTTTTATCACAGCCCGAAAAGGCAGGTTGTGACAAAAACAAACCAAATTACAAAGCCTACCTTTCTTTGCACGGCAAGCATGATACTTGGTGCAGACCTTTTTCATGTGTCTAGGTTTACCACAAAAGTAACAACCAACATCTCCATTATTTTGATCCTTATCTTGTTTCTTTTGTGCTGGACCTTTAGCAGCTTCATTACTCTTCTTTCTTTTCTTCTTCTTGTCCTTAGAGGTGCTAGCCAAGTGAGCACTTTTAGTCTTCTCTTGCTTTAGTCTTTCTTCCTCTTACACACAATAAGAAATTAACTCATTGAGAGTCCATTTCTCTTTCTGGCAGTTGTAACTGATCTTGAATTGGCTAAATTATGCAGGAAGAGAAATCAAGACAAGATGCACTAAAAGGTCTTGAAAATTTTCTAGATCTAGCGTCTTTAATTTTGAAACCAAATGAGACATCTCCATGACGTACTCCCTTATGTTTCCTTTTGCTTTGTATCTCATTGAAATCAAGCTCGCTAAAAGCATGCTTGTTTCAGCCTTATCATTCTTTGCAAAGCATTTCTCAATGGCCTCAAGGAAACCCTTGCCTACAGTGACCTCATCAGACACAATGCCCCTGAAGACTTCTGGAATGCCTTTCTTAATGATCATCAGACTCATTCGGTTAGAACGATCCCATCTTTCAAGTTCCTTTTTATCATCAGTGGAACTAGAATCTGTAATGGTGAGACGTTCAACCTTTATGGCTAAGTCTAGATCTAGGCAACTGAGAACGATTAACACATTCTCTTTCCAATCCTTGAAGTTATTCCCATTCAGCATAGGAATGGAATTAACACTTGCAGATATCGAGGAAGATGATGCTATAGCTGAACAAAGAACAAAAT
Source organism: Artocarpus heterophyllus (assembly GCA_025403435.1). Classification (NCBI taxonomy): domain Eukaryota; kingdom Viridiplantae; phylum Streptophyta; class Magnoliopsida; order Rosales; family Moraceae; genus Artocarpus; species Artocarpus heterophyllus. Next base: position 216,356 of record JAJQZP010000396.1, read on the forward strand.
CACATATTCACATAAGAGTTCATATAAAACAACCAATAAAATTCAAACAATGGTTAATCCCATCACAAGAAACCTATAACAACATTAATATTTAGTCTTTGGACAAAAATATGAACTTATAAGTGGTATTCTTGGTGTAGTGATCAAATATTAACAATAAATCATGTCAAATAATAAGCTAATATTTGGATCTACTTATTATTCATATGCTGAAAAATAACCATATAATTGTTACATATTTATCACCACATGTATGAATTTAATTTGGCCAAATATTAAACTTCCTTTGGGCCGATTAATATTCACATGAATTAAATTCACACAACCATCTTAATATCACAAATTAATTAACATCCACAAAAGAGGCTATTTTAGTAGCTTATAGTTCAATCAATTAATTTGATAATATTAATAATCTAAAAACACAATTTAAATTTAAAGTTGCACCAAAAAATTGATAAAAAAAATGGTCAAAAAATCAACTGTGTCAAAGTCAACATTGACCGTTGACCCTATCGAGTCAAAAGTAGACTGGGTCAGGTTGACCCAACTTGGATCCAAATCCATCCCCCCCCCCACCTTTTTTTTTTTAAATTTGGGTAACCCAAGGTTTAAGCCCCTATGATTTTGCTGGCTACGAGCCCAACAAATCTAGGCCCATGTCCAGCCCATCTTTCCTTTTCTTTTTTTTTTTTAGGTGCTTGGTCACCCAGGGGTTGAGCTCCTGGGTTTCTACCTGGTCATGGGCCTAGTTGGCTCATGTAGACCAGAAGCAAATCTGGGCTAAAGCCTAGATTTTGCTGCACACCTAGGGGTCATGATTCCTAGGAAAAGACACCAGAAGGTTGGCTCTGCCAGCAGCCAAAGAGACTTCAGCGTGCCAGTCGCACTTCTACTCGCCGGAGCGGCCTGAAATCTACATTCAGAGGGTGCCTGCGCTGGCGGCGAAACAACGGGCCACCGGTGAAACCCAAGAACAACCCCTTTCTCTCCCTTTTGCGAAACCTAGCATTGCCGGTGAAACAATAGCTTTTGGCCTTCATTTCCTTGCACTGCCGCCACTAAAGGCTGCTACTCACCCTCTCCAACGAGGCCAGACAGTCACGGCCTGAGTTCTTTGTCGGCAGCAATGAGATTGCTGCCGGTGATCCAAAGGGTTGCAGTGTTGTGTTGAACCGATTACCACAACACACATGCATATGAACCCCAAAAAGGAAAACTAAATCCAAACGAAAAAACATATATAACTCCAACAATTTTTGTACATATGCAAGCCCAAATTTAACTTGATGCGTATATGTGAGATCTCAGTCAACAAAAGAAAATCTAAAGTTATACATATGTATTATAAAACCAAATTCAACCAAAACTTTTGAGAAAATATTTCTCAATGATTTAACATGAGAAGGCTCTGATGCCACATATAGGAACAAATTTAATCATAATCTACCAAGATTGTTCATGTCAAATCATTGAAATGAATTATTCTGAATTGCGGAAGCATACCTTGATTCATGATTTTAGATCGTTGTGGGATATTGTCTTCCAATCCAATACGTATTCCTTGAAACTTTTCTGAAGATGGGATTTCAGAGAAGCATGGATTTCTTTAAACTTTTTAAATGAAAATAATACGTATGAAAATTAGGAACCATAACCAGAATAAATAACTTTCTTTAGTTATTTTAATATATTTTCAGTTTTGTCCATCATAAAATATGGAAATAACAAATTGGTAGCTACACATATAATAATAATAACCCATACATTATATTAATACCCAAAAAAGCCTTTTAACTTTATCTTAATTAATCACTTGAATTTAGGCTTTACCTTAAGATAGCATTAAACAACACATTTAATTACATATGTAGGCCCACATGAAAATTATTTTCCAACATGTTCGGTCATAAGGTACATAGAAATTATTTACCATAGATTAGGCAAATATCATATATCTTTGAAAATGGAATCTAGAGTTCTCTTTTTACAAATAGTTGTTACCTGGAGGAGTGGAACTATGATATTAATAACGATTTTTTTTAATTACAATCAGTGTAAAGCTCTAACATGCTATAGTAATAATAAAAAATCACAACAATATAAATTTCTCACATACTACAATAAAAACAGTTCTAACCACTTTGTCATACATCCTGTAAATACAAAATAGAAAAGATTGTTATTGATTCTAGTGAAGACGAGTACTTAAATTAATTCATTCTCAATTGACCCTCCACAAGTTGGTTGTCTATGAAGCAGGGTGGCGTTGGCTATTGTAAGCACACGCCAGTTGAGTTAATAAAGCCACTTCACATCGTATCTAAAGGACTATAAATTGGATCTTTTAATTAATAAGGGTGGATAAATTATACACTGGCATAACTCTAGAAAAGAGGGGAAAAAAAAGTCTCCATGTTTGATTTGGTGGATTTAAAAGAAGAAAAAAAAAGCATAAACCAAAAGGGAAATGTTAAAGAGAAATCAAACTAATGAAATAATACTATAATGGGTTTGGTTAGTTTGATTTTATGGGTGGATAATTTTTAACGCGTGTGAAAATTTTAGGTGATCATAAAAAATTAACTATTAAATCCTTTTTAAGTATTTTAATTAGTTGAAATTTTACTTGGTTATATAAACATAAAATAACATTAGATCAGCACGAACATGATGTGTATGACTATGAACGTATAAAAGCAAGATGACATATATATGGGTAATATCCTTTAAAAAAAAAAATTAAAGGGTTTGGTCAGCTCGGTAGCTTAAAATTTCTATAATTGCTTATCAAACCAATTAAAAAATTGAAACTTCTAAACTGACAAAATTAAACAATTAAATTAAAGACTAACTAGTTTGATTAGGTTTGGTTTAATAGAGTCTTTTGTAACACCCCTATATATATATATATTTATGTTTTCAACTTGATACTCAACATCTTGAGACCTTATGAAAGGTCGGTTACTAATTAATATACAATAATAATCATATAAAATTCTAGAGATTTATTAAATTTAATGTAATGATTGTAAATTGCCATCTCATTAATAGGACGGCACATATGCTAACACGGGGAAAAGGGCCCTGGATTTATTTTTATTTTTATTTTATTTTTTTGGTTTTGACGGGGGTTTTGGAGATTTTCTTGTCTGAATATTTGATGCGGACCTCATCAATAGGGTTTTATTTTTTACCGTTAGGTATAATAATAATTTTTTTAGATCTAACAACTGAATTACTGAATGGCATATACCTACTAGTATCTTTCACTTTTTTAGTACCATGATATAAAAATTCTCTTACTTTCCTCAATGAAACATAAATTTATTGTTGACTTCCCATTTTTCAATACCATATAAAATTACGAAAACAATATGATATAATTTTCCTCTAAGGATATGTCTTAATTTTTATTCAATTACTAGGGGTATTCATGAGGTGAATTTTCCAGACTAAGGGCTTGCAACCCAATTTATACTTTTTGAATTAGGAAAAATCTTGATATGTTATCAATCCATTCTCAATCCAGATTAATCTAATTCAAAAATTATCAGATTTTGCAAATTTACATATTGGAAATATGATTTAGACCTCTAAATTTAAGACATTAATAAAATAAAAATTAAAAAAACTTACAATTGAATTAAACATAAAATAGTTTAATAGAGTCCAATTTGTTACAACTCAATTGAATTTGATTATTCAATAATAACTAAATTGTAGAATCACAATTTATTATTTCTATTCTTAGATATTGCAAATTAAAAATTATTTCATCTATAGTCTGATATGTAACTCTAGAATGAAATTTTTTTTTATTTATCACTGATCTAAATTCATTACAATCCCATTACCAAATATAAATATTAAAACAAGAAAGTGTTTGAAAGGATAATAGAAACAATTGGTTAGAACTATTTTTATTATAGCATATAAAAATTATATATTATAGTAATTTTTTTATTGTTATTACAATATATAAAAATTTTATATTATTTATAATTAAAAAAAGATAAAAATTACAATTTTTACGATCTTTTCAAACATTATGTAAGTCTACGAAAATGCTAGGAAATTTCTAAAGACGTGGGGGAGACATTCTTACTCCTATGCCAATTCCTAAGCGGTCAACAAAACATCATTACTGCTGTACCAATTCATAAGCAGTCCTGGCAAGGGGTGAGGGTTCAGGGTTTCTTCTTGAGGCGGGCCTAATTCTGCACTGTGCTAAGCGGTGCTGTACGGATGGGTCCCACCATTGGTAGCGTTGGTTCTCCCACCTCGCCTCACAACCCGCATTTGGAGTAGGCCCACACCAAATGAACTCGATAGGAAAAAATTAGTGGGGGTGGGGGCTAGTAAGTATGAGCGAGGAGCCTGAGCTGAATGACCCACTAGCTGATAAATATTGCAATACAAAGTGGTCCACGTAATACCTTTTAGAATAGGGGACCCTCCCCACCTTTTCTCCATCTCTTGTAGGGCCCTAATCACATCCACAATGTTGCTAGGCCCCCACCACATATTTTACGGCTTTACCAACTAGCCTACCTATCTATGTCCAATGGCAGCTTGAGACGTGCTGCTGAAGTACTTATTCCTTGTTTTCGGTAAGCAATTGGAAGCGATGTTAAAATTTTATGATCAGTGTTATTTTTTATTTAAAATATTATTATTTTTGTTGGGAGTTTTATGTTATAATTACTGAAGTTTTATATTACATATAGTTCAAATCGACCGTTGTGTCAAATACTACATAAATAAAGCCAGTGGTACCATATAATGATGAAAAGAAAATTTTACACAAATGATCTTTTAACTGTTTAACTAGTAACATTTTAGTCTGTTTTTTTTAAATTTTAACAAAATAACCTCCTAACTATTTGACCCTGGCAATTAAGCCCTTTTCTGTCATAACCCGTCCAAGATCTCACAGAAATTCGCAAGTGCAGAGCACACGAGGTCTTTTAAGATTACAATTACAAAAATGTTCCTAATCCCCTTTTTTTTTTTCTTAAACTTTTTTTAATAACACCCTTCTTTGATAAAAGAAAAAATCAGCCGTTAAAAAAAAAAAAAAAAAAACTTTCAGAACAACCCTTGGTCCAATCTCTATCCAATGGCGGACGCGGCTCCATCAGACCTTGTCCCTGAAGGAGACAGCGATCGACTACAATCCATAGGCTTGCGATCACTGCTCATACTCCAACTCCATTGCACTCACCTTCGACCACTGCGGCGGCACTCAGTAGCGCACCCAAACTGCCGTCTACGCTTCCTCGTGAGGAGCCGGAGGCTTTCCTTGTATAGGTGGTGATGGCCGCCGATGGAGATGGGCTTGATGTTGTTGTCGACCAGGCCAATCAGCGAGATTCCGATGGTGTCGATCGGGAATGACTTCGCGCAGTCAGAGAAGCAGGGGTCTGAGATTGTTGGCGGTGAGCTCAGAGGAATCTAGGAATGGGCTTTTCTTAATGCATAGCTTCTTCTCATCTAGTTTCAACACATGATTGAAGCAAAAAAGGAATGGGATGTGTTTCACTTCGAAAGTTTTCAGCAAAACGATAAAATTTTTTACTTGATGCTTCGAGATTTATTATCGAGAGCAGCAAGCAACAATTTTAGTATGAATTATCGACTTCGAGTGAAAGATTTAGAGTCAGCTATGGAAAGATTGCTGAGACGTGTCTAGGGAAATTCATATGAGAGCATTAATAAATTCTCTCATCTTGTTGTATTAATTAGAGAGATTTTGAAAACTGGTTTTAAGAAAAGCCTTATTGATAAAATGATTTTTTTTTAACAATTTTTTGGTATAAAAAATAAGTTTTTTTTGGATATAAAAGTTGTTCTAGTTTTCTTTCTTTTCATTTAATTGAGGTTTTTTTTTTTTTGCTATTAAGTCTTTTTTTTTTTTTCTGTAAACAGCTGAAACAATTTTACTGTAAAAAAAATGTGTTTTTTAGTAAAAAAAAACCATTTGTTTAATTTAAAATTTTTCTTAGCTCTTTTGTCAAAATATCCCTATTAATCTGCTATCCTTTTATAAACAGTCGACAATGCACTTGAGGGTTACGCACTTTTAACTAGAGTGTATCTTAATCAAAGTTCTCTAGAGTGTACAATTAGATTACTATGGTTAATTGATAGTTAACAGTTAACGCATGGTTAACAGAATTAACAACTAACCAACTAAGTATGTTTCTCCATAACAAACTGTAACAAACTTTACAAATCTCACTAATAGTATTTCCTAACACCCCCTCAAACTCAGAGTAAGAGAATTCTCTACTCTGAGTTTGCTGGGTTTCTGACCAAACTTTGAGCCTAAACAGGCTTAAGTGAACACATCAGCTAGCTGGTCAATCGCAGGGACATGGCGTACTTTAAGTTTCTTTTGCAAGACCTTTTCTCGAACAAAATAGAGATCAATCTATATATGTTTAGTTCTATAGCATATAGGACAGGGTTTGTAGCAATCATCTCAGCACATAAATTGTCACACCACCACACTATGGGAGTTCTGTTAACAGGAATTTTTAGTTCTTCAAAAAGTGACTGAATCCAAGTGAGCTCAACAACTGTTGTTGCAAGACTTTGATACTCAGTTTCAGTTGAAGATCTAGAGACTGTATGTTGCTTTTTGGATCCCCAACTTACTAAATTCTTGCGGAGAAATATATAAAAACCCGCTGTTAACCTTCTATCTTCAAGATCAAAAGCTCAGTCTACATCACAAAATCCTACTATACCCATTTCTGTTTTTGGGGTTCTAGTGAGATACTGACCATGAGAGATAGTGCCAACTAAATTTTACTACATGCCAATAAACTTTCTGAGGTGTTTGCATAAATTGATGCTCTTTATTAACTAAAAAGGCTAGCTCAGGTCTAGTGATGGTGATGTGTTGCAATGCACCAACTACACTTCTATAGAGTGAAGCATTTTCAACAAGATCACTGCCATAGGTGAGGAGTTTCTCTCCTGTGGTCATTGGTGTTGAGTTTGCTTTTGCAAATTGCATTTTGACTTTGTAGAGAAGGTTTGTGATGTGTTTGGTCTGAATGAGAAGAATACCTTCAGCAGTATGCTAAACTTGAACCCCAAGAAAATGATCAAGAGAGCCTAAGTCTTTAAGAGCAAAGGCATTGTGCAATTCTATATTCAGAGTTTGAATTACACTAGAGTCACTTCCAGTGATTAAAATATCATCTACATAAACCAATATGTACACTATAGCACCTGATGATTCTTGATTGAATAATGAGTGATCTGTTTTGGCAACAACAAAGCCAAGTTTAAGAAGAGCCTTGCACAATTTATCAAACTAGGCACAAGGGGCCTGTTTTAATCCATGTAAGGATTTCTGTAATTTGCAGACTAGATGACTGGAAGTTGGATCAACAAATCCTACAGGTTGTTCCATGTACAAATCTTCTTGTAGATCACTATTCAAGAAGGCATTGTTTACATCTAATTGTCTTATGGACCAGTTTCTAGTTAAATCTACTGTGAGAACAACCCTGATTGTTGCAGGTTTAACAACTAGATTAAAGGTTTCAGTACAGTGAAAGCTAGCCACTTGATGAAAGCCTTTGGCCACTAACCTGGCTTTATATTTGTTAATAGAACCATCTGGATTTTCTTTGAGCTTGACCACCCACTTGCAACCAATTGCTTTCTTATCTGATAGTGGTTTTACCAGTGTCCATGTGTTGTTACATTATAGAGCACAAAACTCTTCAATCATTGCTTGTTTCCAATTATCATCTTGCAAGGCTTCCTAAGCAATCAAGGGCTCTTTAACAGCTGCATAAATCTTAGGTTTCCGTATACCTTCTTTAATCTACTCATCATTGGATGGATATTAAGGCCACTGGATTGAGAAGGAGTAGAAGATGAAATTGGTTGAGGGATACCACCGATGTTGGATACTCGAGTTGTAGCATTAGCATTAATATTAAGATCAGAATAAAGATCTCTTGGTGTTGATGTCTTTGTACTAGAGACCAAGTTAGGACAAATTAAAAGAGAGCTAAAGATAGCTGGGGCAGTAGTTGAAGAAATAAACTAGAGTACTTGTAGTTGTAGCAAATGGAAAGTTTGTCTCATCAAAAATGACATCTTGAGAGATAAAGATCCTTCCTGTAGGATCTAAACATTTGTAACCTTTATGATTGAGACTGTATGCCAAAAAGATACAAGGGATTGAGTGAAACTAAAACTTGTGTTGTGTTCGGATAACACTGGCAGCCAAATACTTTAAGCTGAGAGTAGACAGGTTTGGTATGAATAAGCTTCTCAAGAAGATATATATTGTGAAGTATTCTTGGTAGGAAGTCTGGTTATGATGAAAATTGAAGTCCTAAAGGTCTCATTCCAATATTTAAGAGGCATTGATGCATGAGCCAACAATGTAAGGTCATTTTCAACAATGTGGCGATGTTTTCTTTCAGCAAGGCCATTTTGCTTATGAACATGGGGGCAAGATTTTCTGTGCACAACTCCTTTTGAAGTTAGGAAGATAGTAAATGATCTATACTCCCCTCCCCAGTCAGTCTGTAAAGCTTTAATCTTATATCCTAGCTGAAGTTCAACGTGAGTTTGAAAGTTTTGAAAAGTTTGGAAAACTTTAGACTTGTTTCTAAGAAGATAGAGCCATGTGAAGCTAGAATAGGCATCCATAAAGTGTACGTAGTAGAAGTAGCCATTTGAAGAGTAAACTAGAGCTAGACCCCATACATCAAAATGAACCAATTGTAATGGTTTAGTGTATTCTGTTTCAGAAGGAAAAAAAATGGAAATTTGTGAAGTTTTCCAAGACAGCAAGCAGAACATATGGAATATGGAATTTTATTGATGTGGGAGAGATTACAATTAGCTAGAACAGTCTTTACAACTTGCTTAGATGGATGAGCTAGTCTTTTGTGCCAAATGTCAAACTGGACTAAATTTGAATCAAGTGTTTGTGTACCTCAAGAAGTAGCATTATAGGGCAAAGAAGTAGAATTGCCATGAGTAGCACTATTACACACCATAGAAGATTGAATACAATGACTAAAGACTGGAAACTGAATTGATTTTGGAGAAGAAGCTAACTTTGTAGTAGTGGAAACACCTTGTTGCAGTGGACCAATATGAGTGGTATCAAACACACACAAGCCTTCCTTAAGTTTGCCGTCCAAAAGAACTTCCTTTGTAGCCTGATCCTTGACACAATAAGTATATGGATGAAATTCAAAGAACACAGAATTATCTTTGGCAAATTTGGAGACAGACAACATTTGGGCACGTGAAGTAAATGGTTTAGAACCAGTGTTCTGGTAGATTGATAAGGGGAAGAAAATATAGACTTGCTAACATGTTTTATATTCAAACCCTTACCATTGCCTATGTGAATCTGTTCTGGTCCATAAAACTCATGTTTCATCATTAAATTGCTTGGATCAGCTGTGATATGATTGGTAGCTCCTGAATCTAGATACTAGTTTGCATCATAGGCAGTCTCAGGGGTGGCAAGCATTGCTTCTAAAGAGGGAGAGCAGCTTCTTTTGTCAGTTGATGTGGTTGCATCCTTAGTTGAATCTTTATGATGAAACTGATGAAAATGTGCTTGCAGCTGAGTTGGTCTAGTGAAGGACTTATCATTGCATAACTAGGTGACCAATCCGACCACAGAACTAGCATTGAGGACACGTGGAAAGATTTTTGCCTCTTCCTCGAGATTGGCCAGGAGATAAGGTTCTACCAGGAGAGTAACCCTGAGTGGACTGAAAACTTCTAGGTGAAGACACTTGATGGAAGGAGGATTCATATGGATTGGAAGAAGAGAAATTAGAAGGAGGAAACATTTTCTTGTTTGAAGAGTGAGATGACAAATTCATATTTGCAAAATTAACATTTGCTGAATCTAAATTCTTCAAATTCTTCTCGATTCGAGCTTCTTGAGCCAACAGAAAAGATTCAATTTCTTCAACAGAGAATTCTTCCCTCCGAGTGTTCATAGAAATTAACATAACATCATATTCCTTAGGAAGACCCTCAAAAATTGCATCTCTATTATCTTTTGAAAAAAGATTATGACCAAAGAGGGCCAAAGTGTCAACAAGACTGTTGATTTTCAACAGATACTCATTTATTGATAAAGAGTTTTTGTGAGTGGCCTTTAATTGATCTTCATATTGAGTAATTTTGGCACGTACATAAAAGGCAAAATATACCTTTAGTGTTTGCCAAATTTGAAAGGAGGTTTCACAATTGATCATTCGAGTGATAAAAGCATATGATATTGAAGATAATAACCAAGAGACTATCAGTTGATCTTGTTGCTCCCAGTCTTGAAAATCTGGATTGAGTCAATTTGCTGCTTGACCTACTTGATTCTTAAACTTCGGTGGTGATCTTCATTGTGAAAGAGAAAATTCTGTAATCGATGACCATGGATTATAGCAAGAACCTGTTTTCTCCAAATCATGAAATTGTTTTGATCCAGCTTCGAAGAAATTAGGTGACTGAAGGTAATCAGAACAAACTTTGAAGTAGACGACAAAGATGTATCACCATTTGTGACTGTGGTTCGACTACGATTTTGAATCGCCATTGATGATGGTGAGCAAATTGACAAACTTCTCATAGCTTCCAGGAACAATTTCTCTGATACCATGAAAGATTTAAAGTAAGCTATGGAAAGATTGCTGAGGCGTGTTTAGGAAAATTCATATGAGAGCATTAATGAATTCTCTCATCTTGTTGTGTTAATCTGCTATCCTTTTATATACAGTCTACAATGAACTTGAGGCTCACACACTTTTAACTAGAGTGTATCTTAATCAAAGTTCTCTAGAGTGTACAGTTAGATTACCATAGTTAGCTGATAGTTAACGGTTAACGTATGGTTAATATAATTAACAACTAACCAACTAACTAAGTATGTGACTATGTAACAAACTGTAACAAACTTTACAAATCTCACTAATAGTATTTCCTAACATCAAGGTATCAAATGATTTATTTGATTGGGTTGTGATGTTTGCTACGATTAATTTTGGTACGTACCCGAATCAAAAGTTGAGAGGATGACTAATTGGGTAGTCTTGATTGTGGTTTTTTTTTTTTTGAATAAGTCTAAGTTATTTTTTTCCTTATAGTTTTTAAGTTTGTTTTTGTTTTTTATTTTTTAAATAATTTCTTTTTAGTAGTTTTTTTTAATTTTATGTGAAAGTGAAATTTATTATTATTATTTTCCTAAAATACCCTCTCATATTAGACCATGAGCACTAAAAGGTTGACGAAGGGCTTAATTACTAAGGGTTAAAGAGTTTGACGACTCTTTTATTAAAATTAAAATATCACCCACTAATAAGTTGAGGATCATCTATAAAAGTTACTCTAATTAAAAATGTGCTACATAATATGTCTTTACAAATAAAGTCTTCATTTTATCTATTGTGATATTTACTACTAGTGGTGTCCGTAAACATTTTTTAAATTGTATTATTCCCCTCTTATTTTTTCTATTCTTCCCCAACCTGTTCTAATGTTCTTTTATGTTAATGGCCCCCTTTTCAGTTCAACTCTAATTATTTTATATAAAGGTTCCTTTAATTTGCTTTTGTTATTTTGCATTTATTTTAATGGCTGCCTTTCAAGTTATGTCCTTTTCGCCATCTAATGTGTTAGATTTATATTCATTAAAGCTATTTGGTATTGATTCTTCAGATGCATATGAATTTGGAAGAGCAAATTTATTTGTTAAACATCTGAATTTTATGATAATTTTGATTAGCAATGTACTGGAGTGTTGAGATCTTAATTTGAATTATCGTTCCTTATTGTAGACATTGCTCTGTAAAAAATATTAAAAAAAAAAGATTGAAATCTATTGTGTTTTAAAAAAATATGTTGTTGTTTGAAAAATGGGTTGGAAGTGAGAGTTCAAATTGAAAACACGCTTCTTCTAAAATAGGTTCCAACCGAGGTTACCAAATAGCCGCGAGAAGAAATAAATTAGGTTGTTGCAAAACAAGAACAATCTCTTATTGGGAAATTGTAAGAAATGTAGATTTGTAAACTATTAGTAGTAAAGATAAGATATAATTTAAGATATTAATTTATGTCAACAATCAATTTAGTTGTTCAAATTAAATAATTATATAGACCAAAATACTTTCAATTTGACTTAGAGGTTTTTCTTTTCTTTTTTTTTTTCTCTCTCCTCCTCTCCCACATGTTTCTTTCTCTCTCGTCTCCCCTTGTTTCTCTCTCTCTCTTCCCTTTAACTGTTTCTCTCTCCCTCTTCATCTTCTCTTGTCGATGTGCCCGGAGGAGATTGAGGTGTCCGATCATCGTCGTCGATGTCGCTAATTCGAGAATCGAGATCCAAAGGGCCGCTCATGATCATCCTTGTTAGAGATGCGTGCGAATCTTCCCAAAGGATATTGAAACTTTAAGATCGACGTTCTTGAAGGTCACATCCATTTGGGCTCGCATCTCTAGTCGAGCCGTCGCTGCTGGAAGTTTCGTCCTACTTGTGCGATGCTTAAGATCCATGGCCAACGACCTTGTGGTGTTAGCTTGTGTCCATTGCTATATGTTCCTATCATCTCCCTTATTTGAGCTATTTTGTCTTCATCAGTCCTTCGTGCTTCTCGGCTCTAAAGCTTCTCCGACAAGGTTGTCGTGTCCATTGTCGCGAATCTAGGTAGATTTATTTGTCAAGCTTTGGTTTGGTCGAGACAACGGTAAATTTGGAATTTTGAAATGTGTTTGAATCTTTGACTGATAAAAGTGATATTAATTTTTGAAAATTGATATTTAATTTAATTACCCCCACTAAACCTGACTTTTTTCTCCTCCTATTGGACTCATGGGGTTAAAACCTCACTATTAATAAAATAATTAGTCCCAATCTAAAACTACACTATATACTAGATTAGAGACCACAAACTTATGAATAATAGAGTTTTAACCATATAATAATTAAGAGGATTTTTGCAATTGACATAAAAATCCGATGCATATTCCCCTAAAAAAATTTCGATGCACATCTAAAAGTGAACACGTGATATATAAAAGTAAAAAAGCATACTCTAATTTTTTTTAAGAATTAATCTAAAATTTATTTTACATAACACATGGTGCAAAAGTATAACATTAATGTAGGAGTTTTTTAGTATTACATCTTTCTAATGTCAATATTACGTTAAATAAATATCCCGTTGCGTTACACAGAAGTAAAAGAATCATAGCAACAATATATATACACACACATATGTTGAAAACTCTTCCATATACAGTATGGTTTCAATAGTTACCCCGATTTTCACCCATCGATGGTTACTACTATCTTAACTGTATGATATAGATTAGACAATTGTAAAGAATTTGATATTCATTTAAAAAATTATGATAATTAATGAGCATTTAACTTAAAAATTCATTGAATATGATTTTAGATGGAATTTGTTATTACCTGTTGGATAAATAATACGCAGTGGAAATTTTAAAATTTTTCATCAGAGTAATTTCTAAGACACAAGTTTGACACTCTATATGCATAAATTAATTAGATCTTACTAACATTTAAATGCCTAAGAGCTCCAGCAATATGTGAAGAGAAGAACATTCCAAAAAAGCCTCAACCAACTGGTCTTTTTTGCAATTCTCTATCCACGATCGGTATGTATGTGGGCACACCTTGTACAGCTCTTCCCTGGTAACTCTCCCTCTAATCAATTGAGGAAACCCAAAACTAACATTCATGATTTATGAACAATAACTTTTTAGGGAGTTTTGGAGACTCACAAACTAGGGGGGCTCCCTCTTAATTTCTCAACTGATTTAAATAACATAGAAAACTTACTCTCTATTTATAGAGGTCATCCCCATGGTTGGTTATTATCAAATAAGGTCTCAAAAATTTGAATCTGGAGCAATATCTGATGAAATCGTGTCTGGAATGTGTGATAAAAAAATCATTAGATCGGCAGGCTAGCCTATCGAATTTGCCCCATCGACAGGCCGAATCAACTGATCGACCTGTTGAACTTACGATTAATTATCCCCATGAATCTTTTATTTTCCACCTAAGATTCTTTAGATAAAGCCTCTGTTTTAATTCAAATAACCTAATAGAGAAATCTGATTAAAACAACCATATCTAGATAATCTCCAAGAAAATAAATATTTTGGATAATTCAACAAGTTTATCTTGAATTAATTTACAAAATTAATTCAACTGATAAATAGACATGAATTAAATGATTCTATCAAATTTCAGTCAATCTAATAATTTAACATAAGTCACTAATTTATTAGAAAAGCACGCCGTATCGTTACAGAATTTATTATCAGCTAGCAAAGGGGACCTGATGGACCTATATAGTTCAAGCTCTCGATAATTATAGAATATAATATCCTAGATATATTTTATAATTATCAACTCTAACGTCACTCCACTAAAGGCTTAGAGCTGCACTCTCAAACTATATAAAATTACAAAGCCTAAATTAGCTAAGTGTCCATGACATATTATGATGTGTTGTATCCCCATAGGATATGCATAATCAGCTTAAGGATAAATTTTGTCTTACCTTCCCAATTATTTTTATCTTACATTCCATTATCTCACTATCAGAAAACTTACTATCCAAAGACAATATACCATTTGGTTACACCTATGTATCTAAATGGTTGAGCGCTCCAGTATTCTAATTACATGATAATGCATATAAAAAGATATCATCGATTCCTAAAGAGAAGCTATGGATTTCGTATCTATGAATAACAAGTCTATGCCATCAAGAGTCATGTCTCTAACATACCGGCATGCATACCAACATGAAAAATGGATGTCACCCTTTGGTAAATCAAAAGATACAAGTCAAGACAATGGGCCCACAATTCATTTCAAGATTAAGATACAACACATATGATTGTCTATAGTGAATTGATTTGCCCAGACAGAATTATTAATCCAAATCAGTTTCACTTTATGTCCTAATCCAATACATCATCACCTATGACATGCACCAATGTTTCTATTCACAAACCACCTCCGATGACCAAGACAAACCATCTCCCGTCAGGGATATAGATAACATAACAATCTTTGCATGAATAAAGTGTCCAACTTCATTCCCTTGATTATAGATCTTATGATTTAAACAATCACCTTTGGAATCATGTCTTCTACATAATCAGTCCATCATATGCCTGATTCTCAAAAGTTTAGACTGATAGTCTCAGACTTTTGTTTGCTTATCATATATCCAACAAAAATGAACGTAAAGAGGACAATAATTTGGTATATGAATAATAAATAAATCCTTCATTGATAAAATTGTCTCCAAAAATATATTACATTTTTACTCCTTGGGGCATATATGTCTAATAATCTCTCACTTGCACTAAGTGAGTAAATATGGTAATCCCGCATCCACATAGCTTCCACATGCTTCTTGAAAACTCTCGCAGTTAGTATCTTCATGAATGGGTCAGCTAAATTGTCCTCAAATGCGATTTTGCATGCAGCAACATGCCCACCCTTAACGAAGTTCTTTATCACATGATACTTCTGATGAATATGCTTACTCTTCTTGTGAAATCTTGGTTCCTTAGCATTAGCTATCATTGCTGTGTTATCACAATACAGTGATACTGCCTTATCCATACCAAAAACTACCTCAAGATCCCCAAGGAATTTGCAAAGCCATACTGCTTCTTTTAAAGCATCACTAGCTGCCACATACTCGGCCTCCATTGTTGAATCCGAAGTGTAATCTTTCTTGACACTTCTTCAAACAATGGCACCATTGCCTAGAGTAAACACAAAACCAAAAGTTGATTTCCACAAATTCGACAGGATTGAAAATCCAAATCAGTATATCCTAGAGGTGTTAAATCCTCACCCAAATATACAAGCATATACCGTCAAGTCCTTCTCAGGTACTTAAAAATATGCTTGACTGCAACCTAGTGGTTTGGTCCTGGATTCGACTCAAATCAGCTTACTATCTTAACCACATAACTAATATTTAGTCATGTGCAAAGCATGGCATACATGAGACTACCCACTGCCAAAGCATTAGGCATCTTCTTCATGTATTCTCTTTCTTCATCAGACTTTGGTGAGTCTTTCTTAGAAAGAGTGATTCTAGACTTAGACGGTTGCCCACCTTTCTGAGAATCCTGCATTGCAAACCTTTTGAGAATTTTATCTATGTAGGCCACTTGGGACAAAGCTATCATTTGTTCTTCCTATCCCGAAAGATCTGGATACTGAGAACATAATTAGCTTCACCTAAGTCTTTCATGTCAAATTGCTTGGTCAACCATAATTTGACCGATGACAACACCCCAACGTCATTGCTAATTAGCAGAATGTCATCTATATGGAGTAGTAGAAAAACCACTTTCCCATCCTTTATGTATTTGTCAACACATGGTCCGTCCACATTTTGTTCGAATACATAAGTCTTGATCACTTGATCAAATCTTATGTTCCATGAACAGGAAGCCTGCTTAAGTCCATAAATTGACTTTAACAGCTTACAAACCTTACCCTCATGACCCTTAGCCTTAAATCCATCTAGCTGTACCATATATAATAACTCATCAAGATAGCCATTTAAAAAGGCCATCTTGACATCCATTTGCTATATCTCGTAGTCGAGAGAGACAGCTATAGATAAGAGAATGCAAATGGACTTAAGCATGGCTATAGGCGAAAATGTTTACTTATAATCAATTCCTTCCTTTTACATGTATCCCTTAGCCACCATTCTAGGCTTATAGGTTTCGACTTTTTCATTTGCTCCTCTATTTCTCCCATAGATTTATTTACACTCTATGGGTTTTACCCCTTTGGGAAGATCCACAAGTTTCTAGACCCGGTTAGTCTCCATAGACTTTATCTTAGTGCTCATGACCTCTGTCTAGAGTTTTTAATCAACACCCTCCATAGCCTCTTTGCAACTATAAGGATCCCTGTCATGTTCAACCGGTTCAGCCAAGAAGGCTTCACCATTAAATATGTACCTTTTGAGTTGACGTCCAATCCTCCCACTATGCTGAAGCCCCATAGGTTGTTGTTCGGTTGGTTTTTCTACACTGATTAGAATGGTTTCATTCAAAACCCTTGGAGTGATCGAATCACTCACCAACTCCTCAAGTACCACTTTATTTCGAGGCTTGAAGCTGTCCATATAACTTTCCTTAAGAAAAGTTGCATTTGTGGAACTCACGACTTTATTTTCCCTTGGGTTATAAAAATAAACCCCTTTAGTCCCTTTTGGATATCTTACAAATACAAAAACTTCTAAACGTGCTTCCAACTTATTCACTTCCTTATACAAGACATGAGCGGGACATCTCCACATACGAATATGCATTAAGGATGTCTTCTTCCCTGTCTACAACTCATGAGGAGTTTTAGAAACCGATTTTGAACGCACATTGTTCAAAAGATAATAGGCTGTTTGTTGTACATATCCCCAAAAGGATAAAGGCAATGATGAATAACTTATCATGGACCTGACCATGTCCAACAAAGTCCTATTTCTTCTCTCAGCCATGCCATTCTGCTACAGTGTGCCCAATGCAGTCAAATGGGATAAAATCCTATTCTCTAATAAGTGTTCCAAGAACCCATCAGAGAGGTATTCACTACATTGATCAGATTGAAATGCCTTTATAGGTTTCCCTAATTGCTTTTCCACTTCAGCCCGAAACTCCTTAAACTTGTCATAACTTTCACTTTTATGGTGCATTAGGTAAACATAACCATACCTTGAGTAATCATCAATAAAAGTGACGAAATACTCATGCCCTCCTCGTGCCCGGATGTTCATAGAACCCCAAAGATCACTATACACAAGCTCTAAAACCCCTTCAGCCCTATTGCCTTTAGACCCAAATGGTCTTTTGGTCATTTTACCTTCTAAACAAGATTCATATTGTGGTATAGATTTCACCTTTAAGTGACTTAAAGATCCATCCTTTACCAACCTTTGAATCCTATTCAAGTTAATATGACCTAGTCGCAAATGCCAAAGATATGTCTTATTAAAGTGAGAAGTTTTAAGTCTTTTAGAGCTATTATCATGAACCTCAGTGTTAGGTAGTAAGTCCATCTTAGGTTTGATAAAATATAGATTGTTTTGCATCCATCCATTGTAGATACAAGATTTATTTTTTCGAAGCACTACTTTATTATTAAAAGAAACTACGTAAGACTCTTTAAATAAACAAGCTATAGAAATTAAATTCCTTTTCAGTTTAAGAATATAAAAACAATCATGCAAAACTAAATTCTTATAATTGTTAAAATAAAGATGGACATCTCCTAGTGCTTTAGCCAACACTAAGGATCCATCGCCCATCCAAAGCGTGAAGTCTTCATCAGTAGACTTCTCATTTTTTTGAACCCCTATAGAGAAACACAAACATGATTAGTTGCTCCAGAATCTATGACCCAAGTGTCACTTGATTCCCTAACCAAATAAGTTTCTATAGCCAGAAGATCACACCTACCTCCTCGAGAAAAGAAGTCTTTGCAATTCTTCTTGATGTGCCCAACCTTCCCACAAAAAAAGCACTTGAGCTTTTTTGGGTTCTTTATTTTCTTCTTCTCGTTCTTACCATTTGCAAGAATAGAAGACTTCTTATTCTTAGCCCGTTGCTTCTTTCCATTCCTTGGGTTAGGATTGGAACCAGATGCAGCCGCCAACTTAGTCTCGAGCCCAACAGGAGTTTCCCTGATCAGATTTTTGAACTCCTGTAACTGCTTCATTAGCTCAATCAATGTCATATCTCGTCTATTGTTTAAATTAAATGTAGCTCTGAATGGGATAAACTCCTTAGATGAAGTCTCAAAGACGATAGTAATATGTATTTCAGCATCTATGTTAGCTCTATTGGTTTGAGCCTCAGCGAGGTAACCCATGACCAATATCATATGCTCCTTCACAGGAGTCCTCGGTCATTGTATGCAGTTTAAGAGTTTCTGAAGTGCCCTTTGCCATTTTGTTAAGGCCTGGCCTCGAAACATGTCTTCAAGATTATCTAAGATCTGCTTTGCAGTCTCATAATCTTCATGTTGATCCTACAGCACGTTATTCATGCTGTAACGCCCGCCATTTTCTTCTATGGATACTTATGTTAGTTTAACGTTAAAATGTGATATTTTAAGTGCTATTATTATTGATGTTAAGAAAATTAACTTTCTATTTAGTAATGTCGTAGGTGAAGGCCATGCGGGATTGATGTGCTCAGGATGTTTATGTCAAAAATAATGATAAGTTTAAAGTATTGCTTTTTTTTCCCTAAAAGAGTTTTTAACTTGTCCTAAATTTATACTTTATAATGCTCTAGGGTTATATATGCCAAGAGTTATATTCTTGATGATGACATGAATTTTGTTGCATAATATTAATGATGTCGTGATAATTACATATGTAATATTTTTTATTATAATGGCATTAAGAAATTAGATAATATAGACTGTCTAAAAGAATAATGTGTAAATTAATATTTTTTTTGGGTCATAGGAGTAAATATTATCATTGTGTATAAATAATTATGTATTATATATTATGTTATATTATATTACATTATTTTATATATATATAAAAAGATATAATCGTATTATACTATACGCTTATAATAAAATATTAAAATATATTATATATTATATTCTATTATATATATATATATATATATATATATATATATATATATAAACTATGTTACATATAAAAGAAATGAAAAGAAAGAAAAACAACAAAGTTGCCGTGCAAAAAAAGAAAAGAAGAAAACAGAAAAGAAAAAAAGAAGAAGGAGAAAAAAAAGGAAATTGAATTAGATTAGGATTACACTCATTTAAAAAGGGGGAAATCTAATTAGATTAGCATTAAGGTTTTCTATACTTATCCAATCTCTTCTCTCTCATAAACCTAAAAATACACCTTTAAGCCACCAAAATCTTCACTCTCTTAATTTTCAGCCGAAGAAAATTCTCTCTCTCACCCCCTTAGAAATCTCTTCAAAAAAGCCGCCATCATCTCTCTAATCTTCAAAATCAAGGATTCATTACTCTTCTTTTCTTTCAAGCCAAAGTAGAAGGAATTATTTTTGGAGATTTCTATGCAAGTCTTTGTATTTGTTGAAGAAAACATAAGAATTTAAGGTATCATTTAAAGTTTTCATGGTTTTGAATTTTTATAATTGATGCATATTGTTTTGTGATAAACTTTGTTAGAAAATTGTTCTTTTATGATTGTGAATGTGTATGCATGCATGTTTGCATGAAAAATAAATTATTTTGCCTATTACTTTGATTATACCAATGTTACTTTATGGTTGAAAGCATTTATGTTCATATGATATCATGAAATTTCAAGAAAATAAAGTTTTGTTGTTGGAGTGTGATAAGAGAGTTCTAGGGTTTTCGGTTTGTCGGTAAGATAACTAGAAATGATTTGAAATCAAATGATTTTATTTTACTACAATTTTTGGATATGATGTGTATATATATGTTAGGAATGTATGGGATTTTTTATAAATTTTCATTCAAAATATTTTTAGCGTTATGACCTTTTAATCAAACACTGCTCACGAAATTTTAATTGCTAATGGATTTGTATTTGTGTTTTGTACAGTCTGTTTTACAAGGCAAAAAGCATCTTTTAATTCTGAAAAAATTATAAATTATTGTTAATATGTTAACTAAACATCTGTAAAGTTTTAGCTTCATATACTTATTATGTTTTAAGATAAAATTCATTAATTGCAAGTACTTAGTGGTCATATATGTCTGTCTAATATGCTCTATGTAATTCATGAGATAAAAAATCATATTTTTAAATATGTGTTGCATGATTTAATATTTTTTTAACTTATGTTTATATGTTAACCATGTCACATAAAAATTTCAGAAGCATATCATACATATTTGATTCTATAAAAAAGTTTGAATGGAACATGTTCGCTATTTAGCTTGTCTAATGTTAATATGAACTCTGAATTCAAATGCATGTTTGAATTACTACGAATTTATTTAAAGTTGTATTTTGGTTATGTGTTTATTATTTGTAGTAAATTTGATAAATCATTTTATGACATAAATAATTTAAAACATAGTTTTTAATTAGGACTGCTCACTGCCAGACTTTGTTGATAGATTTTATAGTACTTTGTTGATAGATTTTATAGTATTGAATATATGATATATTTTAATTATCAAATAAAATTTTTATGGCTAAAGAAGAATCTGAGCATTATATATATATATATATATATATATATATATATATGTTAACTTTATTCCTTCAAATTTTCGTGCCCTAATTGAGTGTAAATTGAAAGATATAGGGCTATGAATCCTTAAAGGTCAGGTAGTTTTTATAGTTGATAGATTTACTTGAATGTTTTAAAAATTAGAAAAAGATATTTTGGATTAATATTTTTAAGAGAAGAAAATTTAAGTAATGTTTATATATGGTAGTTATGTTATGGAATAATTCTTACACTTTATTCATGCTTATAAGTTGAGATTAATTTCTCGAAGTCATTAAAAGTCAAGTTTTCTATTTTTATATTTCTTCACTTTAAGTGCATGTTTGTGACTCAAAGATGCTTTGTTTTGTTAAGAATGATATATGATAATGTAATATGATATTAAATGATATCATGAAGATGAATAATAATTTTATGCATTTTATGAATAATTGACATGAATACTCTAAAAGGCAATCACACAGAGAATCGCAGCAACGTCACCCAAGTTAAGGTTTAGTAAGCAAGCAAGACAAGTAAGTACATTCTCACCTGCAACACGATAAATGTTTATGAAAAAGTATTGAGAACATGTTTTGTGATAATTTTTAAGTTGTTTTTACATATTATCTTCTCATGAAAACTCTTGTTGCAACAAGAAGGTTTAAAGAATGTTTTAATGACCAGGTATGTTAAAGCTTATATATATATATATATATATATATATATATATGACATCACTTAATTAATTGTTGCACACCCTATTTTTATGTTTATGTTTATGATGTCCCAAAGGTTGGACTTGTCATGTTTGGTTTGGGACTAGCTACCCCACTCTTTTCATGACAGCGTACGTATGATGTTTATCTTTATGGGGCAACGCTTGGGCCTCCAAAGATATAATAAATAATGTTTTAATATAGATGTTTAAAGGAAAAGATATGTTCTATATAAACTTGTGCCTCGTGCACTACTATGATTATGATTACGATATTATGTAATGATTTTTATGAAATCTTTTATGTTGTAAGATAGGAATATGTAATTTCTAAGCTTATGCTTACTTAGCTTATCTCATGTTGCAGATAAAGATAAGATGCAAGTTAACTAGGATGGACTACAAGGACAGGTGTAAGTACGAGGAGTGTTGGATTGGAAATGGAGTCATGTCATGAAAGGAATTTAAACTCAAACAAAATTTAATATATTATGTTTCACATTTTTATTTGTTTGAGACTCGGTTCTATTTGTGATATGTTTTTTTTTTAACTTTTGTTGAATATAATTTGTATTACAGATTTTTTATTTCTTAGGTTATTTATTAAAGAATATGCTATATAGTTTTTTTTGTAATTAATATTAATTAGTTTTTGATTAGAAGTTAAAAGTGCTTGCATTATATGTGTGAGTTTATACTTGCTAAATATTTGTTGTTTTTGTAAACTAAGTTTTTTGTACATGATCGGTTAGCCAAATGCCTTAAAGGTTTCATCGGGCTAACTGAAAAGAAAAAGTTAAATCCAATAAATATATATTTTTTAAATAGATGTATTTCCTTGGATATTTCTCTTAATGTTGTTGATTGTTTCGAACTTCTTATCAATAATTATTAAGTTTAATGGTAAAAACAACATTTCTTGTAGGCTTGTAATGGGGTGTTATAGTTATGGTATCAGAATGGTTTTCATTTGCAATACACATTGCCACACGTCAGTTTTAAGTCCTCCAAGTAATTATAAGATTCTTCTCTTGGGATACTATCTTGCAATAGATTTATTGTAATTATAACTAGAGTACTTAGGAGTATATGAAACCCAAACTTTTATTGCTCAGAGTAGGAAGTGATCTTTACCTCCTTATTTATGTCTAACAAAATAGTTGGCAATCAAGAAGTTTTATGACAAGAGATTAATTATGTGAGTATATTATTTTTCTCGGAGAAAAAAGTTTATGGAAGAGTAGGTGAATGATATGTAGCTCAAGAGAAGTGTAATGGTAGTTATGGATTTTTAATGAACAAGTTTGAGAATTATACAAGGTTAAAAAAAAGATTTTGTAAGGTCACATGTGAGATCTCTATAGTAATTTTTTTAAGTGAAGGATATTTTGCAAATATACATGTTGTCAAAAGGATTGACTATATGAATGTTTGAGGTTTATTGAGGATTACTTTGGGAGAAAATTATTTATGATAATATTTTAGCAAGTGAAATGGTCCATAACATGATACGATAGATATCACACACAATAGTTCCTTTTATGGATGACCTTTGAATTAGTGGAGACTTCAATGAAGTATTCTAGAATTATTAATGCAGAAGACTAAGATTAGGTATGAGAATATTATTTTCTTTAAGAGGATATTGGTTGAGGAAATTATGGAATGAAGAAATAGAATAAGCCTAAAATTTTTATGGTGATACATGATGTTTCAAAAGCAATGTTTAATATTCTATTGTGAAAATTGTAAAAAAGAAAGTCAAGCTTCAGTTATGGTGTATTTTCACTATTATAAACGGATTGATTATTTCACAAATGAGGGGATATACTAGTAGATTTATTAGAGCCATGATGTTTTTCTGTATCTTGGAGTTAAATCTGAATATTTTGGAATCATTTGTATATCCTGGAGTAAAGAATTCTTAGAGTACAATTCTCTTTTGGCATGTGATTAAAGACAAGTTTACATACATGGAATGTGAGATATAAAGAAAAGAGAGAGAATTAATGTTGTACTTGGATTTATACTTCTATGAAGGATGATAGACAGAGAGACAAGAAGAGAATTCAAACATTGCATATGGTATTATTATTTGGATGTATGATGACTTTAATTAGACATGATTTTTGAAGAAACTTATATGTGAAAAGAAAGAATGTTAAGAAAAAGGTTTAGAAGTTTCTCTACATTTTCACTATTACACATATTTCAAGGACGAAAATTTTAGAAGGGGGAAGGATGTAAAACCTTGAATTTTTACACAACATTTTTCATGTTCATATGCAAACGAAGTGCATACTAGGACCATATCTTTTTGCCAAAAAGAAAGAATAAGAAGTTTGATGATAAACAGACTATGTCTTTGGTTGAAATGGAAGATATTAAAGAACAAAGACATTTCTCTAGTCAAAGAGATTAGGAAATCAAAAGATTAAAGAAGCTACATGGAAAAGAGATATGACATTAGGACCAAGAGTTTGAGGAATAAAGAAATTCATTTGGTCAAAGTTTTATGGCGAAATCATCAGGTAGAAAAGGCTATGTGGGAATGCGAGGATGATATAAGAGCCAAGTATCCGCAGCTATTTTGAGTTTTGAAGACAAAACTTTTAAAGGTGGGGAGAGTTGTAACGCCCGTCGTTTTCTTCTACGGATACTAATGTTAGTTTAGTGTTAAAATGTGATATTTTAAGTGCTATTATTATTGATATTAAGAAAATTAACTTTTTATTTACTGATGTCGTAGGAGACGGCCATGTGGGATCGATGTGCTTAGGATATTCATGTCAAAAATGATGATAAGTTTAAAGTATTGTTTTTTTTCCTAAAAGAGTTTTCAACTTGCCCTAAATTTATACTTTATAATGCTCTAGGGTTATATATGCCTAGAGTTATATTCTTGATGATGATATGAATTTTGTTGCATAATATTAATGATATCATGATAATTACGTGTATACTTTTTTCATTATAATGGCATTAAGAAATTAGGTAATATAAAGTGTCTAAAAGAATAATGTGTAAATTAAATTTTTTTGGTTCATAGGAGTAAATATTATCATTGTGTATAAATAATTATGTATTATATATTATATTATAACTATAGTATATTTTATATATATATAAAGATATAATTGTATTATACTATACGATCATAATAAAATATTAAATTATATTATATTATATTATTATTATTATATATATAAACTATGTTACATATAAAAGAAACGAAAAGAAAGAAAAACGGCAAAGTTGCCGTGCAAAAAAAGAAGAAAAGAAAAAAGAAAGGAGAAAAAAAGAAAAAGGAGAAAAAAAAAGAAAATTGAATTAGATTAGGATTACACTCATTTAAAAGGGAGAAATCTAATTAGATTAGGATTAGAGTTTTCTATACCCATCCAATCTCTTCTCTCTCATAAACCTATAAATATACCTTTAAGCCATCAAATCTTCACTCTCTTTATTTCTAGCAAAAGAAAATTCTCTCTCTTACCCCCTCGTAGAAATCTTTCTAAGAAAGCATCCATCATCTCTCTAATCCTCAAAATCAAGAATTCATTACTTCCTTATTTTCTTTTAAGCCAAAGTTGAAAGAATTCTTTATGGAGATTTTGTATGTAAGTCTTTGTATTTTGTTGAAGAAAACATAAGAATTTAAGGTATGGTTTAAAGATTTCATGGTTTTGATTTTTATGATTGATGTATATTGTTTTGTGATAAACTTTGTTAGAAAATTGTTCTTTTATGATTGTGAATGTATATGCATGTATGTTTGTATGAAAAATAAATTATTTCAAATATTACTTTGATTATAACATTGTTACTTTATGGTTGAAAGCATTTATATTCATATAATATCATGAAATTTCATGAAAATAAAGTCTTGTTATTGGAGTATGATAAGAGAATTCTAGGGTTTTTGGCTTGTCCCTAAGATGACTGGTAACGTTTTGAAATCAAATGATTTTATTTTGCTATGATTTTTGGATATGATGTGTATATATATGTTAGGAATGTCTAGGATTTTTTATAAATTTTCGTTCAAAATATTTTCAGGGTTATGAGCTTTCAATCAAACACTGCTCATGAAATTTTAATTACTGGTAGATTTGTATTTGTGTTTTATACAGTCAGTTTTACAAGGCAAAAAGCATATTTTAATTCTAAAAAAAAAATTATGAATCATTAAAGTTTTAGCTTCATATACTTTTTATGTTTTAAGATAAAATCTATTGATTAACAAGTACTCAGTGGTTATAAATGTCCACCTAACATGCTCTATGT
Organism: Artocarpus heterophyllus; assembly: GCA_025403435.1. Classification (NCBI taxonomy): domain Eukaryota; kingdom Viridiplantae; phylum Streptophyta; class Magnoliopsida; order Rosales; family Moraceae; genus Artocarpus; species Artocarpus heterophyllus. The sequence goes on from JAJQZP010000396.1 coordinate 242,637, forward strand.
AATTCATGAGATGATAAATCATATTTTTAAATATGTGTTGCATGATTTATTATATTTTAACTTTATTTATATGTTAACCATGTCACATAAAAATTTCATAAGCATATCATATATATTTGATTTTATAAAAATGTTTGAATGGAACATGTGCTGGAAAAATAGTACGCAGCGAAATTTTAAAATTTTTATATCAGAGTGTTTTCTAAAACATAAGTTTGACACACTATATGCATAAATTAATGAAATCTTACTAACCTTTTAATGCTAAAGAACTCCTGTAATTCGTAAAGAGAAGAACGTTCCAAAAGAGCCTCAACCAACTGGCTTCTTTGCTATTTCCTATTCACAATCGGAGTGAGTGTGGGCTCACATCGTTCAGCTTTTCAACCAAGTGACTCTCCTTCCAACCAATAAAGAAATACCCAAAGCGATAATTTGTGATTTGTGAATGATAGCTCTCTAGGGAGTTTCAGAGTTTCACTGACAGAGTCTCACTCTATATTTCTCAACTGATCTAAATAATAAAGAGACTCATTGCCCTTTTATAGAGGTTGGGCCTAGGAGTCAGTCCTTATCGGATAAGGCCTCAAAAATTCAAATCAGAATTAAATCAGGATCAATATCTAATAAAATCTTCGTGGAAATGCATGATCCTTTTATTGCCCGGTCGACAGACCGAACTGGCAGATCGGCAAGCCGAACCTCCACAATCGGCAAGCCAAATTTAAAGATCGGCTTGCCGAACCTTTGATAAAAGATCCCTACGAATCTTTATTTTCCACCTGAAATTCTTGGGATAGAGCCTTAGTTTTAATTTAAATAACCCAATGGAGAAGTTATCAGATTAAAACAGTCATATCTAGATAATCTCTAGGAAAATAAATATCCCTGATAATTCAACAAGTTTATCTTGAATTTATTCAAAATCAATCCAACCGATAAACAGACATGAATTATCTGATCTCGATAATTCAACAAGTTTATCTTGAATTAATTTATCACAAAATTAATTCAACCGATAAACAAACATGAATTATCTGATTTCATCGAATTTTAATCAATCTGATAAATCTGATATAAGTCACCAATTATTGAAAAAGCATACTGTATTGGTACAAGATTTTTGTGAGCTAGCAAAATGGACATGATGGACCTATATAGTTTAAGCCCTTGATAATTATAAAACCAAATATCCCATATAGACATTTCATAATTGTCAGCTTTAACGCTACTCCACTAAAAGCTTAGAGCTGCGCTTTCGAACTATATAGAATTACGAAGCCCATATAGCTAAATCTTTATGACATATCATAATGTATCGTATCCTCATAGGATTATCCATAATCGGCTTAAGGACAAGTTCTGTCTTACCTTTTCCATTATTTTTATCTTAAGTTCCATTATCTCACCATTGGAAAACTTACTATCCAAAGATAGTATACCATTTGGTTACACCTATGTATCCAAATAGTTGAGCGCTCTAGTTTTCCAACTACATGATAACGCATATAAGAGGATATCACTACTTTTAAAGATGAGCTATGGATTCTATATCTATGAATAACAGGTCTATGCTATCAAGAGTTATGCCTTCAACATACTGGCATGCATACCACTATTAAAATGTGGATGTCACCATTTGGTACATCAAAAGACATAAGTCAAAACAACAAGCCCACTATTTATCCCAAGATTAAGATATAATACAAATAATTGTCTAAAGTGAATCGATTTTCCAAGACAGAATTATTATTCTAAATCAATTCACTTTATGTCCTAATCTAACACATCGTCACCTATGACAATATGCCAAGGTTTCTATTCACGGCGTCCACCTCCGATAGCCAAGACAAACCATTTCCCGATAGGGATATAGACAACATAACAATCTTTGCATGAATAAAGTGCCCAACTTTATTCTCTCGATTGCGGATCTTATGATTTAGACCATCATCTTAAGAATCGTGTCTTCCATACAATCTGTCCATCATATGCCCAATTCTTAAAGGTTTAGACCGACAGTCTCAAACTTTTGTTTGCTTAACACGCATTCAACAAATATGAACGTAAAGAGAACAAGATTTGGTATATAAAAAATAAATAAATTCTTTATTGATAAAAATATCTCCAAAGACATATTACATTTTTACTCTTTAGGGCAAACACATCCAACAATTTTTCGCTGTCTACAATGTCTATTGTTAATATCAACACTAAATTCGAACATGTATTTTGAATTACTACGAATTTATTTGAAGCTGAATTTTGGATATGTTATTATTTTATGTGTTTATTATATGTAGTAATTTTTATAAATTATTTTATGGCATAAATAATTTAATACATAAATTTTAATTAGGATTGTTCACTGCCCAAACTTTGCTGGCAGCTTTTATAGTATTGAATATATGATTTATTTTAATTATCAAATGAAATTTTTATGGCTAAAGAAAAGTGTGAGCATTATATATATATATATATATATATATGTTAACTTTATTCCGACAAATTTTCGTGCTCTAATTGAGTATGAATTGAAAAATATAAGGTTATGATCCTTAAAGTTCAGGCAGTTTTATTATTGATAGATTTACGTAAATGTTTTCAAAATTGAAAAAAGATATTTTGGATTAATATTTTTAAGAGAAGAAAATTTGAGTGATGTTTATATATGGTAGCTATGTTATGGAATAATTTTTACACTTTATTCATGCTTATAAGTTGAGATTAATTTCTCCAAGTCATTAAAAGTCAAGTTTTCTATTTTAATGTTTCTTGACTTTAAGTGCATGTTTGTGACTCAAAGATGCTTTGTTTTGTCAAGAATGATATATGATGATGTAATATGGTATTAAATGATATCATGAAGATGAATATTAATTTTATGTATTATATTAATAATTGACACAAACACTCCAAAAGGCGAGCACACCAGAACCGCGGCAACGTCATCCAAGTTAAGGTTTTGTAAGTAAGTAAGACAAGTAAGTACATTCTCACCTGCAACATAATAAATGTTTACGAAAAAGTATTGAGAACAAATTTTATGATAATTTTTAAGTTGTTTTTACATGTTATCTTCTCATGAAAACTCTTGTTGCAACAAGAAGGTTTAAAGGATGTTTTAATGACCAGGTACATTAAAGCTTATATATATGTAAATATATATATATATCACTTAATTAATTGTTGCCCACCCTATGTTTATGATGTCCGAAAGGTTGGACTAGTCATGTTTGGTTTGAGACTAACTACCCCCACTCCTCTTATGACAACGTGCCTATGATGTTTATGTTTATGGTGCAATGTTTGGGCCCCCAAAAATAAAAATGAATTATGTTTTAATATGGAAGTTTAAATGAAAAGATATGTTCTATATAAACTTGTGCCTCGTACACTACTATATTTATGATTATGATGTTATGTAAGGATTTTTATAAAATCTTTTATGTTGTGAGATAGGAATGTGTACTTACTATGCTTATGCTTGCTTAGTTTATATCATGTTGTAGATAAGGATAAGATGCAAGTTGACTAGGATGGAGAACAAGGACAGGCGTGTGTACAAAGAGTGTTGGATTCGAAACAGATTCATGTCATGAAAGGAATTTAAACTTTGACAAAATTTAATATATTATATTCTGCATTTTTATTTGTTTGAGACTCGGTTCTGTTTGTGATATGTTTTTTTGTTTAAATTTTATTGAATATAATTTGTATTTTAGATTTTTAATTTCTTAGGTTATTTATTAAAGAATATGCTATATAGTTTGGTTTTTTTTTTTGTAATTAATCTTAATTTGTTGTTTGATTAGAAGTTAAGAGTGCTTGCATTATATGTATAAGTTTATATTTGTTAAATATTTGCTTCTTTTTTTTATTTTTTTTTGTAAACTAAGTTTTCTATAGGTGATCGGTTAGCCAATGCCTTAAGGGTTTCATTGGGCTAACAAAAGAGGAAAAGTTAAATCCAGTAAGTAGTTTTTTTTTTTTAAAAAAAGATGTATTTTCTAGGATATTTCTCTGAGTGTTGTTGATTGTTTCGAGCTTCTTATCGATAATTATTTAGTTTAATGGTAAAAGCAACGTCTCCTGTGGTGCCCGTAAGGGGGCGTTACACATGCTGGCCATAACATAACATCTGACCTAACCGTTAGCATCTTTCCAGCGGTCATACGCTTGGATTTGCTCGTTATTAGAATCTCCCGCAGGCTGGGGAGGACATGGAGTTGTCAGCACAAATTTTAGTTTCTCAAAAGATAAGACGATATTCAGGTTCCATTTTCACTCATTAAAATTCTCACTAGTTAATTGGTTTTTATCGAGTATCAAAGATAAAGTGTTTTTAGACATCTACAATTAAGAATCATATACCAAACATAAGCAAACATACCATAATAATTTAGTACGAAAACACAATGAAGTAAACATCCAATTGTGTTTATGCGTCAAAACCTTGAAAAAAAAAATCACAACCTTACAACGATAATTCCTAACTCAGAATTCAACAAGCTGCCTGTGGGAGACTTGCCAAAGCAATTAGAAACACAGATCCACTCGTAATTAATATATTCCCTCCAAAACCCGCATGATCCAGCATATATTAACAATTGTTTTCTTTAGCCATCAATTTTATTAACAGAGCTCCTAGGAGAGATTAATAATAAAATCAACTTAAGTATATAACCATGGTTTCAATATTTTATCCATAATTTATAATCACTATCTAGGGCTGTACAACGATAAATCATGCTAAAATACTTTATCCTTGAGGAGATCCAACCTAGTATATGATGAAGTCCCTTCCTAGGGGTCAGAACCACCATCTGCTACCTATGGACCAACGATGGAGGCCGTAGGCCCTCTTTTCAAAAACCTTCTCCCACTCAATCTTTTGTAATCAAGGTTTTATTTTAAAAACATGTATGAACAATTTTTAATGAGCGGCACTTCCTATTCTATATGGCATGTTATCAATATACATGGAACATCATTTTATAATCCAAACAAGCAAAGCAATCATGCAAAGCTACAAGAAAAATAATAATATATACAGCCGTAATATTATGGTTCCACCCTAGAGAAAAGAAATTAAAGATTACAAGAGATTAATTGAAACATACTATCAATTCTTCATCCTTGAATCTTCTAGTTGTATCATCTTCATGTGTTATACACCTTCAAGTCTTCAATCTCGCATAGATCAAATACTTCATATTTTCGGTCATCATAAAATTTCATGTTTCTTAGAATTGTCTCCAAATACTTCATATTTTCGGTCATCATAAAATTTTACGTTTCTTAGAATTGTCTCAAAAATAAAATCAAAACTGCACCAAAAAATGCACATTTTCTAGAAACAACAGCTCTTTACCGGCATGCCGATCATATGATTGGCCTACCAATCAGAAGCCTTCGGCCTGCCAATCTATCACCTATTTGTGTGATCGGCCTGCTGGTCATAAGCCTTTAGCTTGCTAAACTTGACAATTCAGCCTACCGCCAGAGCTGGTTGAAATCTACCCCTCAAACAACCTACCGAACTAGAGGTTCTGCTTGTCGGTTTGCGACTATCGGCCTGTCGAACTTAAGGGTTTGACCTACTGACCGAGCATATGTCACTTTTTTCCATAAAATAGTTTTGGCGTAGTTTCCCAATCTTATTTTCAACAATTCAAAAACATAAAAATTTAGAGACTCAGGAAATACCTTTGGAACCTTTGTCATCTCCAACTTCTTGATCTGTCTTCTTGATCCATCTATTAGATTGTCTTCTACATCCGTTTTACTCCGAATGATTATTTAATTACATAATTCTTACAAATTTAAAATTAAATAATGATAATTCCTAGACCATGATGATAGACCGGCATCTAATTGTATTAAAAATATAGATACACATTCTAACCTTTAAGAAACCATAACCGGTGCAAATTAATTAATTAATTAATAATTAATTAATAATTTAATTAACTATAATTAATTAATAAACATTCACCATATAATCCATGACAACATATATAAATATATAGAAACCCTAGAGTGCCAACTTTTTAAAATATTGAATTCAAGCATAGAAGAGATTAAGATCACATAATTTATACATATAGCATGATTACAAACTCATAAATTTACGTAAAAATCTTAGTTTAATACCAGTTGTTGGAAAAATAATACATAGCAGAAATTTTAAATTTTAAATCAGAGTATTTTTCAAAACACAAGTTTAACACGCTATATGCATAAACTAACTAGATCTTACAAACCTTTAAATGCTGAAGAGCTTCTGCAATTTGTGAAAAGAAGAACATTCTAGAAGAGCCTCAACCAACTGGTCTTATTTGCTATTCTCTATCCACAATCGATATGTGTATGGGCACACCTTGTATAGCTTTTCCCAGGTGACTCTCCTTCCAACCAATTAAGATAACCCAAAACTAGCGTTCGTGATTTGTGAACAATAGCTCTTTAGGGAGTTTTAGAACTCACAGACTAAAGTGCTAACTCTTAATTTCTCAACTGATCTAAATAACATAGAAAACTCACTACCTATTTATAAAGGTCATCCCCATGGTTAGTTATTATCAGATAAGGCCTTAAAAATTCGAATCTAGATCAATATCTGATAAAATCACATTTGGAATGTGTGATCGAAAAATCGTTAGATCGGCAGGCCGAACTAATTGATCGATCTGTCAAACTTGGCCCATTAAAAGGCTGAACTAACTGATTGGCCTGTTGAACTTACGATTAATGATCTCTAAGAATCTTTTATTTTCCACCTGAGATTCTTTGGATAAAGCCTCGGTTTTAATTCAAATAACATAATAGAGAAATTATCTGATTAAAACAACCAAATCTAGATAATCTCCAGGAAAATAAATATTCCAGACAATTCAACAAGTTTACTTGAATTAATTTACAAAATTAATTCAACCAATAAACAGACATGAATTATTTGATCCTATGAAATTTTAGCTAATCTAATAATTTAACATAAGTCATCAATTTATTAGAAAAGCACGTCGTATCGTTACTGGATTTATTATGAGCTAGCAAAGGGGACCTGATGGACCTATATAATGCAAGCTCCTAATAATTATAAAACCCGATATCTCAGATATACATTTCTTAATTGTCAACTCTAATGCTACTCCACTAAAAGCTTAGAGCTACACTCTCAAACTATATAAATTACGAAGCCCAAATTAGCTAAGTGTCCATGACATATCATGATGTGTTGTATCCCCATAGGATATCCATAATCAGCTTAAGGATAAATTCCGTCTTACCTTCCTGATTATTTTTATCTTACGTTCCATTATCTTACCATCGAAAAACTTTCTATCCAATCATAATATACCATTCTGTTACACCTATGTATCTAAATGGTTGAGCACTCTAGTCTTCTAATTATAGGATAATGCATATAAGAGGATATCACCGACTCCTAAAGAGGAGCTATGGATTCCGTACCTATGAATAACAAGTCTACACCATCAAGAGTCATGTCTCCAATATATTGGCATGCGTACCAACATAAAACATGGATGTCACCCTTTGGTACATCAAAAGACCTAAGTCAAGACAACAAGCTTACTATTCATTTCAGCATTAAGATACAACACATATGATTGTTCAAAGTGAATTGATTTGTCTAGACAGAATTATTAATCTAAATCAATTTCACTTTATGTCTCGATCCAATATATCGTCACCTATGACAATGCACCAATGTTTCTATTCGCGGAGTCCACCTCTGATGGCCAAGACAACCAAGACAAACCATCTCCCATCATGGATATAGACAACATAACAAGCTTCGCATGAATAAAACACTCAACTTCATTCCCTCGATTGCGGATCTTATGATTTAGACTATCACCTTTAGAATCATGTTTTCCATATAATCAGTCCATCATATGCCTGATTCTCAAAGGTTTAGACCAATAGTCTTAGACTTTTGTATACTTATCATTCATCCAACAAATATGAACGTAAAGAGGACAGCAATTTGATATATGAATAGTTAATAAATTCTTTATTGATAAAAATGTCTCCAAAAATATTGTACTTTTTTATTTCTTAGAGCATACATGTCTAATGTTACCTACTAATATGGTTTTTTTAAGCATCTTTTTATCAAACATAAAATCTAATTAAAGATTCATTCTATCATTTTTAAATCTCATTCATAATTTCATCAACAAACGAGATGGCTTAATCAATTGGTGTACTAGAACTTTGTTTTGGGTTAAATATTGTTACATGCATAAACATGTAGTATTATTACATATTCATTATTAATGATATGTTGTTTGCATTTTCTTATGCTTTTGTTTTTTTTAGGTACTTGGAGGATTTCCCTAGTTTCACGGCTTCTTTGTAAGTGCCGATATGGTTCTTTCAATAAATAAAAATAGACTTTTACTTAAAAAGAAATCATATTCCTTATTATAATTGTTGCTTTTTAAGGTTTTGATGGATCGGACCATTATTGTTTTGATGATTTGAGAATTACTAGTCGACTTTCTAAGTGCGAAGCTTAAATTATATCAAAGATTTCTACAGATAGATGAGAAGGATTAATGAAGATGTTAAGATTTTTTAAGCAAAAATTGTTTAAGGTATTTTAGCAACTCAAAAACGTATCCAAAATCCCGAGGAAGCTTGTGGATGTTCAAAGCTTGTAGACGGAATTTAGAGCTTGAAGTTTGAAGGTTTACAAGACAATCTTACATGGATTGAATCTTCGTTCTTAGCCTTCCTATAGATGGGATGAGTGTCAAAACTGGATAAAGGAGGAAATCTATCGGTGTCCGATAGACCGGCTAATTGAAGGTGCAAAAGGTAAACAGGCTTCAATTTCTGGATTTGTCCAACAATAATCGAACGAAGCACAAGTACCATTACAGTCAATAATAAATGTTTCAATTCCTATTCTCAACAACAAGCACTATGGTTACTGGAGTATAAAGATGAGATCATAAAGACGTACTTCCAGTTTGAAGATTTAGAGGAAATAATTAGCAAAGAACATGATGCGTTCCTTGAAGATGTCTCAACACTTTCGGCAGCCCAGAAGGAGTTAAAAGGAGAATTAATAGAAGAATAAAACAGCGCTATTAACTCTACAACAAGCATTATCGATAGAGATTTTTCCCAAAATTTTAGAAGGCAAAACTGCCAAGGAAGCATGTGATATTTTACAGGAGGAGTTATGCGGTAGTGAAGAAGTGCGCGCTAATAAATTGCAGTCTCTTAGACAAGCATTAAAAAAATATTAAAATGAAGTTATTTGAGATAGCTAGGCAGTATTATTCAAGAATTAAGGAGCTAGTCAATAAATTGAGAAGTTATGATGAGAAAATTGTTCAAAAAATATTCATTAGTCACACAAAAAAGTTTTCACAAATAGTCACTGTCATTAAGGAGACTAAGGATATAACTAAGCTATTAGTGACTAGATTTAATCGGCTCATTAGAAGCTTTTGGGAAAATAAAAGATGACAGGGATGAAGATGAAGATTTAACATTAGCAAGTGCCTTTCAATTTAAGCTAAATTTGAAGTCTCAAAATTCAACAAAAATCTAGTAAAAATCTAGGGAAAGTTCTAGAGGAGAAGAAAGCTCTAGGAATAATGGAAATCAAAGGGAGAAAAATAAGAAGAGTAAATATCTAAAATATCCACCATGTGGCATCTACAAAGGGTCTAGTCATTTAAAGAAAAATTGTTGGCTTTGAAATAAAACTACAGTGCAAAAATTACAAGAAATTTGGGCATATAGAGAAATTTTGTTGTCTCAAGAGAAGCAATCGAGCTAATTATTCTAAAGATCATGAAGATAAATAAACAGTTATGTTCTATACATCTCAAGCTGGTTCTAGTGAAGAATGGAACAAATGGTACATTAACAGCGAATGCAGCTATCATATAACTGGTGAGGAAAGCATATTCCTTGACATTGAAACATCAAATAAATCTCAAGTGAGATTGGGAAATGGTGCTCTGGCGGAGGCAAAAGGTAGAGGGACGATCTCTATTAACACAAAGAACGGAACAAGACACATTCAGAATGTTCTGCCAGTCCTAGTCTAGAGCAGAACTTGCTCAGCATGGGCCAAATGATTCAAAATGATTATTGTATACACTTTAAAGGAGATACATGCAGAATATACTACAAAAAAAAATGATAATGCTTTAATCTTTGTTGTGAAGATGGAAAAAAGAAGTTTACCCATCCAATGGAGATATTCTAAAGAAGTATCAATGAAGACACAAGAAGATTAATCATAGCTTTGGCTTAGTATATTTGATCACTTCAACTTTCAGGGTTTGAAGATTCTCTCTCAGAAGAATATGATAGAAGATATGCCATGCATCCAAAGATAAAGATAACATATATGTAAAGCTTGTCTACTTGAAGAACAACATCGTCAACTGTTCCCTTCAAAGAAAGCCTAAAAAGCTAAAGGATTGCTAGAATTAGTACACACATGTTTTGTGGCCCAATGAGAACTCCTACTCCCAATCAAAATAGGCATTTCATTCTCTTTATTGATGATTATACCAAAATTACATGGGTTATTAATTTTTTAGAGAAATATCACAAGTTTTTGAAAATTTCAAAAAAAAAAAAAAATTCAAAAACTATGTTGAAAAGCAAATTGGTTGGCACATCAAAGTACTAAGAAATGATAAAGGCACAGAGTACAACTCGAGACAATTCAACAAATTATGTGAAGATGAAAGGGTTGAACGCCAGCATTGGGTGTGCTCCTGAACAAAATAGCGTGTCAGAAAAGATGAACAGAATAGTAGTGGAGATGATGCAAAGGTTTCATTATTTTTAATTCCATATTGTTACGAGTAGTCTTTTGATTGAGAACTGCAGCCTAAGAAAATCCCTTTATGAGTTTTATCATCTAGCCTGCTCCTCTTTTCTTTTGGTATGTGTAGATAACATACACAACCAAAGACCTTAAGATGCTTTGTAGAAGGGTTGCATCTGCTCCAAGCTTCAACTGGGGTTCTGTTTCGAACAGATTTAGTTGGACATTGATTCAACAACTGCCTCTGCCCAAATGATTCCAGAAGTCCCTTCTCTGTTAGCATTGTATTAGCCATCCCTGTCACTGTTCTATTCATCCTTTTTGATGAACCATTTCGTCGAGGAGCGTACTGAATAGTAAGCTGGTGTTCATCTCCTTCATCTTTACAAAACTTGTTGAATTGTCTTGGGTTGTACTCTGTGCCTCTATCATTTCTTAGTACTTTGATGTACCGACTACTTTGCTTTTTAGCATAGTTTAAAGTTTTTTTTGAAAATTTCAAAAACTTGTGATCTTTCTCTAAAAAAGAATACCCAAGTCATTTTGGTATAATCGTCAATAAAGATAATGAACTACCTATTTTGACTGGGAGTAGGAGCTTTTCTTGTGCCGCAAGCATCTGTGTGTACTAATTCTAGCAATCCTTTTCTGCCCGCAAGCATAGTTAAAGGGGCCAAATTTGCTATGCCAAAACCATGATTCATCTTCTTGTGTCTTCATAGCAACTTCTTTAGAATATCTCCATTGGACAGGAAAACTACTTTTTTCCATCTTCACAGCAACAATTAGAGCATTCTTATTTTTATTGTCGTGTATTCTGCATGTATCTCCTTTGAAGTGTATAAAATACCTAGTTTGAATCATTTGACTCACGTTGAGCAAGTTCTGCTCTAGACTTGGACTAGCAGAACATACTGAATGTGTTTCGATCGTTTCTTTGTGTTAATTGAGATCGTCCCTTTACCTTTTGCCTCCACCATAGCACTATTTCTCTGTCTCACTTGATATTTATTTGATGTTTTGATGTCCAAGAATATGCTTTCATCACTAGTCATATGATTGCTGCATTCGCTATTAATTTACCATTTGTTCCCTTCTTCACTAGAACCAGCTTAAGATTTATAAAACATAATTGTTAATTTATTTTCATGATGTTTAGAATAATTAGCTTGATGGCTTCTCTTGAGAGAACAGAATTTCTCTACATGCTCAAATTTCTTACAATTTCTACATTGTGGTTTTCTCGAAGCCAACAATCTTTCTCCAAGTGACTACACCTTTTGCACATGCCACATGGTGGATATTTTGGATTTTTCGTCTGCACATTTTTCTCCCTTCAATTTCCATTATTCTTAGCTCTTTCTCCTCCTCTAGAATTTTCTCTAGATTTTTTTCAATTATTTTTTGAATTCTGAGTATTCAAATTTAGCTTAGATTGAAAGCTTCTCTCTAATGCTAAATCTTCATCTTCATCTCCATCATCTTCTCTTTTCTCAAAAACTTCTAATGAGGCTATTAATTCAATCAGCAATAGTTTAGTTATATCCTTAGTCTCCTCAATGACAGTGAATATTTGTGTAAACTTTTTTGTGAGATTAATCAATATTTTTGAACATTTTTTTCTTGAGAAACATTCTCCCTATAACTTCTCAATTTATTGACTACCTTATTAATTCTTGAATGATATTGCCCAGTTGTCTCAAACTCCTTCATTTTAATATTTTCTAGTTCTTGTCTAACAGACTGCAATTTATTAGTGCGTACATTTTTACTACCATAGAACTGCTCTGTAAGATATCTCATGCTTCCTTGGCAGTTTTGCCTTCTAAAATTCTGGGTAAAATTTCCATCGGTAATGCTTTTGGTAGAGCAAGCAGGGCCTTTGTATTCTTCCATTGATTCTCCTTTAACTCCTTATTCTGGGCTGTAGAAAGTGTTGATACATCTTTAGGGAACACATCATGCTCTTTGCTAATTATTTCCTATGTCTTTAGACTGAAAGTATGTCCTTATCTTTATATTGCAGTAATCATAGTGCTCACCGTTGAAAATAGGAATTGAAACATCTATCATTGACTATAGTGGAACCACCAGAGTGACTAGAAAAAATAATGCCCAACAATAACTGAACAAAGCTCTGATAACACTGTTAGAAATTGAGGATATTCTAAGGTAAAAATTGGAAAAATAACTAAAATAGCCCCTGGGGTTTGCCTAAATCTACTTTTGCCCCTTTTTATTATTAAAATACTCATTACACCTCATGTGTTTTGCTTAAATATCACTTTTACCTATCTTATTATTAAAATGTCTAAAAACATCTTATGTGTTTTTAAAATTATACTCAAAATACTCTCTCAAGCAATTAATGTTTTAAAAATTTCAAGATTATTTTTTTCAATATATGTTATAAATTGAAAGGTTATTTTGTAAATGTTGATTTTTGTTTCTGCTGGGTTTTTTCATTTTTGTTAAAACTTTAAAAAAAAAACTAAAATTACCATTCCTAATCTTAACTAAGTACAATTTAAAACATTACTAAACCAAAATACAAAATAAAACCAATTTTAAAAAGTTAAAAGCTCTCAAAATAATTAAAGTATTTCCTTAGTTACAATATTTATTTGAATATTTAATTTTTTTAATTCTTAAGTCAAGTGATATCTAAAATAACATTTAATATATACTGGGAAGGATAATTTTAGAATTTTAAAAAATTTAATTGCTTCAGGAGAATATTTTGAGTATGATTTTGAAAACACAAGGGATGTTTTAGGAATTTTAATAATCAGAGAGACAAAAGTGGTATTTTGACAAAATATACAGGGTGTTTTGGTCATTAATAATTACACGAATAAAGTGATTTTTAAGCAAAATATAGGAGTGTTTTGGATTTTTTCCGTAAAAATAAAATGATTTTACAATTTAGGGATATTGAATAAGATGATCAATAGCAAAATGGTAGTAGTTTTATTGAAAATAAAACTAACAGGCTGGTGACAAATTGGCGCAAATGGAGCTCTAGTGCATTAGCCGAGTGGGGAAATTTTAGGAGCTAGGAATACAAGTGATTGAATTGCAAAATGAAGTACATGGCTGCCTTTGTATGGACTTCTAACGCCGGAGATTCTAGTCGGTTGTTGCTCAAGTTGCTAGCTTGCTTGAATATTTGACTCCTATTATTGGATGAGTGATATAGCTTGCTGCTTCTAATTGGAATTGTGAATTAGCTTCTTGTTCCCATTGGATTAGTGACGTAAGTTGTAGCAAATGATTTGGTTGCTTATGTTGTTGCCAACATGTAAAACTGATTAACTGCATGTTTGGTAATGATTTCCACCACAAACTCAGTTATGAACAGTATAAAATAATAAAAAAATTGTTATAATATAAAGCGCGCATATGCTACAGTAAAAATGGTTCTAACCATCGGTTCCCACCACCCTTTCAAACTATTTGTCCTCATCAATTAAGCTTTTATAGCTAGGATTGTGTATTACTTAATTGCTAAGTAGTAACGGGAATGTTCTTCACCATTTAACAGTCCGGCAGTGAAGACGTTCGGCTTGTCAGTGCTGTTCCAGCAGCGCCTAGAAGAAAAGCATCATTAGATGGCGAGCAAAAAGTGTGTTTTTGATTAGTTTTGGGCTGTTTATATTGCTTTTGAGGTTTAAAATGCTTGAGGATCATTATCATTGCTTTCAACGAGTGCTAAAGCTTTTCCGACTTTCTCAAATACTAAATTGCATTTATTTCCTTTTGAAGGAGCGTTGTTTACAATTAATAAACTCCAATGAGAAGTATTGATCGGTTATTTTACTATCTTTTAGTACCAAAATCGTATCAAATGGATCCTATGAAAGATTGTTGAGTGAACTAAAACTTCTATATCCCGAGTCAAGTTTAATGGTTGCCAAATTCTTGTAATTTGATATGTAAATGCTAGCCAACCTGCTAAGTTAAACTTTGGATGTTGTAGGGGTTTTGGTGAGCCTCTGGTAAAAGAAGACATCATCTGTATTTGGAGGGATTATGTGAAAAAGCTAATCAAAATGGTAAAAAAAATTGAGGCAAATTTTGTTTGGAGACCATGGATGTAAACATTTTGTCACACCTTTATAAATGGTGTAAACATTTTATTATTATTATTATTATTATTATTATTATTATGGTATTAACCATAATATTCTTATTAATAAGACTCTTTTGTTTTATTATTAAGGTTTTTTTAACCACTAGATTTAGATCAAGGATATAAAATAAGATTTAAACAGAAGTAAAAATAGACCTAACCATACTTGATAACAACCTTTTTTAATCAAATAATTACCCAAAAACAATTTTGAAAGATACTCAAAATTTGGAGGTTCTTATCTGGAAAAAATAAAATTAAAATAAAAACAAAAAATAATTAAAAAGGGGAATCTGGCAGCAGCTCGCCTTGAGTCCATCATCTCCTCTGACACCGACATTCTTCCTTTCCCTAATCCGTTCGCAGCCATGTCCTTTTTTGGAACAGTAGGTTTTGAACTTGGAGAGGGGTCTCAACACACAGACGCAGAGGCAGAGGCAGAGGCAGACTCCCTCTATGGCGGCAGCGGCGGCTTGGAGGCGAGGTCAAAGTCGCGTCGACGGACCTTCATGACCCTCGCAGTAGGGTCACTACAGACCTGCACCACCTGTGGTGGTCGCGACGGACCTCACAACCTGTGTTTAAAGCGCCTCTGGATTGGGACCTGCGACTTTGGATGGGGACCTGCAACAGACCTGCAAAGTCACGACCCACAAGCCGATTGGGACTTCTGTTCTCTGGCGACTCGTGACGGAATCGCAACTGCTCTCCTCGGTCCGAGGTCGTCAAGGCAGACCTACTCTTGGGGCGCCTAGGCCGCTGGCGATCATGGCGGTCGTGATGTTTTTTTTTTTTTTTAATTTTTGAATTCTGATTTTTAGGTTTAAATAAATCTGGTGTGTTTGACTTATTTTAAGATTAGTGAGCTTGTTGAATTTGAAACCGTAGGATGTGGATCTTGTGGATAGAAAAGGTTCTTACTGATGAGCTTTTTTTTAAGGGATTAATAAGACTTTTTAGAGTGTCTTATTGTAGCATTTCTCTACTATTATTATTTTATTATTATTATTTTTTTTATAACATAAAATACTAGGAGAAGCGTAATTAAGAAAAGTAAAGGAATTAACTAATATAATATGCTCCTGAATAATATTTGCCACTCATTGAAAAAGGTAAAACCATGGCAAATGTATTCAAAAATTTTAAAAGTTTGCTATTTTCTAACTCGGCCTTCTATATTGTATTGTTTTTACTTCTTTACTTTGTTCTCTCTTTTTTGTATTTGATCCTTCTCCTCCTCTTTCTTATTTAAAGAGGAAAAAAAAAAAAAAGAAGATAGAGGGAAACAGCAGTCTTGAGAGGGTTAATTAAAATTAATCTCAGATATTTAACATAGAAGAATAAAGGGAGAATAAGAGAAATAACAATTTTAAGAGGGTTAATTAAAACTCATATTAAATATTTGAAATAGGTTTAGTAAATAACACATTATTTATCTTAATCCACTAAAATATCAACAATACTCATCTTGTTCATTTTTTTGTAAATTTCCTCTCTCCAATTCTTTTTCTTTCTCCTCTCTTTCTCTCTCTCGTCTCTCTCTGACCATGATGGCGTAGCAAGTTTGTGGAGAGACAACAACAATGAATTTGGCGCAAGGTTGCAACGACGACGTTACAACTTCTCGCTCTCTTTCTCTCTCGACTCGATGATGGTTGATTAACAAAGCATCACAACAACGAAGGCAGATCACAATCTCAGGAAGACGACGATGGAGATCTTGTTGTTCACAATGACGAAGGACAAGTGAGGATTGTTATCGAGCAATGATGTCAACCTCTCTTTTGCGTCTCTAACACTGATGAATGGATTTCGTTGTTCACAAGGAGAACGATGAAGATCTCGTTGTTTGGATGACAGAGGACAAGCGACAACGACAACGAAGGACGGACAACGGAGAGAGAAAGCGATAACGACAACGAAGGACGAGCAACAGTGACAATAGAGGATGAGTGACAATGGGAGATCGAGCGACAATGTCGACTTTGCACTCCAATGAAGAGGAACCGACGGTGGTTAAAGAGTCTATACAATGACTTTAAACAGCTTGATATAAGACATTTGCTAATATCTTAAATGTGCCTGACATTTGCTATCAATAATTTCATAAATCTGACATTTGCTACTATTCGGGGAAAAAATGACCCCTTTGTGAGCATATCTAAACACGGTTTTGTTTGGCTCATTTAAGGGCATATATAAAATGGTTTTATTTTAATTACGTAAATAAAATTGAGAATTTATGGAAATGGTATTGAAACCATTTTTTAAGTTGTTTTTTTATCGTGTTATTCATGTTAGGATCGGCACCAAAGAAATAAATATTTTATTTGTAACTAAGACGTTTTGTAGTTAAAAAATAAAAAATAATACTATGAATATTTCATGTATTGATAATGGTTCTCTTGTTACTTTTACTATAATGATTGTGCACTTAACAAACACATGATTCGTGACTATTACAATCAATCTTAGTATTGGGCATATGTGGGGTTTATATGCGAATAGATAAACATAAGAATTAATAGTTAAAATTATATAGCCCACAATTCGCGTACAGGGCTAGGCATTTTATACTGATAAGGCTAAAATAGACATTTATGTTCAATTGGGGAGGCGATCTCCAGGCCATTGGAGCGGATTGACTCTATGATTAATACATTGGTTTGGTAGACTTAATGGTACTCGCACACCAGACTAGACCTAAAGTATAATTGATTCAATAATAATTCCTTTTTACTTTAGATCAATTTTTTACTTTGATAATCATTTATGCGTAATTTTTAATCTTGAAGCAGATTCATGACTCTCTGTTTGTAGCTTGTATATTTTAACATGCCAAAGACAAAAGTTCTGATGAACGAATAATCTATTAGCATGTTAGAGATACAACCTATATTCAATAAGAGCATGATCCACATATATGAAATTCATAGCTCTCTAACAAAGAGTCAATTCTATCTTCACAAATGCATTATTTAAGAAGTTGGAAAAGAAAAAGTCCTTGGTTTTCTAGACACATAATGTACCTAGATGATTTTTATTTGTATTGTTATAAATGAAAATTTTCTAATAAGTGAAATATTAAAACTTAAGATAAATAATTAGAAGGTAAAATGAAACCAAGTCCTTCATCCGATTATGGATAACTTATAGAAATACACATACTATGAGAGGTCATAGACAAGAACAATTTATTTAGAGTGAATGAGGGAAATAACAGAGTATCAAAATTTTTGAAGTAAATAACTGGTATTGAAAATATTTGTAGTAAATACTATATTCAAGATTTAAATAATTTATTTATTGTATAAATAAGAATTATTTAGACTCTAAACATGGGGTATTTACACCTTAAATCTATTCATGTGTAAATAAGAATTATTTACATTGTGAATAAGAGTGTAAATATTTTATTTGCAGTATAGATTTGTTATTTGCTACAAAATTTTCAAAACCTGGTATTTATTATATTAGTTTTGAAGAAGTGATATTACTAAAATTTCTCTTTATTTAGAGTCTTGTGATATGGTATATTATCGTGGGTTTATAATGGACTAACACTAATATTAATAATTAAATAGATAATTAATCATGATTAATTTTATCTATTAATATTGGAGCTTGATAAATTATATTCATCGGGTCCCAATTCGAGCTTACTAATTCTTTGAAAGCTAGACAGATGCAATTTATTATAAGGAATATAGAAGTATGTGAGACACGCCTCTTGGCCTAATAGTGTACACCCCACAATCTAGATAGACTATGTGGCACCAAGCGCAATCTATCTAGACTGTAGGCGCCAACAAATGGGCGATACTGGATAATTATTCACAATTATTTAAACTAGACAATTATTTTAAATAATAGAATTTCAATTTAAATCGAATTGTTTGAATTGGAGTTATCTTGGATGATGCAAGAGATCACACAATCTTACATTATGATTGGCTAAATTTTTTAATTCCCCAACCATAGGTGGACGTGTACCACACAGATAGACTCCATGTGGTTGGCATGTTCTACTAGGAGAAGGAGAGAGAGAATTTTCACCTAATTCTGATACGCTTTTGACTCTTCCAATTATATCGATAAATAAAGGCCTTGAGTCCTATTTATTATTAGACTACCATAGTGCAAACCAAGTAGAACAGAGGTTAGATTATTCACCTTTTATAATTCTAGCTCTTCTACATTATAGTTAAATGGTAAGAAGCTGTGATAATACTTTGTTGAATTGTGCCCTCACAATAGCCTGAAAGATGAGATATAACATTAAAGATCCAAAAATTGAGATTGCTTCCTAGAGTTTTTAATCAATCAAAAGTGATGCTTCCACTCGTCAATAAGTAGATAAGTAAGAATTATATTGATAGTTTATTGTAACATGAGTTAGATCTTGGATGATGTAAAATAAAAATTTTAAAATTCCTTTATATCACCAAATCAAATTTTCCAACAATTTAAAGATATAATTTTGAATATGTAGTTTAAGAGACTATAGCAATGCCTTACAATGTTACGGAGTCTCGTATTATCTCAAATCCACTACATACTAGGTGTAGTTTACAAATTATATAAATATATATGTTCGTGTGTATATATATGATTGAGTTGTCAGTGATTACCTTTTTTTTTTCATATAACCATTAATGGTTATAGACAAAATATAAAAATACGTACATGCTTTAACAGTATTTCATAATGTGGCAGTTTACATTACTTGCTATAGCAAGTTAGCAATCTAATAATCTAAAACATTAATTAATTTTTTTTTTTTTTTTTACTGCCTTCTCTTTCTCCTTCTCTCTCTCTCTCTCTCTCTCTCTCTCTCTCTCTCTCTCTCTCTCTCTCTCTTTTCTCTTACGTGAAAAGATCTTCTAGTAGCAAAGCAAAAATAAATAATGAAAATGAAAATGAAAAGAGCGTTCCTTATTGTTCGTCCCGTACCTTCTTCTCAAAGACTTTGCATTGATCTCTGTTCACAGCTACCTCAAGGACCCCAAACGCCGTTTTCACATGTTTTTGTTGCCCTATTAATTTTCTTTTTTCTTTTTTTTTTTTTTGAACTTCTTTGTTGTTCTAGTTGCTTTCTACATTTTCATATCAAAATAATAAAGAAAACAAATACATCCATTCTAAAATTTCTTGCCATTGCATATGCATAAAACAATATTTTTTTTTTATTTAGTTTCTTCTCCATTTCATCGAAGCTTTTATTTTTCGTATCCATCATTTGTTTTTTCGCTATTAGTTGACAACTATAATAATAATTATGAAGTTACAATATGCAAATTATAAGTTTTATTCTATTATGCAGAAGTGAATATGAAATTGTAGTACTTGTATAAATGAAATAATAATGATGATAACAAGTACGCATTATAAGAAGTGTGCTAATTATAACGAGTAAGAGAAAAATGATTGTTTTATATAATGATATTTATTTATGTATTAAATTGCTTTAATTTTATGTAGTTTCACCCTTTTTATTAAAGATTATTGTTATTCCGTTAGAAATGGGATTTTTCCAGGGACAATATATATAGAATTGCTTCACTTAACTCGATGTACCACCACTGGGAGGGTCGACTATGGGCCAATCCCACAGCCCGATTCGTTCAAATAGCAGAATGGTAACATTAGGGGAACTTCTCAGGTTGAAATCTTCTTCAATAGAACATATTTTGAAATTGTTATATCTGATTAAAATTATTATACATTTGACAGCTAAAAGACAGATACTTACTAGTGAGTATATTTTTCGATTCCATGAAAGAAGTTGCTTAACTATTGTTAATGTAAACTATAGTTTTACTTAAGTATGACCAGAAGCTCTTCTAGAAGAGACTAGACCTGTAAAACGGTTTAGAAAGCTTCTCGAAAACTATGGGAAATTACTTGAAAATTTTAGATGTATCTTACAAGGATTAATTTCATAAAGCCTTTGAACTTTTTTAAGCATTCATTTCATATCCTCAATCATATAAATTCGTTCAAAATGCCTCTTTCGTCTAGATCCATCTGTAATACCAACGGAGATAGATAGCGAAAATTAAAATGATCAAGATAATTATTACCTCATTTTGTAGTATAAACCGTGAATATCATTATAATAATTACTATTTAATTTTACCATTCCTAAAATATTTCTAAAACAAAGTATGTTTGAAACTCTAATAAATTTTCCATACGGTATAATTTTTGCAAAAGGAAATCTCACTTATGCCCAGGAAGCTGTTTTTAGAATTTCTTAGCCAAACAATAAGGCTTTAATTTTTTTTTTTTTTAATGTAAAAGCAAAAGTAAAAGTTGCACCCGATGGACCCTTAAAACCTCCGACAAGTCAAAAACTAACTTCTAAAACCTAATGTCCAACCAGCACTGCATGTCTTTTTCGTTTTATAGGTTCAATTACAATTCAAACCTTTTTGGGTAGTATGTTTTCACAAAAATTTAAATTTTTGTTTAGAGTTTTGTTTGAATCTATGAACCGAATGAGTTAGAGTTCAGATCCTTTTGCTCATATACACGTTTGTTCTCTTTTAGTGCCTCATTGGCAGTTAAAAGCTTTAGATAAAATAAAATGAATTTGACAAAATACAAGCCGCCAAAATAAGGGTCCTAAGACCTTCACGCCAATTTTAGTCTCAATATTTAAAAAATTCTATTTAGTCTATATTATTTATTTTGTTCAGTCCTCTCTATAAGTTAGATATTAAATATTTAAAACATATTCTTAAAAAGTCTCACTGGTCCTTAACATATTACTTTGCTTTACTTTTGGTCCCAATCAATTATTTTGTTTTACATTTGATCTCTCTGATAATAGGATATTATTAAGGATCCAAAATTAACCAAAAATACTAAAGTGAGAGGTTAAATACAACAATTTTCATTTATGTAACTAAAATAAAAAATATTTATTATATTGTTTCTTAAATGAGCTTTATTTTTTTAAAAAAAGATAAATTGAATATTTAATATCGGTATATTATACATGCACAGTATATAAAATACCTATGATGTTTAGAATTGTGATTATCCAACCCAATATATTTATATACATACATACATATATATATATGTATTAATCATAATACATAGCTTATTTAAAATGCATGATTATCTACTACTTATATACATATATTAAAAACTCTACTTATATTTTTCAAAATTAAAATTCATCTTATTAAAAATCTGATAAAAATTGTTACTTATATACATCAAAATCATAATATTTAGTTTTTCACCTTACATTTTTAAATTAAAGTACCTAATAACTCTCATGTATAAAAGAGAAACCAAAAGGAAAACAAAGTAATAAATTAAAAGCTAAAGTACGACATTTCAAAAATTTTCCGTTTAATATTTAACGTCTAACTAACAAAGGGAACAAAACTGAAACAAAGTAATAGATTAGGAACCAAAATAAGATTTTTAAACGTTAGGAACTCAACAGTAACCAAGGGTAAACCTCATAGGCTATTTGTAATGTTTACCCCCAAAATAAACGGAAGATATTAAATCTAAATACCTACCACTAACATAGCATTTTGCATGTAGATAACATGTAGGTACAAAAACATTAAGCAGTACTTCTCAATTTTATCATGGACGGTTGTTTGTTTGCCAAAGACGAACAATGCGTTTTCAATCTTCCCTTTGTTTCTTTAGCCTGAAAAATAGCGGACAACATATGAGACACAAAAATATTCCCGATGGTTGAGGGATTATTTTACCTATAGGAACCACCTACTTTCTATTTTATAACAAAAACAATGCAGAGCCGCAAGAAGCATAGCTCAAACTAGCTCAACTTTTCCACCTTATGATCCTGATATATAAGTGTACCGAGTCTGAGCACCCATGAGAAGCTCAACAATTTTCCCTGCACCATACCAATAAGGTCAACTTCTGTTTAAGTCGAAAAACCGGGCATTAAGGGAATAACTGTAAGAATAAACCACACCTGTAAGAATCCCGACGACAGGTACAGGTTCCAAGATCTTCTGGGTGTTTTCGAGTCTTTGACTGAAATATTTAACAATCATAGTCAGGCCACTTCAAGAGGAAGAAGTAGCAAAATGCAGCGTTAATGTTGAACATGGGGCCAACAATATTCGAAAGTCACCGGTACCTGATATACTTGCCAAAGAACGGATCTCTCAAGAGGTAAAATGCCCACAACAGCTTTCTTCTTTTAATCTGAATCATGCCACAATATTGAAACAGATTTAGCATCACCACTAACAAAAAGGGAGAAGCCATTTCCAATAGAAAGTCACTTCTCCAAGAAAACAGATAGTGACTCATGTATGACTTAATGAAAAGTAGGATTTAAAAGCCCACAAACCTCATGCTGCTCTGTTTCAGAAAGATGAATTTTCTCTTTTTTACCATCTTCTTGTGACGTGACATGTGAAAGAATTCCCATGCCTATGAAGTCCACGGCTAACGAAAGAACCCATGGAATCCACGACCGAATTCCATATTTCCGGATAAATGCAACATAAATAAGAGGTCTTGTGATAAATAACACTTCCCCGGCAACGAACAAAGCCCCACGAAAACCCTTTTCCACCAATATGGTAGAAAGGGTACGTGTTTCAACCACTGGCCCTGTAGGGAAAGAAGAGTAAAAAGAAATCTGGTGCAAGTAATATCATTGCTAACTTATCTCTGAGTTTTGGTTTTAGAAGTAGTAGTTACGTGGAGGCTCAATAATTGCTTGTTGATGTTGAACCCTGCACAGCCATGATGGGTTTGAGACCGTCCTAGCATTTTGTCCGAAGCTGTTCAATGCAAACAGGGCCCTTCCTTCTAGATTCCCTGGGTTCAGACCATGATTGTTCATCATGTAACCAGGCCTCTGAAGATCTCCTTGCTTTGCAAAACCATTGTATACATTATCGGCAGTTGAAGTTTTTGAATGGTCATCATCATTAGGTGTATCGCCTCCGCGAAGAAGCATCTTATACCCGCTATTCCGAAACAAAGCTAATCTTACTATCACCCTGTATAGCATTAGCATTATGTGAACCAAAGGTAAAACAGCAGACAAATGACGGTGAATAGTTGGTAATTGGATTTACATTAGAAGGAAAAAAAAAAAAAGAAGGTGTTCTTACTTAGTGGCCTCCATAAGAGCAATGAAATTCCATTTCTTCTCATCACCAAAATAATCTTGAGCTGCAACTTCAACCAACGTTTCTAATTCTTTCAAAGCAGAGATGCACAACGGGTAAGGAAAAAGCGTAAGGCTTTGCAGGGCCAGCGTGTTTTGGGAGAGGAGCTGTTTCTATTATATGTTCATTGATAGCCGTGATTATGCCAAAAAGAGCAGTTACTGCACAGAATCACCAAAGCGTTCAATGGTAAGTGGAAAATCAAGACTTTATATCTTGCACTAAAAATGGAAGAATTGACAATGAATAAGCTAGAGAATAGATTTTGCAGTTCAGTACCCTATAAAAGAACTCAGATTTTTTCACTTGGGCTTAAAATTCTTCTTAGGTCAACATGAAAAAATCCAACGTTTTGTGGTATTGCAAAATTATAAATTAGAAATTAAAAATAAAAGCAATAAGTATGTACATTTCTGGTCACTTAGTTAACAAGAAGAATGTTTTTTGATCAAGCACATAATTACTTCTAACGCCAATTAAAAAAAGGAAAGAAAAAAAATTGACTACTTAAAGAAGAAATGAAGTCCTCTTTATCCCCTAAGCTAAACAAGAAGTAGCCAAATGTTACCAAACTTTCACAAAACCTGCTTCCGGTCCTATCTCTGAAGTAGAAAATCGTTCAGGAAGAAGCCATGTCAAACCCTGCACAGCATTTCCAACAACTAGATAAGATAACAATATTCCTATTACACACCAATACCAGCTTCTAATGTTGGTTTTCTGCCCGCTTATGAGTTATCAGGGGTGATTAAGAAATAAAATCCACATAACAGCAGAAAAATAAAGATAATCAACAAATTATTTATTGTAGTATCTAATTGTTACAAAAAATAAATAAAAATATTCATAAAACTAAAACTAGAAGTATGGAATAGAAATATATTGCATTAACCACATTCCACTGACCTCCCTAAGCACTCATGATCCTTGTTTTTTTCATACACAACATAAACAATTGATTCTAAACATGGTCAAAGATTGCCTTTAACTATATTTTCCCTGTTTCTGAGCTACATATGAGAAACTAACCTGACCAAAAATACGAAAACAACCTAAATTTTCAAAAAAAAAAAAAAAAATTGATGAGCAAGGAAGACCAAAGAATTGTTATGATTATCAAGTGTACGAGAAACCCATTTAACCAAATAACACAAACAACCTAAACAATTTACAAACAAGTTGTAAAATAATCAAATGAAATCATGAAATTGAAAACAAGTTTCGAGAGCTCACGTTAGCCAGAGACTCCAGGGAGTGCACGTAATCCTTGTTCTCCCGAACCCATCTCTTATAAGCCTCCATTGCCTCTTCAAAAGCTAGAACTTTTAGAAACAATAAATTGTACGGACAGTTAAACTTAAAACCTAAAAGTTATAACAGCTTTCCCCAAAATCCAAAAAAGCCGAATCTTTTTTTTTTTTTTTTTTTTTTTTCTCTCGTAAAAGCTTGAAAGCGAGAAATTGCAGCAGAAAGATAACAAGAAGTGCCTGATCCTAAATTGTTTTTGTTTGCATATATTGTAGCAAATTGGATTAATTACATTAGCACCCCCGTCTTTTACCAAAATAACAAAGAGACCCTTCACTGAAGCTAATTAGACGGACGCCCTAAACTAACTCCGTGTGTTTTATACGTAAAATTACAAAAATCCCTCTTGATCCTGATCTAAACACTTCTAAAATCTCAGCCCTTAACCCTTGGATCAAAAATTAAAAAAAAAAAAAGACAAGAACAACAACAATAACAACTTGAAGTGCCAAAACAGACCCTACCTCCCTCACCCTTCGTCCCTCCAAGCACCTCCCGACCACAGCCCACCGCTTCGTCCTGCCTCCGTCCTAGCCCGCCGACCCCGCTCCAGTCGCCCGTCGCGCCCTACCCGCGTCGCCCTAGAACCCCCGCGCCTCCACCAAATCGAAAAGAGAGATCGAGGGGGAAATCGTGAGAGACAGAACGAGGATAATTTTTGCTAAGGAGCGAGAGGATTTTTTTATTTTGTTAGAACCTATTTAAAATATTATAATATATAAAAATTTTATATATTGTAGTGATTTTTTATTTTTTACTTAGTATATAAGAGTTTTATATTATTTAATCATTATAATTAATCAATGCACTTAAATACTCTACTAATGTTATTATTTAAATTTGGAGTTTATGATTTTCCTATAGTTTTTAATTTTACTTTTTTTAATCTTTTATGGCAAAAAATATATTAAGACATAACTATCTAATTTAGTATTTCTCAAAGAAAAAAAAACTAATTTAGTATGATTTTAATTAGTTGTAAAATGACTACAATTATTGATTTGTAAGGAAAAAAACAATTTAATTTCATTAAAGTTTGAAAAGAAAAACCCAAGACAAATTTTTTTTATATAAGAGTGAAAATTATAGTTAAAGAATGTGTAAACATTGATTACACGCTTTTTTGATATAAGATAATGGTAAAAAAGTCAGTTCAAACAACAAATACAGCAAAAGAATTTTTTTAGGCATGAAGGGGCTTTTTATATTTGAAAAAAATTTAAAAGTTAAAGTTTATTCAAAATTAATGGTTAACTAAAAGAGTGGGTGTTTTGTAACTTTTATTTTCTTTTGTAAAATCAAGGATAGTGATGTAATTAGATTTAATTAAACGAATATCTTTATTATTATGGCAAAATATAAAAGGTGTTATTGTAGTTAATACTAACAAATTGGTCCTTAACTTATGAGTGGATAAGCTTGTCGTTTTATGTTAATTTCTGACATTAGTTATGGATGTATCTCTTGGGATATTTTTAAATACATACTTATTATTAGGTTTTTTTTTCTTTGGTTTTTGAATGAAACTTTTTTTTCCCTTAAAAAAAATTTTTTTTGAAGTGTTTTGAAAGAAACTTTTGGTGTAAGAATTATCCTCCATTTTTTCAATCATTATGAGTGTGTAGGTGCACATTTAGGACCAAAAATGAAACCAATCTAGTGTAGAATGTGAAGCTTGACATTATTGCCTATTTTTGATTTATACAGTAGCATGTAAAAACATTACATTGTAGCACTTAGGATTATATGGTAGGAACGATGTTACATTGTAGCATTTGGCAATATAGTTTTAACTATGCTGTTTCAACTATTACAGTGTAAAACTCTCACAAACTATAGCATAAAGCAAAAGTAAGCTAACAGTATAAAGCTCTCATATGTTACAATAAATTGATTTTAGTTATATAGTTCTAACTAATTTTTCAAATACACTACAAATATGTACAACCATTGTAGTGATTGTATTAATTTTCAATAGTTGGTTCTAAAATTAGAGTATTTCCATATTGTGTGTTGTAAATTTTTTACGTGAATACTTATATACTAAATTATTGAAAAATTAATTTAGCTATTAAAATACCAATTCTTATCCTTAGTTCAAAGTTATAGGTCCTTTTTTGTCTCTCTCTCTCTCTTGACGTTTTTATCTCTAAACGTTGCCTAAATTGACATTTTACATTTTACCATTTGAATTATTAACGGTCACGAATAAATCTATTAATTCAATAACATCTAGTATAATGTTAAAATTTAAAAGGATA
>JAJQZP010000397.1:0-284359 GCA_025403435.1 Artocarpus heterophyllus
ATGCCATTGGTTTGGTCCTTAACACTTATTCAGATATAGTGCCGCTATCGATATGTGGTCCTTTGGATGTATAGTTGCTGAATTGTTTTTAGGCTTGCCATTATTCCCAGGAGCCTCAGAATTTGATCTTCTAAGGAGAATGATAGAGATACTTGGGTATGCCTCTGTCGTCTGGTTCAGTTATTAGGCAGCACACATGTTTTCATTGGTTGTCTTAAGGATAATACTGATTTTTTTTTCCAAGGTTTTGGCCAAATTCCTTCTGGCTTTGTTTTGTTCTAAGTATATAAATGCACGTATATTGAACGAAATTATATATGCAGAAAAATACACATAGATTTCAGGAAATTGAAGGACAAGCTCCACAAATTCACGTTGCATATGTAGTAGACATGAAAGTCCCTCATCAGAAATCTGGGACAGTTGAATAGATTTTTCCTTTAAATTAAGCTGCAGATGAGCCCATCAGTTGTATGATATCGATATAATTTTTAGATTTTACACTACTAATGAGTCATTGTCAAGGGTAACAACTCAGCCATTAGTGATCAACCAATCATTCAAAGTTGTCCGCTTGGAAAGCTAGAGAATTCTATTGCTGAAGTTGATTGATAATCGGTTATCTTGTGCCCTTGAGTATGTCTTGCTTAACATGTTGGAGAAAAGGTTTTGGAATTATTCAGTTCAAATTTCATGCTCCTTCTCTTCGTTTTCGATTGCTTCTTGTTGCTTAGGTGTGGGTGTTCCCTGCCCCTTTATCCCTTTCTGCGCTGCTTTCCTTTTCCCAGAAAATATCTTTTTCCTATCCCGATGAGGAATAAAAAAAAATTATGCATGTTTTGTTCTTCCAATTGTTTCTAAAACCCTTGTGCATACACTTGTAACGTTGTAGAGGTCAACCGCCTGATTATCTACTAAAAGAAGCAAAAAACACAAGCAAGTTTTTTAAGTGCATTGGGAGTGTACACAATATTGAAAATGGAGAAGTTTCTGCAAGCATCAGAAGTGCTTATCAAGCGCTAACAGAAGAAGAATATGAAGCTGTAAGTCTTGACGTCTATCCTTTTCACTCAATTATTTATGTGAGTTCTATCTTATAACCTCACTGTCTAACTCTTTTAGCTGACGGTTTCTTTTAGAGAGAGTCAAAAAGGCCATCTGTCGGGAAAGAGTATTTCAATCATATGAACCTTGAAGCGATTGTCACCAACTACCCCTACAGAAAGAACCTGGCTAAGGAAGATATCATTAAAGGTTTTCTTTTGATTTAAGTTTTATCGATTTTAGTATCCAAACAGAATAGACTTGTACAAGTATGCTTAGTATGTAATTAATTTCTTCTAAAGGAGTCATTGATGAATTGTTTATTACATGTGTGGTAGAAAGTCAAATTCGTCTAGCTTTGATTGATTTTCTGAGGGGACTTGTGGAGTTTGATCCTGCAAAACGTTGGTCGCCTTTTCAGGTTATCAATGATCTTCATTTTTGAGTTTTCCTCTTGTAAGTCGCTCTATTTCTAACGTAATGAAACTAAGTTTGTTGCCATGAATTTTTAGAGGTGAATTCATGTGTCTGCAGGCTTCAAAACACCCTTTTGTAACAGGCGAACCTTTTACATGTCCATATGAACCTCCGCGAGAGACCCCTCGATTGGTAAGTGGATCCATGTATTAGACTTTTTGAGATGCTCTATTAATTTCTTGGTTGACAATACAACATGGTGAAACCGTCCTCAAACAGATTTGTTTTGCTTGTTGTACCTATATTTGTGTTGCTACTACATTATCTGTGAAACTTTCATACAGCATGTATATGCTTATAGCTGTTAATCCCATGTGATTTCTAGAAAGTTAACCATGGTATATGCTTTTGTCATGAGTAATTAAATTATGTTTCTATGCTTCTTCCTCATCTTTTCAAGCATGACAACTTATGGTTGTTGCTAAACCTATATCTCTTCAGTTCCTTATTTTCAAGATGGAGATAACTATCCACTTTTCATTAACACCTGCCTATATTTTGTTCTCTTTCTTTTTCTTCTTTCTTAGCCTGTTGCTCAAATATAAGGGTGGACCACTATCCACTTTTTGTTAACACTTGCCTATATTTTGTTCTCTTTTTTTTTCTTCTTTCTTAGCCTGTTGCTCAAAATATAAGGGTGGACCATCATCCTGGTGGAGGGCATTGGTTTGCTGCTGGTCTCTCTCCTAATGTAAGCTAGATTTCTTTTTGAATGTGTCATTGTTTCAAAGCACTGCATCATTTGAGTTAGGCTTACGTATTCCCATCTACTGGTACTCCATTATCTGCATCACAGTTTCCCTCACTGAATTACTTTTTGCATCTTTGCAGATTCCAGGAAGGAACAGGGTTGCTGTGCATAATAGCCCACATTTTCAAGTGGTTCCATATGCGCATGCGAACAGTTATGGGAGTTACGGAAGCTATGGTAGCTACAACGATAGTACAGGGCTAGGAAGCAGTTACGGAAGTTATGGAGATACTAACGGTATGTACGCATATTTTTCGCCTGTTGGTCCATCTGGCATGAACATGCATGTACCGGGTAACATGTCTGTTCTTGGAAGTAGTCCTGATTCAAGACGGAGGATTGTTCATTATTCAAATGGAATTGGCATAAGTCCATCAGCAGGGAATTTTGCACCACTGCCCCTTGGCACTAGTCCTTCACAATTTACTCCACCAAGCTCCTATGGTCAAGTTTCAGCTGGTTCTCCAGGACATTATGGTCCAACTTCTCCAGCAAGGGGCAGTTGTCACGGATCTCCTTTAGGGAAGATGGCGGCTGTTAGCCAGTTTAACAGAAGAAAAGGTTGGGGATACCCTGGAGGCTCTCAATCTCAAGAGAGTTCATCCACAAGTTGGCAAGGGCAATTTGCTGATGGCGTGAACTCCAGCCAGGCTGAGGGAAACTCTCAATTGCTTGGTAGTTCACCATCACATCCACATTCAAACTCAAATGCTGCCAGGTGGAAGCATCATGGAGGAGGCAGTGGTATCTCTGCTGGTTATTCTGCCCTTCAAAGTGTGCCGGGCTTCTTTGCTATTGGTTCCAGTATGCAGTATTCGCATACAGGAGTTGCTCATGATAAGCATGAGAGTAGCCTGATGTTGCCTGATCCGGGGGATTGGGATCCCAATTATAGGTAAGGAGCGTTTCGTTGCTATTATAAAAAACACTGATGCATGCTTTATTTGTGACAATATATGTGTGCGTTTTAAATTAGACTATTGGTGGGGCATGCGAGTAAACTAGTTTTGAACTTCTATAATACTAGGACGAACCCAATTTCATTGTGGTAATTATTTTAATTCAGTGTATAATTAGGGGTCCAGCATTGAAGTTGAACCAACAAATAGTTGATTCGCATGGTATGTCATCGTAGTCTCACCTGGGTCATGTAGTTAGTTCTCTTTTCTTTGATTTTATAAAAATATTATCCCATAGGAAATAAAGCACCATGGAGAGATATTGGTCCAATAGGGCTCACTGCACGTTGGTAAAGACCATTCTTTTGCTGTTTGTTTGTTACTGTGGTTGCATGGTACTAATGAATTATAAAAGTCTTATTTCCGTTCTAATCCCTAATGACCTATAAAATTGTTCTACGTTAACTTCGATAATTGGTCAATCATATGTGATACATATTCACAGGTCAAAGTATGTCCATTGGCATGTTTTAGAGAATATGTTTGAGTTCCTCACATGGTGCTAAATTCTTTAATTGGACTTGTGATATGTGAATCTTGCTTTTTCCCCCTCTTTTTCTCTTCTAAAGTTATTCTTTGATTCTTCTCCAGCGATGAACTTCTTTTGCAAGAAGATGGCTCAGATTTGAACTGTATAGCTAATGAGTTCAGCAAAGCTATGGACCTTGGTTCTTCAGAACCCATTATTGAACAAGGAAGATTTAACCACATCTCAAGTACAAGCCAAAGGTGCGTTGTCTCGCTTATTTGGGGGTTTATTCTAGTTATTTCTGTCTAGCGTTTACGTCTCTGTGCGTTGTTTTTCTGAACTGAAAGTTTTATTGTCATATGTATTTTCTCTTAAACTTGTATTGTCAAATTTCCATCTAAATATCATGAAGCAAAATTGCTTGATGTACAAAATTAACTTGAACTTCTTTCTTTTGGGATTCCCTTCTCTCACATTCTTGCTTAAGGATTGGAGGGCCATACTTGGAGATGGATGATCTTTATTTATCACATTTCCGTTCATTATTTGTTGTCTCATTTTGGTTTATCAATTTTATTTTAGACCAAATGGACCTCTCCAATCATTTTCACGTTTAGAAATGGGCAGCATTCCCTCCGATGCAGTACATTCTGGATATTTGCATTTGATGTCAAAACCTTCGCATTTGATGCCTCATGCTTCACAAAGTTCTCCGAGCCGATTGGGCCAGCAACATCATCGGTACAGTCAGGGGAGACCTATTGCTGCAGTTAGGGGCAGTGATTGGAACCATATGAAGGTCCAGCAGCCTCCTTCCAGCTATAATTCCGGGGCAGGAAATAATTCATTTGGCAATAGCATGTCATGGGGTACGTCCTGACTCCTTTAATAACCTTGTACCTACTGTTTTGAGCGCTGCTATCCATCACCACTAGTGATATGTCACCATAAGCGTGTCAGCCAAAAAGAACTACCACATAGAAAAAAGAGAGAATTTGATCCTGCACATGGTAGTTTTAAGAGTAGTCCTTTTTAACTCCATGGGTTATGACTTTGCTATTAACAAAATAGTAGGACCTAGTCTAAAACATACACTATATAGTATACTAGGGCCCACAGTTTTGTGAGTAAAAGGATTTTCTAGTTTTAATGTACTACCACTTATGTGGTGATTGCATCACAGCGTCACTAATGGTGGTAAATTGTGCGTGTTTTTATTATTATTATTTTTTTCGACTTAACAGTTGTGGGACATGGAGCCTATATGGTCGACAAGGATACATTTTGCTCATCATATTGCATTGATAATATTGTAGGGCGTAGGGCCAACCATTCTATCTCAAGCATTCCACCGGTTTCTCGTGGCAGAAATGGAAGGATTGCCTAATTGCGTGTTCAAATGGTGTGGTTAGGGATCATATTCTGCAAGCTGACGACAAAGTTGCTTCACAACAGTTCTCCTTTCACCTGCATTGAGGTCTCGTGCTAAGAAAATCCTCATACAGAACATGATCATTATTCATTACGCACGCAAAGACATAATTATATGGTTAATGCTTTGCTAATCGGTTGTTGTTTTGCGTGCAATCTTTATTCTTTTGATTATGATCCTTCAGTGGCCTCAATTTCTATATTGGTTTCTGCATTGCTAATCGGTTTATGGGCAATGTTTTGCCTCTTTGCATGCTGATATGTCCTTTTCTTTAAAAGAAAAAAAATTCAAGCAAATTAAATGAATTCTAATTTAGGCATGGGAACGTGCTTGTTGGAAGAAAAAAGAAAATCAAAATGCTTTTTAATAATAATTTTGTATTGTAAAAATTTTATAGGGGAGCATGTGGTTCATCAAAACTCTTGCCAGATAATCTTGGGGTGCTCGGCAACGGAACCCAAAAACAAGGGTGAGATAATAAAAAGATGTCCCTCTTTTTAATGGGTCAACTTGAGAAATATTTCTTATCGTACCACTTTTAGGAAAAAAGTATGAGACATACAGTATAAAAATATAATTGATTACAAGTATTTGAGGTTAGGATTAGGCAATCAAATATTATCCAAGTATATTTTGATCTTTTTGGTTAAAAGAATTATCATAAATCAAAGCCTAACACAGACCGCATATCCTGATAGGAGGAAAGATTAGTTCGTCTCTTGGGCTATATAACTTGTGTTTCTGCTTCTATTCGGCACAACAGGAACAATCTATAGCTTGAGTTTTCAAATAGGGTTTATAATTCTGCGCCAGGCCTGTAAAGATCGTTTGTGTGGCGGCCCATTTCTCGAGAGGTTTTAACAGCCCAACTTGGTAAAGCATGGCGTTTGTTTTTCGTTTTTGGTTTTTTCATTGTTTATAAGAAAGTGAAGGCAAATGCATTTATACGCAGGTAAACAATATATTATCGAGAATATGTGTGGCCCATCAAACGCCAAGTATTTTTTGCTTGTGTTTTTGTTTATTTGAGGGAAAATGGCCAACTTTTTTCATTTCCTCTTAAAAAGACATAACAAACACAATACTGGTAAAACCAGAGAGAGAGAGAGAAAAGGAGAGAGTTGTTTTGTGGGGAGAAAAAAGAAGTTAAAAAAATCGGAACATTTTGGATGCAAATATTAAATGGCATAGCGTAGACCACACGAAGCAAAACACAATATCTGCTCCAGCCAATCGCATTTCATTCTCACACTCCTCTTATTATCTTCCTTCCTTTTACATTCTCTACAATTTTTATTTTTTTTTTATCATTCTCAAAAAACAAATAAACAAAATAAAAACAATAACAAATAAATAAAGAAAACCAAACGTACGTGTATCAACCAAAATCTCTGGAATGCCACATTGGGTTCACCGCCTTCTGCTTTTATTCTTCTTGTTGTTTGTGTTCTCTCAAACTCTCTAACTAACAATTAACAAACCCCCGAACCCTCAACTACAAGTTCAACCGTTTTCTTCTGGTTTTGGAACTCCGTCTCCATCTTCATCTCGTAAGAAATTTCTTTCTACGTTTGAATTTCCTTTCTATTTCTTTCTTTCTTAATTTTGTGCTTGGTTGGATAAATGACATACCTTGCTTGTTATATTAATATGTGTAGTGAAAGAATACAGACTAGAGAAACAGATGTGAATTTGCCTTTTCTTTTTCTCTTTATATACATGTATGGTATAGTAATGGAAGATGTAAAAGAAAATTACTTATTTTACCTGATAATATTAATATTAATATTAACGTGTATGGAATTGACGCAGGTGGATAAACTAATTGATCTTATCTGGGTTGGGCTGATAGCTGATGCTTGATGGACATATAATAAGATTGATTCGATTCAACTAGTTAAACTTTCAAGTACGCGTTATGGTTATGGTGCGTTGAAATGATGGCCACAGCTGCAGTGATTGGGCTTACTACAGCAGGAAAGAGGCTATTGAGTTCCTCCTCCTATTATTCCGACATTACAGAGAAGCTCTCTTCTTTTCTCAATGATCCTCCCCAATTCGCTTTCACTTCCACCTCATCATCCAACTACCTCATTCTTTCAAGGAACTCCTCCAACTACACTCCAAGTTCTCGAAACCACCGCTCTATCAGGAGAGCTCTTAGGGAGCATCTCGAAACTACTTCCTCCTCCACTCCCCCTTGGCTTCAGGGGGCAGATCATCGGGAGGATGATTATGATGATGAGGAACAAGAAGAGAGCTCCTCAGCCCTACGCTTCTCGGTTGAGGCACTACTATTGCTCCAAAGGTCCATACTGGAGAAGCAATGGAAACTTTCATTTAATGACAAGAAACTCGTCATGCCTCCAACACAAACATCTACTCATAATAACGACAACAAACCAGTAGTCACTTGTTCTGGGGTCTCTGCCCGTCACAGAAGGATGAACGTTAGAAAGAGAGCCTCCTCCAGAAACACCCCCCGACCCCTTGTCAATTCCGACACTCGCTCCATTAACAATTTCAAGGGTTACCTTAAGGGTGTCGTAGGAGAAGACTTGCTCACTCACGCCGAGGTTGTATGCCTCTCCAAGAAGATTAAGATCGGTCTTTCTTTAGAGGAGCACAAGTCTAGGTATTACTCTAGTGTTGCGCATCCTTTTTAGTTTCTGTGCTGTGTATCTTGTTATGTTATTCTTGAAATTTGATTTCTAATAACCCTTGTCATTGGAATTTTAGACTCAAGGAAAGACTAGGATGTGAACCCTCAGACGAACAACTTGCAACTTCGTTGAGGATTTCACGTGCTGAGTTACAGTCCAAAATGATCGAGTCTTCTTTGGCAAGAGAGAAATTGGCGATGAGCAATGTCCGTCTAGTCATGTCCATTGCTCAAAAATATGATAATATGGGTGCTGAAATGGCCGACCTTATTCAGGTGTGTGTGTGTGTTTCTTTTTATAGTCATAAATTTCTTGAATAAGAATGACCTAGTAGTCTCTCTTGTAGGGAGGTTTAATCGGTCTATTGCCTGGCATTGAAAAATTAAGAATGACCTCATAATCTCTCTTGTAGGGAGGTTTAATCGGTCTATTGCGTGGCATTGAAAAATTTGATTCTTCAAAAGGGTTCAAAATTTCTACCTATGTCTACTGGTGGATTCGTCAGGTAAGACCGCATTTTCCTTTAGAACAATAGTTGAAGACCAAGTTTTAATCCGTGAGAGTTAAAAAGAACATGTGGAACATGATAGTGGTTTCCACTCTCTGGCATGGTTTATGGATATGATGAGAAAAGAGAAAGTTTGTTGTGTTTTGGCAGGGTGTTTCAAGAGCACTAGTTGAAAATTCACGAACCTTAAGATTGCCCACGCATTTGCATGAAAGGTTAAGCTCAATTAGGGATGCAAAAAATAGACTGGAACAGAAAGGAATAACACCATCAATCGATGTAAGTTGTTTTGTTGTCTGCCTTTCCTGCATTTAAGAGATTTCCTTGCTAGTAGATTTTGAAAATGTTGTTTTTACTGTCTAGTTAGTTAGTTACATTTTGACAGTTGCAATCCTTGCTATTTTCAGAGAATAGCGGAACGCTTGAACATGTCCAAAAAGAAAGTTAGGAACGCAACTGAGGTATGCTGCAAAGATTGTTTTGTTACATCTTGCTCCTCTCTTCTTTCTTCTCTCTGTATGTATGCATTTATATAGAATTTGGCTTATTAGTACACACTAATGCGAGGATAAATAATATGTAGGCAATCAGTAAGGTCTTCTCGCTTGATAGGGAAGCATTCCCCTCTTTGAATGGTCTTCCCGGAGAAACTCATCATAGTGTAAGTGCGGTTGTGGCTTAACTCATTGTCAACTCAAACTCGAGACCATTTTCATATAATATACCCTTTTTGTGCGTTTTTCCTTTCCACATTATTGACGCTTTTTTTTTTTTCAAAAATAATTTCAGTACGTTGCAGATAATTGCTCCGAGAACATCCCGTGGCACGGTGTAGATGAGTGGGCACTCAAGGTAAGACTAAGAGCGGGGAGCTGCTCAATCTCACTAGGTTTAGACATTAGATTTGTGTTGTAGATTCAATTTCCAGGTAACAGAAATCATTTTTTGATTGGATAGCTAAGGAAGATTCATATGCAGGAAGAAGTAAACAAGCTCATAAATACGACACTTGGGGAACGGGAGAGAGATATCATACGACTTTACTATGGTCTGGACGATGAATGTCTTACTTGGGAGGAGATTAGCAAACGGTGAGTATTCGCTAATGACTATGAATCAAGCATATAATACTAGTAATTAGTAACAAACAAACGCCTGTAGTTTCATTAAGACAACCTTTGTTCTATATTGTGATGCATTTTGGAAACCTTACGTTAATCATAAGAATCAACATGCTTCTTATATATTTCAGTATTGGTTTGTCGAGAGAACGAGTGAGGCAAGTCGGGCTTGTTGCGCTGGAGAAACTAAAACACGCTGCCAGAAAAAAACAAATGGAGGCCATGCTTGTCAAGCATTAAATTCAGAGCATCGTACAAACCATACGAAGACCGTATATACGTCCTAGTATACGGAGAGAAAATTTATATCTTCGTCTTGTTTCCTTAATCTTGCTGGAATATACAAGTATGTAAACCGAAACAAACACCGATTAAGAGCTTGTAAGTTGATGCATCCTTTTCGTTTTCGAAACAAATTTAATTAATGCTAACTAGTAGTCAGATGTTAGATTTGGACCTAAAGGTAAGGGTTATACACGGAAGATGATTTCAAAGAGTTGACACTGGCAATCATTATTGGAGATGTACACTATGTAAGCATGGTACATACTACACCCGGCCTACAGAATTTTTTCTCGTCAACAACATCAGTAAATTAGAAACTTGCAACAATAGATATTTCGTTTGTGGATCCCCCTTAAGCTGAGAGACAAAAAGTATCGAGAGGACACTATAAATAATTGTATGGTTGCATTAGGTCTCCGCTGGAAATCCAAATATCTGAAGAAAGTAAAAACAGCATCAATTGAACTCTTAATTGAATTTGAAAGTACTCTGTTACTGTTTGACATCATCTATTTCTCTTTACATATATAAAGGTGCAAACACATCACATAGAATAGGACAATAAGTATACCTCAGTGTCCATTTCTTGGCCCAAGAGTGAATGAAGCATATCGAATCAAATCATTCTTATCATATGCATTCCAGGGTGCATGAAGAATCAACAAGACTTGTAGAAAGTTCACACATTCTGAAATGCGCCAAACTAAGGGAAAAAAAAAAATCAAAACCAGGAATGCGAATTTACCTTTTGATTGCTTATTAAGCCATGATCTTCCATCTTCCATAAGATGACCCGCGGCATTGTCCTGTGCTTCTTCTGCTTTTTCCGTCTATTTAAGCCTTCCCGAGGTGGGGTCTCATTCATAGCCATGAAATCACACTCTTCGCCAGTAAAAAAAAAAAAAAAAAGAAGCTTATAACATACATACTCTAGTAATGAAAAAGCAGAAAACAAGCAAACAAGATATCTGCAAAATCACGTCAATGGCTTATATTGTAGCAAGCAAACATTTTCTTCTTTCACCATCTATTCAGCAATCCCTTTTTTTCCCTCTCCCTCAGAGACACACAAAAAAATAAAGTAGTACTTTCTCCAACAATGTTTCAGCAAACAGACACGATGCATATTGTAATTGACAATTTCAATACAGCTACATGCAAAAGATTTGCGAGAAAGAATAAAGAAAAATATACAACTCAAACCCTTTGTGTTGAGGTTGGCAACTGGAATATGGTGCTCGAGTAACAGGAGTAGAAACGAAGAAGAAGAAAAAATTAGATAGCATTGATTCCATAAGCTCTATAAAATGTATCTGAACTCAAAAACTACATCAGTGAGTTTTACAGTTTTTAAGAAATAAGATAACTAGATTAAGTCAAAGGAAAAACAGCTTCCACAAAACTTGTAAAACAGCTCCATCTCCAAAA
The DNA here is from genome assembly GCA_025403435.1 of Artocarpus heterophyllus. Classification (NCBI taxonomy): domain Eukaryota; kingdom Viridiplantae; phylum Streptophyta; class Magnoliopsida; order Rosales; family Moraceae; genus Artocarpus; species Artocarpus heterophyllus. Next base: position 11,138 of record JAJQZP010000397.1, read on the forward strand.
AGACCATCTCAAGTCTTAGCGTCTCCTTGAAAGAGAAGTATTGTGCAAATCAAGCAACCCTTCAAGCAATACCATGGACCAAGTTTCCCCTGTCTGGGCATATATTCTTTGATTTAGAGAGTCCACTATAATACTAGCATTCCCAAAGCCATAAATCTGGTGGCCATTGTGCATCCTCCCAGGCTTAGGCTTAAAAAGCATGCTTTGCTGTTGAGCGTAGGCCTCAACAACCTCTTTGATGCTCAACTCCGGCCCATCCATATTGCTTGCAATAGCTTGTTGAGATTGCACAGCAGCTTTTTGTTGAGCCTCAAACTGTCTTTGCTCAAGAGCCCTATGGCAGCTAAGATTCTCTTTTAAACCAGGTCGGACTACCTCCATGCCTTTGACTGCTTGATTCATCATGTCAAGACCACAATTAAGCTGAATGCGGATATTTTCATTTGCTAGAAGCACCTTGGGAAGAAGATCTTTCCAGCCCAAAAACCACTTTGTGACCTCTTCAAAGTTTGGGTTTGCACATAACCAGTGACACAAAACCTGCAGCCGCTTGGGGAAGAAAAACTTCTCCATCATGTCCACCATAAGATGGAAACCGTGAGATAGGTTTCGAAGAGGATCCCAACCTTGAAACACTCTGACAAACAAAGGCAAAGCAAATGAGCAGGTGATACAAGATAAGTTGCATAGCTTGTACTCTTCAGAAAATCTCCTTTGCAAGTCAGTGAAGTAGTTTAAAAGCGTTTCCAATGTTAAGGTTCCTGTTGAATTCTCTTCTCCCACTCGGTCCAATATACCCATGATCTCCACGAAGCTATCCAATTGCTTCTTCTGTTTTGCCACCTTGGCCTCCAATCTATCCTTTTCATCCTTCAACCTAATCGCAGTGTCTTTCTCATTCCTCAAATCCCTATCAATCTTGTGAATATCAAGCTCGGCTAAATCAACAATCAACCTTATATTGTGCTGAAGCTCGGGCATGGGAATGTCCTCTTCCTTGGCTTTCTCCTCAGCATTCAAACTCTCCAGGTTAGTCAGAAACTGAACTTGGGGACCCCGCATATCAAAAACCTTCTGAACAAAAACCTCACTATTGCTACTGGTTTGCTCCTGCTTCTTAGCCAATGACTCCTCGGCCGTGATGTAATCTTGCGTGTATGTCTGGTTGGACTTGGACCAAAGCTTTTCCTTCTTTGGTGGTCTTGCGGGTAAATCAGGCAAAGAGTTGAGCAGATTTTGTTTATGATCGGGTGAGGCCAGCTTTTCAGCCTCCTTGTAATCATTAAAACCCATGCCCATGTTCTTAGGCCTCAACTTGGGTTCAATGGGGGCAACAATGCCTTGCTGGTTCTAGCCAAGACCTCCTCCTTTGTAACCCATCTTCTCAAGCAGCTTCATCCCAATGCCTTTGGTGTGTTTCTCAAAACCCCCAACAGCCCCGGAATCAGATTGACGTTTCCGGGTTCCGACATGAGAGTTGTGGCTTTGCAATTTAAGTTGTTGCCTTTCCTTTTCTCTTCTTTGAGCTCCTTCCATAATCTTCTTCCCAAAGGCGGTGGGCAAGAAGTTGTTCCCGTCAACATTAACTTCATCATCAACAGAAATAGAAGAGGGAAAACCAAGGCCGGGAGTGTGATGGTGTTGGCGGTTGGAGTGATTTTCAATCTCCTGAGTGGGCATAACAGTGCCAGTCGACACAAAATTCACAGGCTTCGTGAGGTCGTGGTTGTCTTTGCGACGCTTTCTAGAGGAAGAGGCATAATCGTCTTCGTCGTCGTCTTCGGCAAAAACATCATAAAGGACGTCGTCTTTGGTCTGAAGAGGCTTTTCCTTGCGCTTGGTGTAGTAGAATTCTCCACCAATCCACTGCGCATCCTCAAAGTCATCCCCCATACCAAACCAAACCTCCCCTCCATCTCTTCATAATCCTCCATTATTCCAACAATTTTCGCCTAATTGGAAATCACCAATAACAATCTAAACAAAATAACATTGAAACAAAATAATAATAACAATAATAATTACAGAGGAACAAAAAAACAACCTTTTGGCCGGCGAAGTTGAGCAGGAAGGCGGTAGGACTGGCGGGGTGCAGGGCGAGCTGTGCGACGTGGGCGGGACTTGGGAGGGAACTGGGATGAACAAACAACAAGAAAGTCTCTCGCCCTGTCTGGGTTTGCTCTTTCTGTCCGTACATCGAATGAAGATTGATGAGCCACCCAAAAAATACATATACATATATATATATATATATATATATATATTTATTTATTTACGGAAATTTTTTTTTTAAAAAAATTAGGATATATAACTCGCTTGGTTAAATATTGGTTGTTAAAATTTTTTTAAAAAATAATAATTTTTTTTAACACACAAATATTTTTAATACATTAAAAATATAATTTAATATAATAACTTAATGATTATGTTAAACAAAAATATGTATCATAAAGATTATTATTTAATCTAATTTTTATGATAAATTTCATAAAAATAAAAACGGCATTTCTAATAGTAAAAATTATACCATAATTTTAAATAAAGAATGGATGATGTGGAAAACAAACTAAAAAGTCAATTATTGCAAAAAAAAATATTGCAGTGAATGCAAAGATAAAAATACAATTTAAAAAAAATACTATATAATAATATGAAAAATAATACAGTATTAGAATAATACAGTATAAAGAAGTACACTAATAAAGTTATGTAGTATAAAAATTACACTGTAAAAGTACTACAGTGTAATAATTAGATTGTTTAAGGTTAAACGTATAAAAAATTAGATTGTTTAAAATTAGACATGAATGAGTAAGGAATGTTGTGCAAACTCGTAACAGTATAGAGAATATATTGGCAATATAAGAAAAATACTATCAATATAAATTTGGGTTGTGTAAAGTTAAGCAGTATAAGAATTACATTATGTGATGGATGTAAATAAGTATAGGAGGTTGTGGGACCTCATAAATTGTATAAAAAGGAATACCGACAGTATAAGAAAAATGCCATCAGTATAAATTTAGACTGTGTAAAAATATAAGACCCACCACAGGACACCTAAATGGATGAGAAATTATCACCACAACCCCCTTAATGTGGCCAAACCAAATCTTGCCAAGACCTTTGCCCTTAATAATGCTTAAGGATGAGTAAGCAAGATTGGTCACCAAAAAGAAAAAAAAAAGGGACACTTTTATTAGACATGTATGCCCTAAGGAGTAAAAATATAATACGTTTTTGGAGATATTTTTATCAATAAAGAATTTATTCATTTATATATACTAAATCTTGTCCTCTTTACGTTCATATTTGCTGAATGTATGTTAAGCAAACAGTAGTCTGAGACTGTCAGTCTAAACCTTTAAGAATTGGGCATATGATGGACTGATTATGCAGAAGACACGATTCTTAAGGTGACAGTCTAAAACATATGATCCGCAATCGAGGGAATAAAGTTGGGCGCTTTATTCATGCAAAGATTGTTATGTTGTCAATATCCCTATTGGGAGATGGTTTGTCTTGATCATCGGAGTTGGACTCCGTGAATAGAAACATTGGCACGTTGTCATAGGTGACGATGTGTTAGATCGGGACACAAAGTGAATTGATTTGGATTAATAATTCTGTCTTGGCAAATCGATTCACTTTAGACAATCATTTGTATTGTATCTTAATCCTGAGATGGATAGTGGCCTTGTTGTCTCGATTTGTGTCTTTTGATGTACCAAAGGGTGACTCCCATATCTCAATAGTGGTATGCATGTCGGTACGTTAGAGGCATGACTCTTGATGGCGTAGACTTGTTATTCATAGATATGGAATCCATAGCTCCTCTTTAGAAGTAATGATATCCTCTTATATGCGTTATCCTGTATTTGAAAAACTGGAGCGCTCAACCATTTGGATACATAGGTGTAACCAAATGGTATACTATCTTTGGATGGTAAGTTTTCTAATGGTGAGATAATGGAACGTAAGATAAAAATAATCGGAAAGGTAAGATAGAACTTGTCCTTAAGCGGATTATGGATTATCATATGGGGATACGATACACTTTGATATGTCATGGAGACTTAGTTATACGGGTTTCGTAATTCTATAAAGTTCGAGAGTGCAGCTCCAAGCTTTTAGTGTAGTAGTGTTGGAGTTGATAATTGTGAAATGTATATCTAGGATATTGGGTTTCATAATTATCGTGAGCTTGAACTTTATAGGTCCATTTTGGTCCCCTTTGCTAGCTCATAAAATCCTGTAACGATACGGCGTGCTTTTTTCAATAATTGGTGACTTATGTCAGATTTATCAGATTGGTCTAAAATTTAAAAGAATCAAATAATTTATGTCTGTTTATTGGTTGAATTAATTTTGTAATAAAATTAATTTAAGATAAACTTGTTGAATTATTGGGATTGGATAATTCTTGTATGTTTATCGGTTGATTTAATTGGATAAATTAGATCAATATAAACTTGTAGAATTATTGTGAATTGATTTATTTTCTTAGAGATTATCTTGATAAAGTTTGTTTTGATCAGATAACTTCTCTATTGGGTTATTTGAATCAAAACTAAGACTTTATCCTATAGAATTTTGGGTGGAAAATAAAAGATTCGTGGAGATATTTACGCGGCAGTTTGGCCTGCCGATCTACATGTTCGGCCTGCCGATGGGGCTTGTTCGGCCTGCCGATCAGCGAGAGATAAGATTACGCGTTTTCACGCGGATCTTATCAGATATTGATCCGAACTTGATTCTGTTTTGGGTTTTTAAGACCTAATCTGATAAGGATTGACCCCAGGACCAATCGCTATATAAAGGGAGTATGTCTCATGAGTTACTCAGATCAATTGAGAGATTAAGAGTGATACTCTTCTGGTGAGTATCTGAAAACTCCCTAAGAGCTTTTGTTCACAAATCACGAACAGTAGCTTTGGGTTCTCTCGATTGGTTGGAAGGAGAGTCACTGGTGGAAGAGCTGTATGTGTGAGCCCACACTCACTCCGATCGTGGATAGAAGACCAATTGGTTGAGGCTCTTCTGGAACGCTACTTCTCTTCACAGGTTGCAGAGGTTCTTCGATACACAAAGGTTAGTAAGATCTGTTTAATTTATACATATAGCATGTTAAACTTGTGTTTTGAAAAAATACTCTGATGTTAAAATTTTTAAAATTCCCGCTACGTACCTCACACTGTTTTTTCAAGAATTGGTATCAATGCTATGGTTTTTACATAAATTTACGAGTTTGTGATCATGTTATATGTATAAATTTTGTGATCTTAATCTCTCTTATGCTTGAATTTAATTTCAAAGAGAGTTGGCACTCTAGGTTTCTATATAATTATATGTTGTCATGGATTATGTGGTGAATGTTCATTAATTAATTATGATTGATTAAATTGTTATTTAATTATTAATTAATTTATGCCAGTTATGGTTCCTTAGAGGTTAGAATGTGTATCTAGGTTTTTCATGTAATTAGATGACGGACTATCATCTCTATCTAAGAATTGTTATTTAATTTTAAATTTGTGAGAATTTTGTAATTAAATAATTATTCGAAAAAGACGGATCTAGAAGACGGATCTAGAAGGCGGATCTAGAAGATGGATGATGACGCACCAAGGTATTTCCCGAGTCTCTAAATTTATGTTTTTGAATTTTTAAAAATAAAATTGATGAATTGCATTAAAATTGTATTTTCTGGTATGGGAGATTTCTGCTCGGTCGGCATGCTGAACCCTCCAGTTCGGCAGGCCGATGGTCACAGATCGGCAGGCCGGACGTACGATTTGACAGGCCGTCAGTGGGGCAAAAATCGGCTAGCTTTGCTGGCAGGCCAAACTTCTAGTTCAGCAGGCCAAACTTTCATGGGTCGGTAGGCCGATCTTTTCAATCGGTAGGCCGATGAAGCATGACCGACAGGCCGATCACCCAGATCGGCCTGCCGACCGAGAGCTAAAAAATTTCCAAAAAAGGTACGATTTTTACAGTGTAGTTTTAATTTTATTTTTGAGACGATTCTGAGAAACATTAAATTTGGATATGACAGGAAGTATGAAGTATTTGATTCATACGGGATTGAAGACTTGAAGATGAGAATTACATGAAGAAGGATACAACTTGAGGATTCAAGGATGAAGAATCGATATATGTCTCAATTATTCTCTTGTAATCTTAATTTTCTATTCTCTAGGGTGAACCATAATATTACGGTAATTATTATTTTGCTTGTAGTTTTGCTTAATTGTTTTGATTGTCTGCATTACAATATGATTTGTCATGTATATTGATAACATGTCATATAGAATAGGAAGTGTCACTCATATTAAAATTATTCATGCATAATTTTAAAATAAAACCTTGATTTCAAAAGATTGAGTGGGAGAAGGTTTTCGAAGAAAGAACCTAAGGCCGTCATCGTTGATCCATAGGAAGAACATGGTGGTCCCAACCCCTAGGAAGGGATTTCTATCATGTACCAGATTGAATCTATGAGAGGATAAGGTATTTTAGCAAGATTTATGGTTGCACACCCCTAGGCGGTGATTATAAATCATGGATAAAATATTGAAACGATGGTTATACAGTCACTTTAATTTTATTATTAACCTCCTCTAGGAGCTCTGTTAATAAAATTAATGGCCAAAGAAACGATTATTAATATATGCTGGATCATACGGGTCCTAGATGGCATATATTAATCAGGAGGGGATCCATGTTCCTGATTGAATTTGGCATGACTCCCCTAGGAGCTTGTTAAATTCTGAGTTGGGAATTATCATTGTAAGGTTGTGATATTTTCAAGGTTTTGACACATAAACACATTTGTATGATTTTACATGATTGTGTTATCTTACTAAATTATTATGATATGTTTGCTCATGTTTGGTATATGATTCTTTATTGTAGATTAAGAATGTCTAAAAACGCTTTATCATCGATACTTGACAAAAACCTGTTAATTGGTGAGAATTACAATGATTGGAAATGGAACCTGGATATCGTCCTGTCCTTTGAGAAACTAAAATATGTTCTGACAACCCCTTGTCCTCCCGAGCCTACGAGAGATTCATCTAATGAGCAATTCGAAGCGTATGACCGCTGGAAAGATGCTAATGATCAGGCCCGCTGCTATGTTATGGCTAGCATGAATAATGTGTTGCAGGCTCAACATTAGGATTATGAGACTGCAAAGCAGATCTTAGATAATCTTGAGGATATGTTTGGAGGCCAGGCCATAACAAAGTGGCAAAGGGTGCTTCGGAAACTCTTAAACTGTAGACAGAGACCGGGGACATTTGCAAAGGAGCATATGACGTTGGTCATGGGTTACCTCGCTGAGGCTCAAACCAATGGAGCCGACATCAATGCTGAAACTCAGATGACTATGATCTTTGAGACTCTGTCTAAGGAATTTATTCCATTTAGAGCTACATTTAATTTGAGCAATAGACAGGATATGACCTTGACAGAATTAATGAAACTGTTACAAGAGTTTGAACTGCTAATCAGGGAGTCTCCTACGGGTGGTGAGGCCAACATGGTAGCTGCTTCTGGTTCCAATTCTAACTCTTGGAATGGAAAGAAGCAACGGGCCAAGAATGGGAAGTCTTATGTTCCTGCTAACACCGAGAGCAAGAAGAAGAAGAAGAAGAAGAACCCAAAGAAGCTTAAGTGCTTCTTCTGTGGAAAGGTCAGGCATATTAAGAAGCATTGCAAGGACTTCCTTTCCAAAGGAGGTAGGTGTGATCTTCTGTATTTAGAAACTTGTTTGGTTGAGGAATCCAGTGACATTTGGGTCATAGATTCCGGTGCAACTAATCATGTTTGTGTTTCTCTATAGGGGTTCAAAGAAACGAGAAGTCTGCTACATGAAGACTTCACGCTTCGGATGGGCGATGGATCCTTGGTCTTAGCGGAAGCAATGGGAGACGTCCAACTTTACTTTGATAACTATAGGAATTTATTTTTGCAAGATTGTTTTTATGTTCCTAAATTTAAAAGGAATTTAATTTCTGTATCTTGTTTATTTAAAGACTCCTACGTGATATCTTTTAATGAAAAAGTGGTGATTCGTAAAAACAAATCTTTTATTTGTTCTACATGGATGCAAAATAATCTATATTTTATCAAGCCTAAGATGGACTTATTGCTTAATGCTGAGATGAATGATAATAACTCTAAAAAACTTAAAACTTCTCACTCTAATAAGACTTATCTTTGGCATTTGTGCCTTGGTCACATTAACCTGAATAGGATTCAAAGGTTGGTAAGGGATGAATCTTTAAGTCACTTAAAGGTGGAATCTATACCTCAATGTGAATCTTGTTTGGAGGGTAAAATGACCAAAAGACCATACGGGTCGAAAGGCAATAGGGCCGAAGAGGTTCTAGAACTTGTGCATAGTGAAGTTTGCAGACCGATGAACATCCAGGCACAAGGAGGGTATGAGTACTTCGTCACTTTTATTGACGATTACTCAAGATATGGGTATGTGTGCCTGATGCACCACAAAATCGAAACTTTTGACAAGTTCAGGGAGTTTTGGGCTGAAGTGGAAAAGCAATTGGGTAGACCCATAAAAGCATTTCGATCCGATCGAGGTGGGGAATACCTTTCTAATGAGTTCTTGGGACACTTGTTAGAGAATGGGATTTTATCCCATTTGACTGCGCCAGGCACTCCGCAGCAGAATGGCGTAGCAGAGAGAAGAAATAGGACTTTGTTGGACATGGTCAGGTCCATGATGAGTTATTCATCATTACCTTTATCCTTTTGGGGATATGCACTACAAATCGCATGTTATCTTTTGAACAATATGCCTTCAAAATCGGTCCCTAAAACTCCTCACGAGTTGTGGACAAGAAGAAAGACATCCTTAAACCATATTCGCATATGGGGATGTCCAACTCATGTCCTGTTTAAGGATCCGAATAAGTTGGAAGCACGTTTGGAAGTTTGCGTGTTTGTAGGATATCCAAAAGGTACTAAAGGGTGTTGTTTTTATAACCCGAAGGAAAATAAAGTCGTGGTTTATGCTAATGCAACTTTCCTTGAGGAGAGTTACATGGACAACTTTAAACCTTGAAGCAAAGTAGTGCTTGAGGAGTTAAGGAGTGATCAGATCACTCCGGAGGTTCCAAATGAAACCGTTTCGATCAGTGTAGAAAAACCAAGCAAACTTGAACAACAATCTCAGGGGCTTCGGTGTAGTGGGAGGATCAGGCGTCAACCTGAAAGGTATATGTTCAATGGGAAGGTCTTCTTGGCTGAACCGGATGAACATGACAGCGATCCTTATACTTACGCAGAAGCTATGGAGGATGTTGATTCAAAACTCTAGACAGAGGCCATGAACGTAAAGATGAAGTCTATGGAGACTAATCATGTCTAGGAGTTTGTGGATCTTCCCGAAGGGGTAAAACCCATAGGGTGTAAGTGGATCTACAAGAGGAAAAGAGGAGTGGATGGAAAGGTCAAAACTTTTAAGGCTAGACTGCTAGCTAAGGGTTATATGCAAAAGGAAGGAATCGATTATGAGGAAACCTTTTTGCCTGTAGCCATGCTTAAGTCCATCCGAATTCTCTTATCCATAGCTGCCGCTCTCGACTACGAGATTTGGTAGATGAATGTCAAGACAGCTTTTTTAAATGGCTATCTTGATGAGTCCATTTATATGGAACAGCCAGACGGGTTAAAGGTCCCGGGTCAAGAGGGTAAGGTTTGTAAGCTGCTAAAGTCAATTTATAGACTTAAGCAGGCTTCTTGTTCTTAGAACATAAGATTTAATCAAGTGATCAAGACTTATGGGTTCTCACAAAATGTGGATGAACCATGTGTTTATAAACACATTAAGGATGGGAAGGTGGTTTTTCTACTGCTTTATGTAGATGACATTTTGTTGATTGGCAATGACGCTAAGGCATTGTCATCAGTCAAATTATGATTGACCAAGTAGTTTGACATGAAGGACTTGGGTATGGCTAATTTTGTTCTCGGTATCCAGATCTTTCGGGATAGGAATGTTGGAAAAATGGTGCGCAACGAAATTTAATAATTTTATATATCAGAGTAAATTTTCAAAACACAAGTTCGACATGCTATATGTATAAATTAGACAGATCTTACTAACCTTCGTGTGCCGAAGAACCTTCGCAATCTGTGAAGAGAAGTAACATTCCAGAAGAGCCTCAACCAACTGGTCTTCTTTGCTATTCTCTATCCACAACCGGAGTGAGTGTGGGCTCACACGTATAGCTCTTCTACCGGTGACTCTCCTTCCAACCAATAGAGAGAACCAAAACCTAATGTTCGTGATTTGTGAACAAAAGCTCTCAGGGAGTTTTCAGATGCTCACCAGAAGAGTATCACTCTTAATCTCTCAAAATTGATCTCTGTAAATCATGAGACTCACTCCCTTTATTTAGCTATTGGTCCTAGGGTCAGTCCTTATTCGATTAGGTCTCAAAAACTCGAAATAGAATCAAGTTTGGATCAATATCTGATAAGATCTTCGTGAAAACGCGCAATCTCATCTCTCGCTGATCGGCAGGCTGAACATCCTGATCGGTAGGTCGAACAGGCCCCATTGGCAGGCCAAACACATAGATCGACAGGCCGAACTCCAGCGTAAATATCTCTGCAAATCTTTTATTTTCCATCCGAGATTCTATAGGATAAAGTCTCAGTTTTGATTCAAATAACCCAATAGAGAAGTTATCTGATCGAAACAAACTTTATCAAGATAATCTCTAAGAAAATAAATCAATTCACAATAATTTTACAAGTTTATCTTGATTTAATTTATCCAATTAAATCAACTGATAAACAAACAAGAATTATCCGATCCCAATAATTCAACAAGTTTATCTTAAATTAATTTCTTACAAAATTAATTCAACCGATAAACAGACATGAATTATTTGATTCTTTCAAATTTTAAACCAATCTGCTAAATCTGACATAATTCACCAATTATTGGAAAAGCACGCTGTGTCATTACAGGATTTTGTGACCTAGCAAAGGGGACCAAAATGGACCTATAAAGTTCAAGCTCATGATAATTATGAAACCCAATATCCCAGATATACATTTCACAATTATCAACTCCAACGCTACTCCACTAAAATCTTAGAGTTGTACTCTCGAACTTTATAGAATTACGAAGCTCGTGTAGCTAAGTTTCCATAACATATCATAGTGTATCGTATCCCCATATGATAATCTATAATTGGCTTAAGGACAAGTTATGTCTTACCTTCCCGATTATTTTTATCTTAGGTTCCATTATCTCACCATTAGAAAACTTACCATCCAAAGATAGTATACCATTCGGTTACACCTATGTATCCAAATGGTTGAGCGCTCCAGTTTTCCAATTACATGACAACGCATATGAGAGGATATCATTACTCCTAAAGAGGAGCTATGGATTCCATATCTATGAATAATAAGTCTACACCATCAAGAGTCATGCCTCCAACGTACCGGCATGCATACCACTATTGAGATGTGGGTGTCACCCTTTGGTACATCAAAAGACACAAGTCGAGATAACGGGCCCGCTATTCATCTCAGGATTAAGATCCAATACAAATGATTGTCTAAAGTGAATCGATTTGCCAAGACAGAATTATTAATCCAAACCAATTCACTTTATGTCCCGATCCAACACATCGTCACCTATGACAATGTGCCAATGTTTCTATTCATGGAGTCCAACTCCGATGGTCAAGACAAACCATCTCCCAAAAGGGATATAGACAACATAACAATCTTTACATGAATAAAGCACCCAACTTTATTCCCTCGATTGTGGATCATATGTTTTAGACCATCACCTTAAGAATCGTGTCTTTCGCATAATCCGTCCATCATATGCCCAATTCTTAAGGTTTAGATCGACAGTCTCAGACTACTGTTTGCTTAACATACATTCAACAAATATGAACGTAAAGAGGACAAGATTTGGTATATTAAATGAATAAATTCTTTATTGATAAAAATGTCTCCAAAAACATATTTCATTTTTACTCCTTAGGGCATACATGTCTAACAATCTCCCACTTGCACTAAGTGAGTAAATACAGCAAATTTCGCATCCCTATAGCTTCCACATGCCTTTCGAAGACTCTCCCAGTAAGTGTCTTCGTAAATAGATCAGCTAAATTGTCCTCTGACGCGATCTTGCACACCGTGACATGCCCGCCCTCAACGAAGTCCTTTATCACATGATACTTTCGATCAATATGCTTACTCTTCTTGTGAAATCTTGGTTCCTTAGCATTAGCTACAGCCGCACTGTTATCACAGTATAGTGATACCACTTTATCCATACCAGGAACTACCTCAAGATCCCTAAGGAACTTACGGAGCCACACTGCTTCTTTCGAAGCACCACTAGCCGCCACATACTCGGCCTCCATCGTTGAATCCGAAGTGCAATCTTGCTTCGCACTTCTCTAACTGATGGTACCGCCGCCCAGAGTAAACACAAACCCCAAAGTCGATTTCCTAGAATCCAGACAAGATTGAAAATCTGAGTTAGTGTATCCTCGAGGAGTCAAGTCCTCACCCGAATACACAAGCATATACCCTCGAGTCCTTCTCGAGTACTTGAAAATATGCTTTACCGCAACCCAATGGTTTGGTCCTAGATCCGCCTGAAATCGACTTACAATCCCGATCGCATAGCTAATATCCGGTCGTGTGCAAAGCATGGCATACATGAGACTACCCACTGCCGAAGCATAAGGCACCTTCTTGATGTATTCTCTTCATAAGACTTTGGAGAGTCTTTCTTAGAAAGAGTAATTCCAGACCTAGATGGTTGTCCACCTTTCTTGGAATCTTGCATTGCAAACCTCCTGAGAATTTTATCTATGTAGCCAGCTTGGGACAAAGCTATCATTTTGTTCTTCCTATCCTGAAAAATCTGGATACCGAGGACAAAATTAGCCTCACCCAAGTCCTTCATGTCAAACTGCTTGGTCAACCATAATTTGACCGACGACAATGGCCCAACGTCATTGCCAATTAGCAGAATGTCATCTACATAGAGCAGTAGAAAAACCACATTCCTATCGTTAATGTGTTTGTAAACTCATGGTTCATCCACATTTTGTGAGAACCCATAAGTCTTGATCACTTGATCAAATCTTATGTTCCAAGAATAGGAAGCCTGCTTAAGTCCATAAATTGACTTTAACAGCTTACAAACCTTACCCTCTTGACCTGCGACCTTGAACCCATCTGGTTGTTCCATATAAATGGACTCATCAAGATAGCCATTCAGAAAAGCCGTCTTGAGATCCATCTATCAAATCTCGTAGTCGAGAGCGACAGCTATGGACAAGAGAATCCGAATGGACTTAAGCATGGCTACAGGCGAAAAGGTTTTCTCATAATCGATTCCTTCCTTTTACGTATAACCTTTAGCTACCAGTTTAGCCTTAAAAGGTTTTGACCTTTCCATCCACTCCTCTTTTCCTCTTGTAGATCCATTTACACCTTATGGGTTTTACCCCTTCGGGAAGATCCACAAGTTCCCAAACCCGATTAGTCTCTATAGACTTCATCTCTATGTTCATGGCCTCTATCCAGAGTCTTGAATCAACATCCTCCATAGCCTTTGCGTAAGTATAAGGATCCCTATCATGTTCATCCTATTTAGCCAAGAAGACTTCCCCATTGAACATATACCTCTCAGGTTGACGCCCGATCCTCCCACTACGCCGAAGCCCCTGAGGTTGTTGTTCAGATTTGTATGGTTTTTCTACACCAATCGGAATGGTTTCATTCAGAACCTCCGGAGTGAACGGATCACCCCTTAACTCCTCAAGCACCACTTTGCTTCGAGGTTTAAAGTCGTCCATGTAACTCTCATCAAGGAAAGTTGCATTAGTTGAAACCACAACTTTATTTTCTTTTGGGTTATAAAAATAACCCCCTTTAGTCCCTTTTGGATATCCTACAAATACGCAAACTTTCGAATGTGCTTCCAACTTATTCGGATCCTTAAACAGGACATGAGCCGGACATCCCTATATGCAAATATGGTTTAAGGATGTCTTCCTACTCGTCCACAACTCGTGAGGAGTTTTAGGGACCGATTTTGAAGGCACATTGTTCAAAAGATAACATGCGGTTTGTAGTGCATATTGTTAGACATGTATGCTCTAAGGAGTAAAAATGTAATACGTTTTTGGAGACATTTTTATCAATAAAGAATTTATTCATTTATATATACCAAATATTGTCCTCTTTACGTTCATATTTGTTGAATGTATGATAAGCAAACAGTAGTCTGAGACTGTCAGTCTAAACCTTAAGAGTTGGGCATATGATGGGATGATTATGCGGTAGACACGACTCTTAAGGTGATGGTCTAAAATATATGATCCGCAATCGAGGGAATAAAGTTGGGCGCTTTATTCATGTAAAGATTGTTATGTTGTCTATATCCCTTTTGGGAGATGGTTTGTCTTGGCCATCGGAGTTGGACTCCGTGAATAGAAACATTGGCGCGTTGTCATAGGTGACGATGTGTTGGATCGGGACATAAAGTGAATTGATTTGGATTAATAATTCTGTCTTGGCAAATCAATTCACTTTAGACAATCATTTGTATTGTATCTTAATCCTGAGATGAATAATGGGCCCGTTGTCTCGATTTGTGTCTTTTGATGTACCAATGGGTGACTCCTACATCTCTATAGTGGCATGTATGCCGGTACGTTGGAGGCATGACTCTTGGTAGCGTAGACTTGTTATTCATAGATATGGAATCCATAGCTCCTCTTTAGGAGTAATGATATCCTCTTATATGCGTTGTCCTGTAATTGGAAAACTGGAGCGCTCAACCATTTGGATACATAGGTGTAACCGAATGGTATACTATCTTTGGATGGTAAGTTTTCTAATGGTGAGACAATGGAACGTAAGATAAAAATAATCGGGAAGGTAAGACAGAACTTGTCCTTAAGCCGATTATGGATGATCATATGGGGATGCGATACACTATGATATGTCATGGAGACTTAGCTACACGAGCTTCGTAATTCTATAAAGTTCGAGAGTGCAGCTCCAAGCTTTTAGTGGAGTAGCGTTGGAGTTGATAATTGTGAAATGTATATCTGGGATATTGGGTTTCATAATTATCATGAGCTTGAACTTTATAGGTCCATTTTGGTCCCCTTTGCTAGCTCACAAAATCCTGTAACGACACGGCGTGCTTTTCCAATAATTGGTGACTTATGTCGGATTTATTAGATTGGTTTAAAAGAATCAAATAATTCATGTCTGTTTATCGGTTGAATTAATTATGTAAGAAATTAGTTCAAGATGAACTTGTTGAATTATGGCGTTAGGATAATTCTTGTCTGTTTATCGGTTGTTTTAATTTTGGACAATTAGAACAAGATAAACTTGTAGAATTATTGTGAATTGATTTATTAGAGATTATCTTGATAAAGTTTGTTTTGATCAGATATCTTTTCTATTGGGCTATTTGAATCAAAACTGAGACTTTATCCTTTAGAATCTCGGGTGGAAAATAAAAGATTCGCGGAGATTTTTTCTCGACAGTTCGGCCTGCCGATTAGAAAGTTCGGCCTGCCGAACTGGTCAGTTCGGCCTGCCTATCACACAGTTCGGCATGCCGACTGCGACAGTTAAGATTACGCGTTTTTCACGCGTATCTTATCAGATATTGATCCGAACTTGATTCTGTTTCGATTTTTGAGACCTAATCTGATATGGACTAACCCCAAGGACCAATAGGTATAAAAAGGGAGTGAGTCTAATGATTTACTCAGATCAATTTGAGAGATTAAGAGTGATACTCTTTAGTGAGCATCTGAAAACTCCCTGAGAGCTTTTGTTCACAAATCACGAACACTAGCTTTGGGTTCTCTCTATTGGTTGGAAGGAGAGTCACCGGTGGAAGAGCTGTACGTGTGAACCCACACTCACTCCGGTTGTGGATAGAGAATAGCAAAGAAGACCAGTTGGTTGAGGCTCTTCTGGAACGTTACTTCTCTACACAGGTCGCGGAGGTTCTTCGGCATACTGAGGTTAGTAAGATCTGTTTAATTTATACATATAACATGTCAAACTTGTGTTTTGGAAAATACTCTGATGAAAAATTTTAAAAATTCCGCTGCGCACTTTGTTTCCAACACATATCCCCAAAAGGATAAAGGCAATGATGAATAACTCATCATGGACCTAATCATGTCCAACAAAGTCCTATTCCTTCTCTCCGCTACGCCATTCTGCTGCGGAGTGCCCGGCTCAGTCAAATGGGATAAAATCTCATTCTCTAACAAATGTCCCAAGAACTCATTAGAAAGGTATTCCCTACCTCGATCGGATCGTAATGCCTTTATGGGTCTATCCAATTGCTTTTCCACTTCAGCCTGAAACTCCCTGAACTTATCAAAAGTTTCGCTTTTGTGGTGCATCAAGCACACATACCCATATCTTGAGTAATCGTCAATAAAAGTGACGAAGTACTCATATCCTCCTCGTGCCTGGATGTTCATCGATCCGCAAACATCATTATGCACAAGTTCTAGAACCCCTTCGGCCCTATTGCCCTTAGACCAAAATGGTCTTTTGGTCATTTTACCCTCCAAACAAGATTCACATTGAAGTGTAGATTCCACCTTTAAGTGACTTAAAGGTCCATCCCTTACCAACCTTTGAATCCTATTCAGGTTAATATGACCAAGGCGTAAATGCCAAAGATAAGTCTTATTAGAGTGAGAAGTTTTAAGTCTTTTAGAGTCATTATCATTTATCTCAGCATTAAGCAATAAGTCCATCTTAGGTTTGATAAAATATAGATTATTTTGCATCCATCTAGAACAGATAAAAGATTTTTTTTTACGAATCACCACTTTTTCATTAAAAGATACCACGAAGGAGTCTTTAAATAAACAAGATACAGAAATTAAATTCCTTTTAAATTTAGGAAAATAAAAACAATCTTGCAAAAATAAATTCCTATAATTATCAAAGTAAAGATGGACGTCTCCCACTGCTTCTGCTGAGACCAAGGATCCATCGCCCATCTGAAGCGTGAAGTCCTCATGAAGCAGACTTCTCGTTTCTTTGAAACCCTGCAGAGAAACACAAACATGATTAGTTGCACCAGAATCTATGACCCAGATGTCACTTGATTCCTCAACCAAACAAGTTTCTAAATATAGAAGATCACTCCTACCTCCTTTGGAAAGGAAGTCGTTGCAATGCTTCTTGATATGCCTGACCTTTCCACAGAAGAAGCACTTAAGCTTCTTTGGGTTCTTCTTCTTCTTCGTCTTGCTCTTGGCAGCAACAGGAATAGAAGACTTCCCGTTCTTGGCCCGTTGCTTCTTTCCATTCCTTGAGTTAGGATTGAAACTAGAAGTAGCTACCATGTTGGCCTCACCACCAGCAGGAGACTCCCTGATCATCAGTTCGAACTCCTGTAACCATTTTATCAGTTCTGTCAAGGTCATATCCCGTCTATTGCTTAAATTAAAAGTAGCTCTAAACAGAATAAATTCCTTAAACAGAGTCTCAAAGACCATAGTCATCTGAGTTTCAACATCGATGTCGGCTCCATTGGTTTGAGTCTCAGCGAGGTAACCCATGACCAACATCATGTGCTCCTTTACAGATGTCTCCGGTTTCTATCTACAATTTAAGAGTTTTCGAAGCACCCCTTGTCGCTTTGTTATAGCCTGGCCTCCGAACATGTCCTCAAGATTATCCAAGATCTGTTTCGCAGTCTCATAATCTTGATGTTGAGCCTGCAACACATTATTCATGCTGGCCATAACATAGCAGCGGGCCTGATCATTAGCATCTTTCCAGCGATCATACGCTTGGAATTGCTCATTACTTGAGTCTCCCGCAGGCTCGGGAGGACAAGGGGTTGTCAGTACATATTTTAGTTTCTCAAAGGACAGGACGATATCCAGGTTCCGTTTCCAATCATTATAATTATCACCGGTTAATTGGTTTTTGTCAAGTATCGATGATAAAATGTTTTTAGACATTTTCAATCTACAATAAAAAATCATATACCAAACACAAACAAACGTATAATAATTTAGTAAGATAACACAATTATGTAAAATCATACAAATGTATTTATGTGTCAAAACCTTGAAAATATCACAACCTTACTACGATAATTCCCAACTCAGAATTCAACAAGCTCCTAGGGGAGTCATGCCAAATTCAATCAGGAACACGGATCCCCTCTTGATTAATGTATGCCACCCAGGACCCGTATGATCCAGCATATATTAATAATCGTTTCTTTGGCCATTAATTTTATTCACAGAGCTCCTAGGGGAGGTTAATAATAAAATTAGCGTGAGTGTATAACCATCATTTCAATATTTTATCCATGATTTATAATCACCACCTAGGGGTGTGCAACCATAAATCATGCTAAAATACCTTATCCTTTCAGAGATCCAATTTGGTATATGATAGAAATCCCTTCCTAGGGGTTGGGACCACCATGTTCTGCCTATGGACCAACGATAGAGGCTTTAGGTCCTTTCTTTGAAAACCTTCTCCCACTCAATCTTTTGAAATCAAGGTTTTATTTTAAGAATATGCATGAACAATTTTAATATGAGTGGCACTCCTTATTCTATATGACATGTTATCAATATACGTGGCAAATCATATTATAATGCAGACAAGCAAAGCAATCAAGCAAAGCTACAAGCAAAATAATAATAATCGTAGTATTATGGTTCCATCCTAAAGAATAGAAAATTAAGATTACAAGAGAATAATCGAGACATAAATCGATTCTTCATCCTTGAATCCTCAAGTTGTATCCTTCTTCACATAATTTCCATCTTCAAGTCTTCAATCCCGTATGAATCAAATACTTCATATTTCAGGTCATATCTAAATTTAATGTTTCTCAGAATCGTCTCAAAAATAAAAATAAAATTAAAATTGCATAGAAAATTGCACCTTTTCTGGAAACTTTTTCTAGCTCTCGGTCGACAGGCCGATCTGGGTGATCAGCCTGCCGGTCATGCTTCATCGGCCTACCGATCAAAAAGATCGGCCTATCGACCCATGAAAGTTCAGCCTACCAAACTCAAAGTTCAGCCTGCCGGCAGAGCCTGTAGATTTCTGCACCACTGACGGCCTGCCAAACCATATGTCCGGCCTACCGATCTGTGACCATCGGCCTGCCGAACTATGATGTCCGGCATGCCGACCGAGCAAAAATCCCTCATTTCAGAAAATACAATTTTAATGCAATTCATCAATTTTATTTTCAACAATTCAAAAACATAAAATGAGAGACACAGGAAATACTTGAGGGCGCCATCATCTTTTTTCTAGATCCGTCTTCTCCAGATAATTATTCAATCACAAAATTTTTATAAATTTTAAAATAATTAATAATTCCTAGACGGAGATGATGGTCCGACATCTAATTACATGAAAAAACTTAGATACACATTCTAACCTCTAAGGAACCATAACCGGTATTAATTAATTAATTAATAATTAATTAAACAACAATTTAATCAACCATAATTAATTAATAAACATTCACCACATAATCCATGACAATATATATAATTTATAGAAAAACTAGAGTGCCTACTCTCTATAAAATTCAATTCAAGCATAGGAGAGATTAAGATCACAAAATTTATGCATATAACATGATCACAAACTTGTAAATTTGTATAAAAACCATGGCTCTGATACCAATTGTTGGAAAAATAATACGCAGCAGAATTTAATAATTTTATATATCAGAGTAATTTCTAAAACACAAGTTTGACATGCTATATGTATAAATTAGACAGATCTTACTAACCTTCATGTGCCGAAGAACCTCCGCAATCTGTGAAGAGAAGTAACGTTCCAGAAGAGCCTCAACCAACTTGCATTCTTTGCTATTCTCTATCCACAACTGGAGTGAGTATAGGCTCACAGGTACAGCTCTTTCACCGATGACTTTCCTTTTAACCAATAGAGAGAACCCAAAGCTAATATCCGTGATTTGTGAACAAAAACTCTCAGAGAGTTTTCAGATGCTTACCAGAAGAGTATCACTCTTAATCTCTCAAAATTGATCTCTGTAAATCATGAAACTCACTCTCTTTATATAGCCATTGGTCCTGGGGTCAGTCCTTATTAGATTAGGTCTCAAAAACTTGAAACAGAATCAAGTTTGAATCAATATCTGACAAATCTGTGTGAAAACGTGCAATCTCATCTCTCGTTGATCGACAGGCCAAACAGGCCCCATCGGCAGGCCAAACACGTTGATCGGCAAGCCGAACTCCCGTGTAAATATCTCTACGAATCTTTTATTTTCCATCCGAGATTCTATAGGATAAAGTCTCAGTTTTGATTCAAATAACCCAATAGAGAAGTTATCTAATCAAAACAAACTTTATCAAGATAATCTCTAAGAAAATAAATTAATTCACAATAATTCTACAAGTTTATATTGATTTAATTTATCCAATTAAATCAACCGATAAACAAACAAGAATTATCCGATCCCAATAATTCAATAAGTTTATCTTAAATTAATTTCTTATAAAATTAATTCAACTGATAAATAGACATGAATTATTTGATTCTTTCAAATTTTAAACCAATATGATAAATCCGACATAAGTCATCAATTATTGGAAAAGCACGCTGTATCGTTACAAGATTTTGTTAGCTAGCAAAGGGGACCAAAATGGACCTATAAAGTTCAAGCTCATGATAATTATGAAACTGAATATCCTAGATATACATTTCACAATTATCAGCTCCAACGCTACTCCACCAAAACCTTGGAGCTGCACTCTTAAACTTTATAGAATTACGAAGCCCGTGTAGCTAAGTTTCCATGACATATCTTAGTGTATCGTATCCCCATATGATAATCCATAATCGGCTTAAGGACAAGTTCTATCTTACCTTTCCGATTATTTTTATCTTATGTTCAATTATCTCACCATTAGAAAACTTACCATCCAAAGATAATATACCATTCGGTTACCCCTATGTATCCAAATGGTTGAGCGCTTCAGTTTTTCAATTACAGGACAACGCATATGAGAGGATATCATTACTCCTAAAGAGGAGCTATGGATTCCATATCTATGAATAACAAGTCTACATCATCAAGAGTCATGCCTCTAACGTACCAGCATGCATACCACTATTGAGATGTGGGTGTCACCCTTTGGTATATCAAAAGACACAAGTCGAGATAACGGGCCCACTATTCATCTCAGGATTAAGATCCAATACAAATGATTGTCTAAAGTGAATCGATTTGCTGAGATAGAATTATTAATCCAAACCAATTCACTTGATGTCCTGATCCAACACATCGTCACCTATGACAACGTGCCAATGTTTCTATTCACGGAGTCCAACTCCGATGGTCAAGACAAACCATCTCCCAAAAGGGATATAGATAACATAACAATCTTTACATGAATAAAGCGCGCAACTTTATTCCCTCGATTGCCGATCATATGTTTTAGACCGTCACCTTAAGAATCGTGTCTTTTGCATAATCCGTCCATCATATGCCCAATTCTTAAGGTTTAGATCGACAGTCTCAGACTACTGTTTGCTTAACATACATTCAACAAATATGAACTTAAAGAGGACAAGATTTGGTATATTAAATGAAAAAATTCTTTATTGATAAAAATGTCTCCAAAAACATATTACATTTTTACTCTTTAGGGCATACATGTCTAACAAGGAAGAACAAAATGATAGCTTTGTCACAGGCTGGCTACAAAGATAAAATTCTCAGGAGATTTACAATGCAGGATTCCAAGAAAGGTGGGCAACCATCTAGATTTGGAATTACTCTTTCTAAGAAAGACTCTCCAAAGTCTTATGAAGAAAGAGAATACATGAAGAAGGTGCCTTATGCTTCAGCAGTGGGTAGTCTCATGTATGCCATACTTTTCACATGACCATATATTAGCTATACGGTCAGGATTGTATGTCGATTTCAGGCGGATCCAGGACCAAACCATTGGGTTGCGGTAAAGCATATTTTCAAGTACCTGAGAAGGACTCGAGGGTATATGCTTGTATATTCGGGTGAGGACCTAACTCCTCTAGGAAATACTGACTCAGATTTTAAATCCTGTCTGGATTCTAGGAAATCGACTTCGGGGTTTGTGTTTACTCTAGGCGGCGGTGCCATTAGTTGGAGAAGTACGAAGCAAGATTGCACTTCGGATTCAATGATGGAGGCTTAGTATGTGGCAGCTAGTGATGCTTCGAAAGAAGTAGTGTGGCTCCGCAAGTTCCTTGGGGATCTTGAGGTTGTTCCTGGCATGGATAAGGTGGTATCACTGTACTGTGATAACAGTGTGGCAGTAGCTAATGCTAAAGAACCAAGATTTCACAAGAAGAGTAAACATATTGATCAAAGGTATCATATGATAAAGGACTTCGTTGAGGGTGGGCATGTCATGGTGTGCAAGATCGCGTTAGAGGACAATTTAGCTGATCTATTTTCGAAGACACTTATTGAGAGAGTCTTCGAGAGGCATGTGGAAGCTATGGGGATGAGAGATTTGTCATATTTACTCACTTAGTGCAAGTGGGAGATTGTTAGACATGTATGCCCTAAGGAGTAATAATGTAATACATTTTTGGAGACATTTTTATCAATAAAGAATTTATTGATTTATATATATCAAATCTTGTCCTCTTTACGTTCATATTTGTTGAATGTATGTTAAGCACATAGTAGTCTGAGACTGTCGGTCTAAACCTTTAAGAACTGGGCATATGATGGACTGATTATGCAGAAGACACGATTTTTAAGGTGACGGTCTAAAACATATGATCCACAATCGAGAGAATAAAGTTGGGCGCTTTATTCATGCAAAGATTGTTATGTTGTCTATATCCCTATTTGGAGATGGTTTGTCTTGACCATCGAAGTTGGACTCCGTGAATAGAAACATTGACACGTTGTCATAGGTGATGATGTGTTAGATCGGGACACAAAGCGAATTGATTTGGATTAATAATTCTGTCTTAGCAAATCGATTCACTTTAAACAATCATTTGTATTGTATCTTAATCCTAAGATGGATAGTGGGCCCGTTGTCTCGACTTGTGTCTTTTGATCTACCAAAGGGTGACTCCCACATCTCAATAGTGGTATGCATGCCGGTATGTTGAAGGCATGACTCTTGATGGTGTAGACTTGTTATTCATAGATATAGAATCCATAGCTCCTCTTTAGGAGTAATGATATCCTCTTATATGCGTTATCTTGTAATCAAAAAACTAGAGCGCTCAACCATTTGGATACATAGGTGTAACAGAATGGTATACTATCTTTGGATGGTAAGTTTTCTAATGGTGAGATAATGGAACGTAAGATAAAAATAACCGGGAAGGTAAGACAAAACTTGTCCTTAAGCTGATTATGGATTATCATATGGGGATACGATACACTTTGATATGTCATAGAGACTTAGCTATACGGGCTTCATAATTCTATAAAGTTTAAGAGTGTAGCTCCAAGCTTTTAGTAGAGTAGCGTTGGAATTGATAATTATGAAATGTATATCTGGGATATTGGGTTTCATAATTATCATGAGCTTGAACTTTATAGGTCCATTTTGGTCCCCTTTGCTAGCTCACAAATCCTGTAACGATACGGCGTGCTTTTTTCAATAATTGATGACTTATGTCAGATTTATCAGATTGGTCTAAAATTTAAAAGAATCAAATAGTTTATGTCTATTTATTGGTTGAATTAATTTTGTAATAAAATTAATTTAAGATAAACTTGTTGAATTATTAGGATCGGATAATTCTTGCATGTTTATCGGTTGATTTAATTGGATAAATTAGATCAAGATAAACTTGTAGAATTATTGTGAATTGATTTATTTTCTTAAAGATTATCTTGATAAAGTTTGTTTTGATCAGATAACTTCTCTATTGGGTTATTTGAATCAAAACTGAGCCTTTATCCTATAGAATCTCGGGTGGAAAATAAAAGATTCACGGAGATATTTACGTAGCAGTTTGGCCTGCCGATAGGGCCTGGTCGGCCTGTCGATCAGGCTGTTTGGCCTGCCGATCAGTGAGAGATAAGATTACACATTTTCACACAGATCTTATCAGATATTGATCCGAACTTGATTCTGTTTCGAGTTTTTGAGACCTAATCTGATAAGGACAGACCCCATGACCAATCGCTATATAAAGGGAGTTAGTCTCATGAGTTACTCAGATCAATTGAGAGATTAAGAGTGATACTCTTCTGGTGAGCATCTAAAAACTCCCTGAGAGCTTTTGTTCACAAATCACGAACACTACCTTTGGGTTCTCTCGATTGGTTGGAGGGAGAGTCACCGGTGGAAGAGTTGTACGTGTGAGCCCACACTTACTCCAATCGTGGATAGAGAATAGCAAAGAAGACCAGTTGGTTGAGGCTCTTCTGGAACGTTACTTCTCTTCACAGGTTGCGGAGGTTCTTCGATACACAAAGGTTAGTAAGATCTGTTTAATTTATGTATATAGCATGTAAAACTTGTGTTTTGAAAAAATACTCTGATGTTAAAAATTTTAAAATTCCTACTGCGCACCTCACACTATTTTTTCCAACAACTTCAAGGGTAGAAAATGTGCCATATCTCCCTTGGTAGAATTGACAAGTATTGTTAGGCAATTTTTCCTTTGCAAACAAGTCCCTAGAGTGATGTCTATATCTAGCCAAGGAATAAAAAGTTTGGTTTCATGGAATTTTTGTTAGACATGTATGCTCTAAGGAGTAAAAATGTAATACGTTTTTGGAGACATTTTTATCAATAAAGAATTTATTCATTTATATATATACCAAATATTGTCCTCTTTAAGTTCATATTTGTTGAATGTATGATAAGCAAACAGTAGTCTGAGACTGTCAGTCTAAACCTTAAGAGTTGGGCATATGATGGGATGATTATGCGGTAGACACGACTCTTAAGGTGATGGTCTAAAATATATGATCCGCAATCGAGGGAATAAAGTTGGGCGCTTTATTCATGTAAAGATTGTTATGTTGTCTATATCCCTTTTGGGAGATGGTTTGTCTTAGCCATCGGAGTTGGACTCCGTGAATAGAAACATTGGCGCATTGTCATAGGTGACGATGTGTTGGATCGGGACATAAAGTGAATTGATTTGGATTAATAATTCTGTCTTGTCAAATCGATTCACTTTAGACAATCATTTGTATTGTATCTTAATCCTGAGATGAATAATGGGCCCGTTGTCTCGACTTGTGTCTTTTGATGTACCAATGGGTGACTCCCACATCTCTATAGTGGCATGCATGCCGGTACGTTGGAGGCATGACACTTGGTAGCGTAGACTTGTTATTCATAGATATGGAATCCATAGCTCCTCTTTAGGAGTAATGATATCCTCTTATATGCGTTGTCCTGTAATTGGAAAACTGGAGCGCTCAACCATTTGGATACATAGGTGTAACCGAATGGTATACTATCTTTGGATGGTAAGTTTTCTAATGGTGAGACAATGGAACGTAAGATAAAAATAATCGGGAAGGTAAGACAGAACTTGTCCTTAAGCCGATTATGGATGATCATATGGGGATGCGATACACTATGATATGTCATGGAGACTTAGCTACACGAGCTTCGTAATTCTATAAAATTCGAGAGTGCAGCTCCAAGCTTTTAGTGGAGTAGCGTTGGAGTTGATAATTGTGAAATGTATATCTGGGATATTGGGTTTCATAATTATCATGAGCTTGAACTTTATAGGTCCATTTTGGTCCCCTTTGCTAGCTCACAAAATCCTGTAACGACACGGCGTGCTTTTCCAATAATTGGTGACTTATGTCGGATTTGTCAGATTGGTTTAAAATTTATAAGAATCAAATAATTCATGTCTGTTTATCGGTTGAATTAATTATGTAAGAAATTAGTTCAAGATGAACTTGTTGAATTATGGCGTTCGGATAATTCTTGTCTGTTTATCGGTTGTTTTAATTTTGGACAATTAGAACAAGATAAACTTGTAGAATTATTGTGAATTGATTTATTTTCTTAGAGATTATCTTGATAAAGTTTGTTTTGATCAGATATCTTTTCTATTGGGCTATTTGAATCAAAACTGAGACTTTATCCTTTAGAATCTCGGGTGGAAAATAAAAGATTCGCGGAGATTTTTTCTCGGCAGTTCGGCATGCCGGATGACGTGTTCGGCCTGCCGAACTGGCCAGTTCGGCCTGCCTATCTCACAGTTCGGCATGCCGACCGCGACAGCTAAGATTACGCGTTTTTCACGCGTATCTTATCAGATATTGATCCGAACTTGATTCTATTTCGATTTTTGAGACCTAATCTGATATGGACTGACCCCAAGGACCAATAGGTATAAAAAGGGAGTGAGTCTAATGATTTACTCAGATCAATTTGAGAGATTAAGAGTGATACTCTTCTAGTGAGCATCTGAAAACTCCCTGAGAGCTTTTGTTCACAAATCACGAACACTAGCTTTGGGTTCTCTCTATTGGTTGGAAGGAGAGTCACCGGTGGAAGAGCTGTACGTGTGAGCCCACACTCACTCCGGTTGTGGATAGAGAATAGCAAAGAAGACCAGTTGGTTGAGGCTCTTCTGGAACGTTACTTCTCTACACAGGTCGCGGAGGTTCTTCGGCATACTGAGGTTAGTAAGATCTGTTTAATTTATACATATAACATGTCAAACTTGTGTTTTGGAAAATACTCTGATGAAAAAATTTCAAAATTCCGCTGCGCACTTTGTTTCCAACAATTGGTATCAGAGCCGAGGTTTTTTACATAAATTTGCAAGTTTGTGATCATGTTATATGCATAAATTTTGTGATCTTAATCTCTCCAATGCTTGAATTAAATTTTATAGAGAGATGGCACTCTAGGTTTCTATATAATATATATGTTGTCATGGATTATATGGTGAATGTTTATTAATTAATTATGGTTGATTAAATTGTTGTTTAATTATTTATTAATTAATTAATACCAGTTATGGTTCCTTAGAGGTTAGAATGTGTATCTAGGTTTTTCATGTAATTAGATGGCGGACTATCATCTCCGTCTAGGAATTATTATTTAATTTGTAAGAATTTTGTAATTAAATAATTATTCGGAGAAGACGGAACGAGAAGTCGGATCTTGAAGATAGATGATGGCGCCTCCAGGTATTTCCTGAGTCTCTAATTTTATGTTTTTGAATTGTTGAAAATAAAATTGATGAATTGCATTAAAATTGTATTTTCTGGATTGAGGGTTTTCTGCTCGGTCGGCATGCCGGACTTCACAGTTCGGCAGGCCGAAGGTCACAGATCGGCAGGCCGGACGTACGGTCCGGCAGGCCGACAGTGGGGCAGAAATTTTGGTGCTCTGCCGGCAGGCCGAACCTTCATGTTCGGCAGGCCGAACCACCATGATCGGCAGACCGATCACCCAGATCGGCCTGCCGACCGAGAGCTGCCAGGCGTCCAGAAAAGGTGCGATTTTTTCAGTGCAGTTTTAATTTTATTTTTGGGACGATTCTGAGAAACATTAAATTTGGATATGACCGGAAATATGAAGTGTTCGATTCATACGGGATTGAGGACTTGAAGATGGATATTACATGAAGAAGGATACAGCTTAAGGATTCAAGGATGAAGAATCGATAAATGTCTCGATTATTCTCTTGTAATCTTATTTTTTCTATTCTCTAGGGTGGAACCATAATATTACGGTTATTATTATGCTTGTAGCTTTGCTTGATTGCTTTGCTTGTCTGCATTATAATATGATTTACCATGTATATTGATAACATATCATATAGAATAGGGAGTGCCGCTCATATTAAAATTGTTCATGCATAATTTTAAAATAAAACCTTGACTTCAAAAGATTGAGTGGGAGAAGGTTTTCGAAGAGAGAACCTAAGGCCTCCATCGTTGGTCCATAGGAAGAACATGATGGTCCCAACCCCTAGGAAGGGATTTCTATCATTTACCAGATTGGATCTCTGAAAGGATAAAGTATTTTAGTATGATTTATGGTTGCACACCCCTAGGTGGTGATTATAAATCATGGATAAAATATTAAAACGGTGGTTATACACTCACGTTAACTTTATTATTAACCTCCCCTAGGAGCTCTGTTAATAAAATTAATGGCCAAAGAAACGATTATTAGTATATGCTGGATCATACGGGTCCTGGATGGCATATATTAATCAGGAGGGGATCCGTGTTCCTGATTGAATTTGGCATGACTCCCCTAGGAGCTTGTCGAATTCTGAGTTGGGAATTATCGTTGTAAGGTTGTGATATTTTCAAGGTTTTGACACATAAACACATTTGTATAATTTTACATGATTGTGTTATCTTACTAAATTATTATATATGTTTGCTTATGTTTGGTATATGATTCTTTATTGTAGATTGAAAATGTCTAAAAACGCTTTATCATCGATACTTGACAAAAACCAATTGACCGGTGAGAACTATAATGATTGGAAACGGAACCTGGACATCGTCCTTTCCTTTGAGAAACTGAAATATGTTCTGACAACTCCTTGTCCTCCCGAGCCAACGGGAGACTCAAGTAATGAGCAATTCCAAGCGTACGAACGCTGGAAAGATGCTAATGATCAGGCCCGCTGCTATGTTATGGCTAGCATGAATAACGTGCTGCAGGCTCAACATCAGGATTATGAGACTGCGAAGCAGATCTTGGATAATCTTGAGGACATGTTTGGAGGCCAGGCCATAACAAAGCGGCAAGGGGCGCTTCGGAAACTCTTAAACTGTAGACAGAGACCGGGGACATCTGTAAAGGAGCACATGATGTTGGTCATGGGTTACCTCGCTGAGGCTCAAACCAATGGAGCCGACATCGATGCTGAAACTCAGATGACTATGGTCTTTGAGACTCTGTCTAAGGAATTTATTCCGTTTAGAGCTACTTTTAATCTAAGCAATAGACGGGATATGACCTTGACAGAACTGATGAAACAGTTACAAGAGTTTGAACTGCTGATCAGGGAGTCTCCTGCTGGTGGAGAGGCCAATATGGTAGCTGCTTCTGGTTCCAATCCTAACTCTGGGAATGGAAAGAAACAACGGGCCAAGAGTGGGAAGTCTTCTATTCCTATTGCTACCAAGAGCAAGAAGAAGAAGAAGAAGAACCCAAAGAAGCTTAAGTGCTTCTTTTGTGGTAAGGTCGGGCATATAAAGAAGCATTGCAAGGACTTCCTTTCCAAGGGAGGTAGGTGTGATCTTCTATATTTAGAAACTTGTTTGGTTGAGGAATCCAGTGACATTTGGGTCATAGATTCTGGTGCAACTAATCATGTTTGTGTTTCTCTGCAGGGATTCAAAGAAACGAGAAGTCTACTTCGTGAAGACTTAACGCTTCGGATGGGCGATGGATCCTTGATCTCAGCGGAAGCAGTGGGAGATGTCCATCTTTATTTTGATAATTATAGGAGTTTAATTTTGCGAGATTGTTTTTATGTTCCTAAATTTAAAAGGAATTTAATTTCTGTATCTTCTTTATTTAAAGACTCCTACGTGGTATCTTTTAATGAAAAAGTGGTGATTCGTAAAAACAAATCTTTTATCTGTTCTGGATGGATGCAAAATAATCTATATTTTATCAAACCTAAGATGGACTTGTTGCTTAATGCTGAGATAAATGATAATAACTCAAAAAGACTTAAAACTTCTCACTCTAATAAGACTTATCTTTGGCATTTGCGCCTTGGCCATATTAACCTAAATAGGATTCAAAGGTTGGTAAGGGATGGACCTTTAAGTCACTTAAAGGTGGAATCTATACCTCAATGTGAGTCTTGTTTGGAGGGTAAAATGACCAAAAGACCATACGGGTCTAAGGGCAATAGGGCCGTAGGGGTTCTAGAACTTGTGCATAGTGATGTTTGCGGACCGATGAACATCCGGGCACGAGGAGGGTATGAGTACTTCGTTACTTTTATTGACGATTACTCAAGATATGGGTATGTGTACCTAATGCACCACAAAAGCGAAACTTATGATAAGTTCAGGGAGTTTCGGGCTGAAGTGGAAAAGCAATTGGGTAGACCCATAAAGGCACTTCGATCTGATCGAGGTGGGGAATACCTTTCTGATGAGTTCTTGGGACACTTGTTAGAGAATGGGATTTTATCCCATTTGACTGCGCCGGGCACTCCGCAGCAGAATGGCGTAGCAGAGAGAAGGAATAGGACTTTGTTGGACATGATTCGGTCCATGATGAGTTATTCATCATTGCCTTTATCCTTTTGGGGATATGCACTACAAACCGCATGTTATCTTTTGAACAATGTGCCTTCAAAATCGGTCCCTAAAACTCCTCACGAGTTGTGGACAAGACGGAAGACATCCTTAAACCATATTCGCATATGGGGATGTCCAGCTCATGTCCTGTTTAAGGATCCGAATAAGTTGGAAGCACGTTCAGAAGTTTGCGTGTTTGTAGGATATCCAAAAGGGACTAAAGGGGGTTATTTTTATAACCCAAAGGAAAATAAAGTCGTGGTTTCAACTAATGCAACTTTCCTTGAGGAGAGTTACATGAACGACTTTAAACCTCAAAGCAAAGTGGTGCTTGAGGAGTTAAGGGGTGATCCGTTCACTCCAGAGGTTCCGAACGAAACCATTCCGATCAGTGTAGAAAAACCAAACAAACCTGAACAACAACCTCAGGGGCTTCGGCGTAGTGGGAGGATCGGGCGTCAACCTGAGAGGTATATGTTCAATGGGGAGGTCTTTTTGGCTGAACCGGATGAACATGACAGGGATCCTTATACTTACGCAGAAGCTATGGAGGATGTTGATTCAAGACTCTGGACAGAGGCCATGAACATTGAGATGAAGTCTATGGAGACTAATCGGGTCTGGGAGCTTGTGGATCTTCCCGAAGGGGTAAAACCCATAGGGTGTAAGTGGATCTACAAGAGGAAAAGAGGAGTGGATGGAAAGGTCGAAACCTTTAAGGCTAGACTGGTAGCTAAGGGTTATACGCAAAAGGAAGGAATCGATTATGAGGAAACCTTTTCGCCTGTAGCCATGCTTAAGTCCATCCGGATTCTCTTGTCCATAGGTGCCGCTCTCGACTACGAGATTTGGCAGATGGATGTCAAGACGGCTTTTCTGAATGGCTATCTTGATGAGTCCATTTATATGGAACAACCAGACGGGTTCAAGGTCACGGGTCAAGAGGGTAAGGTTTGTAAGTTGCTAAAGTCTATTTATGGACTTAAGCAGGCTTCTCGTTCTTGGAACATAAGATTTGATCAAGTGATCAAGACTTATGGGTTCTCACAAAATGTGGATGAACCATGTGTTTACAAACACATTAAGAATGGGAAGGTGGTTTTTCTACTACTCTATGTAGATGACATTCTGCTAATTGGCAATGACGTTGGGGCATTGTCATCGGTCAAATTATGGTTGACCAAGCAGTTTGACATGAAGGACTTGGGTGAGGCTAATTTTGTTCTCGGTATCCAGATCTTTCGGGATAGGAAGAACAAAATGATAGCTTTGTCACAAGCCAGCTACATAGATAAAATTCTCAGGAGGTTTGCAATGCAGGATTCCAAGAAAGGTGGGCAACCATCTAGGTCTGGAATTACTCTTTCTAAGAAAGACTCTCCAAAGTCTTATGAAGAAAGAGAATACATGAAGAAGGTACCTTATGCTTCGGCAGTGGGTAGTCTCATGTATGCCATGCTTTGCACTCGACCGGATATTAGCTATGCGGTCGGGATTGTGAGTCGATTTCAGGCGGATCCAGGACCAAACCATTGGGTTGCGGTAAAGCATATTTTCAAGTACCTGAGAAGGACTCGTGAGTATATGCTTGTGTATTCGGGTGAGGATTTAACTCCTCTAGGATACACTGATTCGGATTTTCAATCCTGCCTGGATTCTAGGAAATCGACTTCAGGGTTTGTGTTTACTCTAGGTGGCGGTGCCATCAGTTGGAGAAGTGCGAAGCAAGATTGCACTTCGGATTCAACGATGGAGGCCGAGTATGTGGCGGCTAGTGATGCTTCGAAAGAAGCAGTGTGGCTCCGCAAGTTCCTTGGGGATCTTGAGGTAGTTCCTGGTATGGATAAAGCGGTATCACTGTACTGTGATAACAGTGCGGCGGTAGCTAATGCTAAGGAACCAAGATTTCACAAGAAGAGTAAGCATATTGATCGGAAGTATCATGTGATAAAGGACTTCGTTGAGAGCGGGCATGTCACGGTGTGCAAGATCGCGTCAGAGGACAATTTAGCTGATCCATTTACGAAGACACTTTCTGGGAGAGTCTTCGAAAGGCATGTGGAAGCTATGGGGATGCGAAATTTGCAGTATTTACTCACTTAGTGCAAGTGGGAGATTGTTAGACATGTATGCTCTAAGGAGTAAAAATGTAATACGTTTTTGGAGACATTTTTATCAATAAAGAATTTATTCATTTATATATATACCAAATATTGTCCTCTTTAAGTTCATATTTGTTGAATGTATGATAAGCAAACAGTAGTCTGAGACTGTCAGTCTAAACCTTAAGAGTTGGGCATATGATGGGATGATTATGCGGTAGACACGACTCTTAAGGTGATGGTCTAAAATATATGATCCGCAATCGAGGGAATAAAGTTGGGCGCTTTATTCATGTAAAGATTGTTATGTTGTCTATATCCCTTTTGGGAGATGGTTTGTCTTAGCCATCGGAGTTGGACTCCGTGAATAGAAACATTGGCGCATTGTCATAGGTGACGATGTGTTGGATCGGGACATAAAGTGAATTGATTTGGATTAATAATTCTGTCTTGTCAAATCGATTCACTTTAGACAATCATTTGTATTGTATCTTAATCCTGAGATGAATAATGGGCCCGTTGTCTCGACTTGTGTCTTTTGATGTACCAATGGGTGACTCCCACATCTCTATAGTGGCATGCATGCCGGTACGTTGGAGGCATGACACTTGGTAGCGTAGACTTGTTATTCATAGATATGGAATCCATAGCTCCTCTTTAGGAGTAATGATATCCTCTTATATGCGTTGTCCTGTAATTGGAAAACTGGAGCGCTCAACCATTTGGATACATAGGTGTAACCGAATGGTATACTATCTTTGGATGGTAAGTTTTCTAATGGTGAGACAATGGAACGTAAGATAAAAATAATCGGGAAGGTAAGACAGAACTTGTCCTTAAGCCGATTATGGATGATCATATGGGGATGCGATACACTATGATATGTCATGGAGACTTAGCTACACGAGCTTCGTAATTCTATAAAATTCGAGAGTGCAGCTCCAAGCTTTTAGTGGAGTAGCGTTGGAGTTGATAATTGTGAAATGTATATCTGGGATATTGGGTTTCATAATTATCATGAGCTTGAACTTTATAGGTCCATTTTGGTCCCCTTTGCTAGCTCACAAAATCCTGTAACGACACGGCGTGCTTTTCCAATAATTGGTGACTTATGTCGGATTTATCAGATTGGTTTAAAATTTATAAGAATCAAATAATTCATGTCTGTTTATCGGTTGAATTAATTATGTAAGAAATTAGTTCAAGATGAACTTGTTGAATTATGGCGTTCGGATAATTCTTGTCTGTTTATCGGTTGTTTTAATTTTGGACAATTAGAACAAGATAAACTTGTAGAATTATTGTGAATTGATTTATTTTCTTAGAGATTATCTTGATAAAGTTTGTTTTGATCAGATATCTTTTCTATTGGGCTATTTGAATCAAAACTGAGACTTTATCCTTTAGAATCTCGGGTGGAAAATAAAAGATTCGCGGAGATTTTTTCTCGGCAGTTCGGCATGCCGGATGACGTGTTCGGCCTGCCGAACTGGCCAGTTCGGCCTGCCTATCTCACAGTTCGGCATGCCGACCGCGACAGCTAAGATTACGCGTTTTTCACGCGTATCTTATCAGATATTGATCCGAACTTGATTCTATTTCGATTTTTGAGACCTAATCTGATATGGACTGACCCCAAGGACCAATAGGTATAAAAAGGGAGTGAGTCTAATGATTTACTCAGATCAATTTGAGAGATTAAGAGTGATACTCTTCTAGTGAGCATCTGAAAACTCCCTGAGAGCTTTTGTTCACAAATCACGAACACTAGCTTTGGGTTCTCTCTATTGGTTGGAAGGAGAGTCACCGGTGGAAGAGCTGTACGTGTGAGCCCACACTCACTCCGGTTGTGGATAGAGAATAGCAAAGAAGACCAGTTGGTTGAGGCTCTTCTGGAACGTTACTTCTCTACACAGGTCGCGGAGGTTCTTCGGCATACTGAGGTTAGTAAGATCTGTTTAATTTATACATATAACATGTCAAACTTGTGTTTTGGAAAATACTCTGATGAAAAAATTTCAAAATTCCGCTGCGCACTTTGTTTCCAACAATTTTTACCCATTTCTTCCTCATGAAAGCCGTCCATGCCATGCCATTTTCTCTCAAAAGTTTGATGAATCCTAAGCCTTCAAATCATGTATTGAAGCAAGTTAAGTGTTGAAGATCAAGGTTAAGCAATTGTGGAGGTAAAAATTCAAACTATACTATGGGTTTTTAGTGTTTTCCATTGGGTTTTGAATGGATTTATGATGGGTTATGGTATGGACCTTGTCAAGGAGGGTTTGCAAGGTTTAAGGCA
The DNA here is from genome assembly GCA_025403435.1 of Artocarpus heterophyllus. Lineage (NCBI taxonomy): Eukaryota > Viridiplantae > Streptophyta > Magnoliopsida > Rosales > Moraceae > Artocarpus > Artocarpus heterophyllus. The sequence goes on from JAJQZP010000397.1 coordinate 45,879, forward strand.
TCAAGGAAAGAATCAAAAAGCTTGGGAGAATTTGGGTAAATTCTAAACTTAAGTCTTGAAAGTTTATGTTTTACTATGCATACTAACAGTTTGATGTATGTTATGAGCTATGGCATGTAAGATGGACATTATGGCATAATTGTGTTATGTTTTACATTGATGGTGATGATGATAGAAAGAATGAAAGTAGGGGTTTTGTATTTAAAAGTGGAAAATTGTTAATCTTTATATTTTATAAAAAGTTTAACTAGTTTCAAAGGAATAGGGTTTTGAGGGCCGTAGAGGCCAAATTATGTTATAAGTAAGGATAGCAATTTGCCAACATAGTGAGGGTATTAACTTCTATGAATGAAGTTTTGTAAAATTCCAAACAGACTAAATTGCAAAGTTTTGTAAAAATTCAACAAATTTAAAAATCAGTCAAAAAGTCCGCCTTAATGTTGGAATTTAAGGAAAGTTAGAACATGAAAGTTGTAGAACTCATCAAAATTGTTAAGGTTATGCAAACGGTTGGTCAAAATTCTAAACAGTTGATAAGTTATGAATTTTATGAAATTTTGAGCACATTATTTCATGAAATGAAAACGTTATGAAATGTTTTGAATTTGACCATGGAACTTTTGGAAGTTTTATTCCCTATGAAAAAGTGGATGTTTTGGTACAAAGGATTGTCTTTGGTTCTAGGGACAAAAATGTAAAGATTTTTTGGGCCAAAACCATAAAATAGTGTAAAAACTGGGGTTTTGTGAGGAAACGTTGGGTTCCTACACTACTGTAGGCATTTAAAAGGATTCAAAGCTTAGTCAAGGAGAGAAAAGAAACAAACGTTAAGGGAAAAAACACAAAGATCTTCAAGGTTCGGGTCAAAACGATAAAGAATAAAAAGGAAAACTATTGTTTTTGTTTTCCGTAACATTATGAGACAAAGATATGAAAGTTATGTTTTAAAACGGGTTCTGAAAGTTTTTAAAGACATGTCAAGGGCAAAATGATTATTTTATAAAAAATGACTAAAACGGACCCTAAACACCCGATGTTGGAAAACGTCTTTAGCGGGAATTTTTCCATAACATGGAAGAAATGAGAGAAAAATTTAAGCAAAAAGTTTAACAAGTTATGAACTTTACTAAAAACCCATTAAGGATAAAATCGTCATTTTTGAGGAAACGGCTAAACCGGAGTCGAACACTCCAAATTAGCAAAACTTTGTTAGACAGAAATGTTTCATATCTTGTTAGGTAAATAAACCATCGAGTGAGATAGGAGATTTAACTAAGGGATGTTTAAGTTATGTTAAAAGAAAGGTAACCCGATGGGTTACAAAGTTAAGTAAAAAAAAAAGGTAACCTCATGAGTTACAGAGTTAAGTTAAAAGAATGATAACCCGGTGGATTATAGAGTTAAGTAAAGGAAAAGATAACCCCAATAGGTTACAAAGCTAAGTAGAAGAAAAGTAAACCAATGGGATACAAAGTAAAAGAAAGTAAATCGATAGTATACAAGTTATGTAAAAAGGAATGAACGATTAATAATTGAGTTCTATTATCAATTGAGCAAATTGATAATATGAAAAGGTAACTAATAAGTCAGGTGTCATTTGATCAGAACACAGAAGCCGACTAATAAAAGGAAAAGGACTGAGATGGGAACATTAAAGCGTTATCCAGATAAGTTCAAACCTCACCTACAACATGAAGTAAATGACTTTTAAATGCTTATAAATATGTTTGCAAATGTGTTTACAATCGTTATGCAAGTTGGTTTTAAAGTATATTTGCATTTATTATGGAAAAGGTTTTAAAGTTTAAATCAAGATTTGTAATGTACTTGCAACTATTATGTTTAAAGCATGATTGCATTTAACATGTATAAAGTTTAAAAGATCAAGTACAAGTTTGCAATGTATTTGCAATTATTATTCTTAAAGTATTTTTGCATGTGAAATGCACAATGTTTTAAAGAGGACAAGTCATGATTTACAAATGTGTTTGCATATGATATGTTAGCATTTAATATGCTCACTAAAGTTAAAAAGATGGTAAAATAAAGATAAAAAGAAAGTTTCGTACTAGTCTCTTTGACGTGAGGTGCACAAGTAAAGTTAAAGTTATAACCTCGGTGTTTGATGGTCTTAAGTCTTCCACAAGAAAAGCAACATGTTTATGTTCTCATATTTAATGATGTTGGTACGAACACTAAAGTTTACATGTTGAAAGTAAAGATAAACAATGATCATAAGATGCTCATAATTGAATGATCAAAAATAAGCACAAATGGAATCATGCATTTTGATTTTGTTGTATTACTTGTTATGAAATGTTTAAATGTTATGAAAAAGCATTTTGAGAAATATTTTGCGTTAAATGTTTATAAAAAGATTTTTATTTTTACAAAAAAAAGGTTTATGAAAGACATTTTAAGAAAAATGTTAAGAAATGTTTTATGAAAAATGTTTTAAGAGAAAGGTTTTTATGAGAAATGCTTATAAAGCATGTTTTAATGATTTGTGACATTATGTCTTAAACTTACTGAGTGAAGGCTCATTAAAAGTTTCTTCATGCTGTAGGTAGTCCTACGGATGACTAATGGAACCTATTTGAAGAGCTCAGTGTTGCGAGTGACAGATGCAAAGATTTAGGTATGGATATCACTACAGTATATTTTCGCTACTCAAAGAAAATGTTTTTCCACTATTTGATATAGTGTTTTCAAAGTTTTAAGAAAATCAAAGTTTTAAGATATATTTCATGAAATATTTTATATAATTATTGTTAGGGGTTGAGCTCGGCGCCACCGTCGAGGAACCCTATTCAGGTGGTCAGCAAACCTGCTCTACAGGAGCTATTAGGAGCGTATAACCTGTAATGACCAGAAAAATAAATTAATAAAACCTAATATTTAATTAGGTTTAATTAATGAATTTACTCTTTAAAATGTATATTTTTGTAAAAATTACGATAAAGTATGAATGAGCAGTATTGATTGCAAATTTTATGACAATTGTGATGCAATGTTGGATATGGTAAAATACAGATTTTATGAGTTTAATTACTCAAGAATTTGTAAATAATATCCATAAAATAAATTTTATATCACGATTAATTGTAAAATTATGATATAAACAAATGAGAGATTAGAATGTAAATTGGACATAGAGGTTGTCCAAACCCTAACCTGGGGTAGGAAGGAGGCCAGAGCAGTATAAGAATACTTCTAAGTGAAAACACAGCTACAAAAAATGTCATGATTGGCCTCTAAAAGTGAACAAAAAGTAAGTTAAATATTTTTATACAGTCTAAGGATAGAAAGTACACTGATTTGATCACGGCAGTGTAAGAAAAATACCGCGTGACGAAAAATTACATTGTATAAATTTTTGGGCCCCACAAAGTGGACACCTAACCAAATTTGATTGGGCCACCAAGCTTGGAAATGTGGCCCAATAGCATGATGACACCTAGGGTATACTCATGGATTACCATGAGTCATCAAGTGGATAAGGAAGCATTTATGGCAAAGTTATCACAAATTTTCCATTTCTTTCTTTCCACCCATGTTTCAGCAGCCATTGATAAACCTTTCAAAAAATTTTCTCAATCTCATACTTTGCAAAAACAACCCCAAAACAAGTCTTAGAAGCAAGCTCAAGCATTTTTCACAAGATTTAAGGTAAAATCCCAAACTTTTTAGCAAGTTTTCAAGGATTTTTCATGGGTTAAGGGGGAAATTAATTCATGGTATTTTTGCATGAAAATGAAGCCTAAGAAGGAGTTCAAGGGGCCTTGGAAGGTTAAAAATTAAAAGAGTGCTATTTGGGTAAGTTTTGAGTTTTAAAGTTTGCAAATTTTGTAATTTTTTATTTTGATTTTTATTGCTTCGAACCTATGTGGCTTCTTCAGCATATATTTGATGAAATTTCATGGATATGAGATGCATGGTATGATTGAAGTTATGAAATTTTGGTTTATGGTGCAAAAAAGGTAGTTTTTGTAATTTTAATGTTAGACTTTGTAAAAATGATGATTGAGCATAAAAATGATTTAAACAAAGTATGGAACGGTTTCTACAGTAGTAGATTTATAGTTTTAAAATAGATTTTCACAAAAATACCCTAAGGACCAAATTGAAAGAAAAAGTTCTTTCTCGGCAGAATTGAAAAGTGGCCAAAAACACCCCTGTGCAGTGAGATTTTGAGAAAAGTTAAAACATAAAAGTTGTAGATCTCGATGAAACTGTTAGGTATCATGAACAGTTCATCAAAAATTTTGACCGATGGTGAGATTTTGATTTTTCAAGATTTGCAAAAATTGTGAAAAATTTTAAAAAGGGCAAAAAGTCATTTCCCAAAGGATTTTGAATATGGTACTTTGAGCAAAAATGATCCTTGAGAAAAATAGGAAATTTTGGAATAAAAAGGATAATTTTAGCCTCGAGGGTAAAATTGTCAAAATTTTTAGTTTAGGGGTTGAATTGTAAAGTTTTATAGAAAAAGGGGCTTAGGTATGAAATAAGGAGATACAAGCCACTAGGGCATGGTTTTAAAGTTAATATATGGCTATTTTTTTTAAGAAAATAAAATCGAGCACGGGTAGGTCAGAAGGGGCCACGGAGGACAAAATCATCATTTTTGCTCGAATAACCCGAATTACTCTGAAATGTTTTCAATGGGATAAGAAGATGATTAGAAGATTTTTGCCTTTCGTAAGTGACGATAGGGAAAAGTTAAATAGAAATAAGGAAACTAGTGGGTTTAGAGTTGTATACGGTTATGCAACTCAATATATTGATTACCGAATGTTTTGTGTTAAAACAAAATAGAATATCGGCTAATGGCTTTGAAATTAGCCAATAGCATCCTAGAAGTCTAGGACAAAGGAAAATCATGGTCGATTTACGCGACATACAAAATCAAGTAAGTACCCTTCCCACCTACAGTATGAAAGCGTAGGGGTAGGATGTATGTATATGTACACCTAAGTATATATTACGGTGTAAACTTATGTGTTTGTTATGAGATGAATACCTAGAGGTACAGTATGGATACTTGTGAATATACGATTAAAATACCAGAGTGTATAATGTGTTATGTATTAATATGTACAATATATTATGTGCCTATGTGTACAATAATGAATACCTATGTGTATTGAATGTTACGTACCCGTGCGTACAATGATGAATACCTGTGTGCATATAAAGTAAATACTTATGTGTACTATGCTATGCAAATAAATTTATGTGTCATGAATAACAAGTGATTATCATATCTTGCATGGTATGTCAACCATAATAAATAGACTGGTAAACATGTCACCAAAAATTAAGAAAAGTATCGTATCGACTCCTAAATCAAGGGGAGTTTAAAGGATATAGTATGGTTATGGTGTTACGTAAACCTAAATGAAATTGCGCAATGGTACGAACACTTGGGCCCTAATAAAGATAAGAAATGATGAAGATAAGGAAATTTTATAAGAAAGCATAATTGACTCATGCATTTATTTGAATGTCCATGTGGGATTTATAGGACTTACTGGGCATTAGCTCATTAAGTATTTCATGCTGTAGGTATTCCGATGAGAAGGTCAGAATAAATCATAATGATGAGCTAGCAAACGGATGATGTGTGCAGACTGGGTATGGTTTTTGCAGTAGTATGTTTCCGCTATATTGTATTTTAAAATATTTTGAAAGTAACGTTTGATAAACTATATTGCAAAGGAAAGGTGGTTATGTAAATACGAGTATATGTTTGTATTTCAGAAGTTGTTAGACCAGTATATGTAAAGTATTTATTAAAAAGAAAAAAAAATTCCTTAATTTTTTGCCTTAAAGTAAGTAAGAAAGAGTTTTATCACAGCTCGAAAAGGCGGGTTGTGATATAACCAACCCTATTTGGCTCAAATCAAATTTCTATAACTTGTAAGCAGGCTGTTACTCGCCATCACTAGCCAAGAAATGGCGAACAACCCACCGTTAGATGGGAACTAATCCACCGACAGAGGCCATGACACTTGTCTTCTGCCTTCTAACATGCCTTGATGTGACACACGGGTTGTGAGCAAAACCCACTTGATACCTGGTTCAAGTGGCAACCTACAAATAGAGCACATTTATTGCAGCTCAAGCAAGCGTGCTCCTTCTCAACTAACCAACTCTCGTTCTCTGTCGAGTAGCATCTGCCTTGAGCATCGGAGAGCCCTTGTTTATTACATAACCGGTTTCTTCCTCACCTCTGAAGCATCCCTCCTCTTGTTACAGGTTCGCCTAAGCGGGCAGAGACGAGCAGGGAAGTGTCATCCGCACATCGTGCAAAGCTGCATGTGGTGTTAATCCGTCGCTACACTCCGATAAGCATCAACATTTTAGCGTTAGAAGGAGAGGCACCTATGCCTTCACTTGAAATCATCATCCGCAGTTAGCTAGTGATCCAAGCATGGTCACACGAGGTAATACTCGAGACGAGGGTGCCTAACAGAAGGGATCGGGTGAAGCCCAAACCCAGCAAAACCCGAGCAAACCATAGGGACATCCCTGGGCTGTGAGATCCTGCTCTGCTGGCCAAGAAAGCATGGTCAGAGCCGACCAAGCAGATAGCCTAGTTGCTTTAGACCTGATCTAGGAGCTTACAAATGTTGTCCGGGCTCTTATGCAACAGCATGCACAGCGCCAGCCGGCTTTGGTCCTCCTTCCCCCAGCCCTAGCAGACCAGGCCGAGGGTCAAGTAGGATAGGGAACGACAGACCTCAATAAAGCCGACTTTGAGCATTCCAGGTGATCCACTCAAGGGGCCTCAGCTAATAGTATACTGGTCCAAGAAGGTCGACACAGCCTGCAAGAGGCTCGGGCCTAATCGCTGTAGGGTTCCCAAGCCTCAGTTTTTTATCAGCTCTAGCTACAAGGCAAAGTACAATAAGATCGTTGACCTGAAGTTGGTGACAAGGCTGAGGGTGGAGCACCTTACCGGGTGGAACTGCCCAAAGATACCAACAGCTCCTAGCTTCGAGAGTTACAACACCAGATTGACGAGATTAGCAACAACCAGTTTGGGCTAGATGATGTCGGTGCATTGGATCTGCTATTCACCGACACCCTCATGCGGGTGATTATGCCACCAAAATTCAAAGTCCCATAGATCAAGGCCTATGACGGGACCACCAACGTTGACGAGCACGTCAAACTATACCGAGGACAGATGGTTCTGGTCCTTTTCCTTGACATTAACTAGACCAACTCAACAATGGTTCTGGTCCTTAGAATCAGCCACAATTACTTCATTTCACTAGCATTCTGATGTCGTCTTAGCCGCCTCCTCTACAACCAAGACATGGAGAAAAGAAATAACTCATCTCTATGCTGTTAAGCAAGGGTATGGGAATGCCAAGGATTACATTAACCGGTTTACCCGAGCAGCGCTCAAGGTCAGATACGTCAAAGATGAGACCTTAAAATATGCCTTCGTATGGGGTCTCCGAGATAAGAAACTAACTTGGTCGCTTGTTTTTGAGCAGCCGAGCACCTTTTTTCACATGCTTGGCTATGCCCAGAGGTATGCTAACGCAACTGAGTACATAAAGACCCGTTGAGAATAAGGCAGCAGCGACTGCAGCAAGAAGACGAAGAAGCAAAAGTCAACACCTAAGCAGCTAGGTGCCAAGCAGAATAAGAAGAGGAAGAAAGAGAAGAAAATCGAGAAGCCGAGGATGCCGGCCGGGAAGTTTCAGAGCTACACACCCTGGGTCGCCAACATTGACGAGGTGCTCGCCCAGGTGAGTAAAAAGAACCTATTAGTCGATCCGCCTAAGCTTAAGGGTAGCAAGGCAAAGCGGGACCAGAACAAGTATTGTAATTTTCATAAGGATGTGAGACATAATACTCACGATTGTATCCAGTTTAAGGACCAAATCAGGAAGCTGGTCCGAGATGGGCACTTGTAGAGTTCGTAAAGCAAGTCCTAACTCCAGGCTCCATGGCTAGAAGAGACAACCAACCAGCCCAAGATACACAGAACCACCCACGTAACAAAGATGGGAACACCTTGGAACCCCCAAATATTGTTCATACAATTTTTGGAAGGCCTATTACCAGGGACACTTCGAGTGGATGGCGCGCTTATTCCTGAGAAGCTCGGCTGGTTGACAGGGGTGACCTAATGAATATGTTCGAGCACATCAACAAAATCTACCGACAACAGGATGTCCCGATCACCTTTACCGAGAAGGAGGTAGATAAACTTATCCATCGACATAATGACGCCCTCGTGTGTGAGCTTTAGATCACCAGCAACATAGTTCGACGAGCATTGATTGACAATGGTAGCTTAGCTGATATCCTCTTCAAACAGGCATACGACAGACTTAAGATTAGCAATGCTACGCTAGTCCCGGTCTAGACACCATTATATGGCTTCACTGGCGAATGCGTCCGAGTTTTTGGGAAGGTCGACCTGCCGGTCACCTTTGGTGAGAAGGCTGCTCGGGTAACACGCATCGTCGACTTTTTAGTCATTGACAAACCCTCACAGTTTAATATCATCATCGGCCGTTTGACGTTAAATGCATTGAAGGCTGTGGTCTCCACCTATTACCTAGCCATGAAATTTCCAGTAAAGAACAAGGTCAGAGTCATCAGGTCGCAACAAAAGGATTCCCGAGCATGCTATACCAATGCTATCAAGGCCGCATCGACTCAGCAACTAAATGTCTTAGCCATTTATAAGGTCGATGAGATCCAGTACCCATCCGAGCAAGCACCAAAGATGCTCTTTGACCTCGACCCCTGTATGCCCAAAGAGGAGATAAGAGCTACCCCTGTGGAGGATTTGGTGTCATTCAATTTGGACCCGACACATCTCTACCGCACAGTCTAACTCGTTTCTCAATTGAAACCTGAGATTTGGGCCGACCTAGAGAAGCTCCTTACTGAATATTGGGATGTGTTCGCGTGGTCTTACGAGGATATGCTCAGCATCGATCCTAGTATCATTTGTCACCAGCTGAATGTTTGACCAAACTATAAGCTAGTCATTCAAAAGAGGAGAGCCTTTAATCCAAAGAGATATACCGCCATCAACGAAGAACTCTAGACGCTCTTGTAAGCTAGGTTCATTCGAGAAGTGACATATCTAGAGTGGTTGGCGAATATGGTCTTCATCAAGAAGGTGAATGAAAAATGGCAAGTTTGTATCGATTATACTGACCTCAACAAGGCCTGATCCAAGGACTGCTTTCCACTACCTCGGATAGATCAGCTTATGGATGCGACCGCTGAGCACAAGCTGCTAAGCTTTATGGACGCCTACTCCAACTACAATCAGATCTGGATGGCCGAGAAAGACCAAATCAAGATCACTTTCACCATTGACCAAAGGCTTTTTTGCTATGTGGTTATGCCCTTTCGACTCAAGAATGCCAGAGCTACCTATCAGCGCCTTATCAATAAAATGTTTGCTCGGCTGATCGGCAAGACCATAGAGGTTTATGTAGATGACATGCTTGTTAAATCCATCTAAGTAGTAGATCACATGGTCAATCTACAAGCAAGCTTTGATATCCTCCGAGAGTATGGCATGAAACTGAACCCAACAAAATGCACGTTTAGGGTCAGTTTGGGATTCATGGTCAACCAAAGATGAATTAAGGTCAATCCAGCTAAAGCTCTAGCCGCAATTGATATGCATTAACCTTGGACTGTTAAAGAGGTGTGGAAGCTCATCGGCATGGTAGCAGCCCTTTCCAGGCTTGTCCTTGGTCTACTGACAAGTGCTACCCATTTTTTCAGGCATTCAAGGAGAGTTTTGAGTGGAGCAGGGAGTGTAAGGAAGCCTTTTAAAACTTAAAGAGGTACATAGCCATACTCCCGCTCCTATCCAAACCTCTACCAGGAGAAGTTTTATACGCCTACCTCGCCATGTCAAAAAAGGCTGTGAGCTCAGTCCTCGTCCGAGAAAAGGATGGTGTTCAAAAGCCCATATACTATACCAGTCATGCATTCTAGGGTGCTGAGAAGAGGTAACCCCCGATTGAAAAGCTTGCATTTGCCCTTGTCACTTCGGCTCAGAAATTGTAGTTGTATTTTCAAGGTCACACTATTTAAGTTCCAACCAAGTTCCCCCTCTGGCAAGTCCTTCAGAGCCTGGAGATATCTGGGCTGATGGCCAAGTGGTCGATCGAATTCGGTCAATACGATATTCACTTTGTTTTTAGGACGGCCATCAAGGCCCAAGCCCTTGTTGAATTCATTGTCGAGTTCACTGATGTCGTGCAGAGCATGCCTTTCGTCGAGAAAGCCCCAGTCGAAGACCAAGACACTCTAAGCAGTAGAGGAGGTAATGATGTCTCTAAGCCAGAACCAAAATGGAAACTCTTCGTGGACGGATCCTCCTGCGCTAAGGGCTTAGGTGCCGGGCTAGTCCTAACTAGCCCAGACGGATATAAGACAATCTATGCACTCCGGTTTGATTTCAAGGCCTCCAATAATGAGGCTGAGTATGGAGCACTCCTAGCCGAACTTAGAATTACGAGAGACCTTGGGGTGCACTGCATAACAATCCACAACGACTCCATGCTCATCATCCAACAAGTTATTGGGGTGTTCCAAGCCCGAATAGAATCCATTGACAGATCCCTAAATCTAAAAATTTTGAGGCCGATGCACTTGCTAGGCAGACCTTAGGTTTCGATGACAACAAGCTCACGTCGGTCCCCATCGAGAGATTAGTTGAGCCAAGTATCAACAAGGAAGTGGTGAGTGTATTCGAAGAGCAAGAAACTACTTGGATGGCCCGATCATCCGATACCTGACCATAGTTGAATTGCTCTACGACGGTGAACAGGCACGTCAGATTCGCAACAGCTCAGTCTGATATTCGATGATTGGCAGAAAACTCTATTGCCAAGGCTACACTAGTTTATGTTTGAAGTGCATAGGGCCTAGAGAAGCTTAATACCTAATGAAAGAGATCTACGAGGGGCTATGCGGCAACCACATTGGGGGGGCAATCCTTGGCTTAGAAATGTCTTCAGTAAGGATACTATTGGCCTATCTTGGAGTAGGACTGCAAGGACTTTACGCAGAAATGTCTTAAATGCCAGCAATTTGCTAGGGTGCTTAGACACCACGTTGAACCCCTCACCTCGGTAAGATCAGCCTCAGGCCTGGTCTCAGTTCAAGTATTGCATTGTGGCCATCGACTACCTCACAAAGTGGGTAGAAGTGGATCCATGCACCAACATGACTGAGGCCAAATGTACCAACTTCATATGAAAATATAACATCTATCATTTTGGAATCCTGCACACCATTGTAACCGACAACGCCAAGTAGTTTGAATCTTCAAGCCTCCTCCACCTGTGCGAACAGCTCGACATCAAGAGGTCTTCTTCTCTCCTTACTACCCTCAGAGCAATGGGCAAGTTGAAGCCGTTAATAAGAGGATCAAAGACAACCTAAAGAAAAAGCTTGAGGACCTCAAAGGTGCGTGGATCGATGAGCTCCTGAAAGTGCTCTGCGCATACCGAACTACAGCCTGGACTACCATCGAGGAGATCCGTTCTCCCTTGTCTATGGTGTTGAGGCAGTCATCGCGACAGAAATTAGACTGTCGAGCTTTAGAGTTGAGCAGTACCACAAAATTCAAAGTGTCGAGATCATGATGTCGGGGCTCAATCCGCTCAAGGAGAACAGGAATCGCGTTGTGATCTGTAATGCAACTCAAAACCAAGTCATTGCTCGGTATTACAACAAGCGAGTCCAACCAAAGAGTTTCAAGGTTGGTGATTTAGTGATAAAAAAGGTCACTATTCAGCAGCCCTGTCTGGGGTCCTTCAACTCGAGTGGGACAGACCGTACAGAGTAATCAGAATTGTTTGTCTAGGTACCTACCGACTATCCGATATGGAGGGCCACGTGTTCGGTCATCCTTGGAACGTCGAGCTTCTGAAGAAATTCTTTTTCTAACTGGAGTTAGAAACCTTTTTTGACCTCTGGCCATATTCTTTTGTAACTAGACCTGTCAAACAGGGCTAGAATGTAAAAAAATAAATATTAATGAAAATTCTAATTTCTACACTATTTCATTGAGCAATTTGTGTCTAGAATATTTAACTCCCAAAGAGGGGGGCCATAACTTTGGTTTGGGGGACCTGACAACGAGTCTCAACGATGCAGAGTCATCCCGACTAACCAGATTGGGGGGCTGGTCGGCATAACACCGACCAATAGTCTGTTGCATACAGGCTATTCAGACAGAGTCGCCCTAGCATAACCATGCCCAACCAATGTTAGACTCATAAAAGTTCAAATGAACTTAAACAAATCTAAGGGGGCGACAAGTTATAGGGTACCACACACCGTTGTGCTCTACCCGACTGAGAAATGAACCTTCCCTGCTCGGCTAAACTCAGTGAATGCAAATCGTCCATTTCTGAGAAAGTTTGTCCTAAGGAACATTCAACTAGCTTGTTCCCAACGAACATTCAACTTAAAAAAGTAAGACATTTCATTTTTGAAATGCTTAACACGACGAAAATAGAATGAAGTAGACATAAGATCGGAATTCATTTTTGGGAATATTTCCTCCCGAGGAACATTCAACTTGGAAGAATTCTTAAGTCAATTTCATTCCCGAGAAGTATCTGACTCGGAGAAATATAGCCTGAACTTTATTCTCGAGGAGCTCTCAACTTGGGAGTCCTGACAAGCTTTCGAGAAATGGAATTAACATTTCATCCGAGAATAATCGCACTTGGGAAATCTCGAATTCAAATTAAAAGAAAAATTCTGAGAAGCGATAAACTTGGAAAATAAATAAAATTCTATTAAATGAAAGTTGTGGGAAGGTACAAGTAACCGTACACCTCCCGAGCTCAGATGGAGAATTACAAAAAGAAAAAAATACAAAGATTTAAGCCTGGGCCCTATCCCTGATGTTGTTTCTGCCGTCACCCTTATCCTCACTGTCTACCTCGACTACCTCTTCCGGATTGGGCTGCTGCACTTCCTTTGGCTTCAGCTCAACAATGAAGGACCAGTCGAAGTCAGCCGCCTTGGGATGCTTTTCCAAAATATAATCCTATAGGTCGGTCATCTCGAGGTAGTAGTAGTTCGCGTACTTTGGGGATGACTTGAACTCCTCCATGGCCTGGGCTAGGTAGTCAGGCAGTTCTTCCCTCAAGAATCGCTGATGCTTGGCCTGGGAGGCTTGTAGCTGGGACCTTAGATAGTTGACCTCGTCCTAAGACTAGTTGACCTTATTTCTTGCACTTTCGGTCGCAGCTTTAGCCTGCTCGGCCTCTTCCTTTGCCTTCTTGGCCTCATCCTCGGCCCAAGAGTCGATGTTCTTGGGCTCGAGCTCTTTCTCAACCTCATCCTTTTCAAACGTGGTCTTGTTGTGGTTCCCGTTCTCTGCCCGGCCATATAAGCTAGCTCTAAAAATATGCAGGCCTAAAAGGACAAATTAGAGCACGAAGAATCCAAAGTTAAAAGGAGCTCAGGATAGAAGTCTTACTTACGTTGGCGGTGGAACGAAAGGTAGCGCAGAAAGAGCCGTCATAGTTCTCTCCCTAGAGATTTTCCCCCAAGAATGGCCTCGATAGTGTTATCGAGGATAAGGTGCCGAGTATTCTGACACCTCCTCAGAGGACCAACCGAGGGTGATAGTATGGCGGTTGTAACGTCGGGTGGCTAGGATTGGCTGGATGAAGCCACCATCTTGTCGACCGAGGTAGGGGAGCAACTTGGATTGCTTGGGGTGGCTGTTTGGTCCGCTGTGACTGCTTAGACCTTGGAGGTTGCTCTGGCTCGGGGACCTCTTCCTCTTTGAGCCTGGTACAGCCTTCCCTTTGGATCGGCAAAGACTATCCATCATCCCCTGCCTTTCTTCACGAGAAGCAAACCAGGAAGACATATCTACAACAAAAGGCAAGAAAATCTCCCAAGTTAAGGCAAGCTCAACAAAGTAAAAAAAAAAGGGAAGGGGGGTTGGAGCTTACAACTGATCCAAAATTGGCCTGACAGGTAAAGTTGTCAGATCACGTCCTTGAGGTCCTTGTCTACTACGGGTGGCCTCTCTTCGAAGGAGCCACTCAACGAGTCCTTGGTACTAGACAATGAGGGCTCCCTTATTGGCCACCCGGATTTGATGGTGCTCGGCCCCACAACATTTGTGGCACTTGGCCTCACCACTGTTACCTGCCCGGTCGGCTAGGCAGGTTAGATGTTGGAAAGGGGATTGTTTCTGCTGGACTCGCCAAACCAACCATAATGGGAAAGTGTCTCCTTCCCAAGCAGGAAAGACTACTGCCGAGTAGATTCTGGCTTAGCGTACAGGTCCTCCACTATTCTGATAATGTCGCTTGATGCCCATGGTCTCTTCGACCGGACGTGCCCCTACTCAAACGTCCTCGAAACGTGTTGGTCCTTGGGCACAACTTCACCGGCTTAGGCTATATAATTTCCCTCGATGTAGAAACACTCAAACTTTCAAAGCTTGTCTGAGTCGGGGTTGCCCAGGATGAAGTCCTTCTTGAAGCCGGTGACGTAGTACCAACCGAACTATCGGGGAAGCATCTTCATCTTATACACCTGCTTGAAGGCCTCCTGTGACACTTATTATTTTTTTAACAGGTATTAAGGTAATTAAATTAATTTTTAGTATGCCAACCAAAAATTTGCTTCATTTAAAATCCATTTCACAATAATTATTTTTTTATCTATTTTTAAAATTTTTAAAATTCTCCTATACTTATTTAGTATGTTTACTGAAAAGCCTTGGAACTTCTAATAAATTTCAAAAATATCATTTTGGCATTATATGGGTTAAAGTCTCTAGAGGAGACATAAGGATATCTTTTCCAACTACTCTTGACCCTCCTTTTCTTTATTTCCTCCGTGACATGCTTCAACATGTCTCCTCCATAATTGCTCTTATCACTTCTCTTCAAAGACTTCATCTTTTCTTCTTTTTTCTTCCACGGTTCCCACACTTTTCTTCTCATTTCCTTGCTGAAGCAAAATAATTGGAGAACTTCTTCAAGGCAGCCATAAAAATCAGCCACCATCACCTCCATTTGAGCAAGAATTTCAGCCATATCGAAGTCAAGGAACCTATTTTGAAGCCATTTCAAGCTTCCAACTAGCCATAATCCGAGGTTAGAATCTTATGAACAAATTTAGTCTTTCATTTATAATTTTTTTTATATACTTAAGGATTATTCAAATTTGCATTCTCAAACCTAAGTATATGTTTTGTTGTTATTTTAGAACATATGTATAAAGTCTAAGTGTATATGCCGTAGACAAAAAATTTATATTGTTAAATTTTGCAATACCTCTATTGGCAGTGGCTCTTTCTTGAAATTTTAGGGTTAAATAAAAGTGAATTTTGTAAATTAGTGTGTATATTTAAAAAGTAGACATCCTAAGCTTTCTAACGAGCTATCATAAGCCTAAATCGGAGTTCTATTTTATTTTTTATGAATTTTTTAATTTTCATATTAGAAACTAGTAAACCTGCCAGTGGCAATATACCGCCCGTTTACATTCAGTAAACCACCTGTTAACTCATGTGATGATTGTAGATAGTGAACCTATCCTTTTTGCAAAAGTATACTGCCAGTTTGTCATGGTATACCAGCTGCTAACCTAAACTAAGAACCCATCTTTGCTCACCACCTAATTCCTTAATGTCTTGTAACCTTTCCAATATTATTCTAAGTGATTGACGAATCTTATTAGGGACTAAAACATATAAATTACTTGTATACATTTTATATCGTGTTAAGACAAAGATTGTTTATGAATGTGGTTGTATGTTGTGCTTTAGTTTTAATTGTCCTTATGCACGCCTTAGGATCAAGGGAGTGTGGAGCTAACGTTAATTGATTTCAGGATTAAAAGATTGGTGATAAGCTTGAAAGTTAGGGATTCTATTACTCATCTTTTATGAGGTTTTTATGGAATTAAAATTGATTGTTTTACCGTAAGATATATATATATCTTTGTTGAACTGCTATTATATGAGTATCACATATGAAATTATGACCTGGACTCGTCTTATATTATACGGCGAGGAACGTAATGAATTCACACATATTATAAATTGATAAGCATAGTTAGAAAAATTGACTCTATAAATAAAAATTGAATATAGAGGACGGGTGAGATGTGAAGAGGGCGACGGTTACGTCCTTGAGCATGAATACCCTAAAAGGTAAAATAGGGGGAAGGTGATGACGCTTCCTCGGGTCGAAAGTCCCAGAACACACTGTACAGGAATCGACTTGGTGAGGAATCGGGGCTTGATGTCCCCTCACTGGAACACCCTTGGAATATTTAGAGGGTAATTAAGTGCGCCCATTTGGGTTTCGATGAGTTGAGTGATACTCTATTGAACGTGGATACCTAGGAATAATGATGAATTGTAATATTTGTATATATGTATATGTATGAAACTCGGCAATGATTAACTATGGCATCCACGGAAAATGATTATAATAAATCTTATAATCTGGATAATGATGAGTATTAACTAACCATGCAGGTTTTAATGTAGTAATAATAAAAACCTAAAGTAAGTAATGGTTTTCTCTACTGAGCATGTTGTCGCTCATTCTCTTATATTTTTATCTTTTTAGGACTCACTCAATGTGAGGTGGCTACGAGAAAAATAGTTGAGAAAGCTATATAGCTATGTACGTTGGGACTGCTTCAATTACTAAGAATGTTCTTCATGATAATGTAAGCATCAATTGTTACTTTCTGTGACTGTATTAAAATGCGTTGAGGGTTAAAACGATAATGACGATAGTTTATATTATTAAATTTAAGGTGTTACATTAAACTGTGGTTTAATTGTCATTTATATTTTTATTTTTGACTTGACAGTTTTCATTTAAGCCCCGGGCAACTTTATTTTTAAGGTTTTACTTTTATTTTTTATTTTTTTATTTTAATTTATTAAAAATTGTTAACCCCCATATAGGGGCGTTACACCTCCCACGTCATCTCGGTAGCCCGATGGTACCTCTATAGCACGTAAATCCCGATCATCGACTTGTAGCTGTTCGGGTTGAGCTGGGCAACGTAGACATTCAAGTCGTTGAGTGCCTAGTGAAGGAAGGGGTGAAATAACATGCGTAACCCGGCCCTGAAAGACTCGGCGTATAATGTTATGTACCGTTCGGGCGGGGTCAGGGGCAAATCTTCCTCCCTAGGCATGACGAGGTTGACGTCAACTAGGATGTTGAACTCTCTGTGCAGGTCCTCGAGCCAGGACTCGGTCATCGTGCTTGAGTAGCCTGCTATGGATGTTTGGCTAGGCCGAGATATTTGATAAGCAGTCACTCCTCAGACTTTAGTGACAATGAGTCTTCTGGCGTCCTCGGCCTCCTTGACAACACTCCCCTCGGGCTCTGCTTCCTCGACTGCCCTTTTCTCCTAAGAGATTTCCACAATTACCCAGCCTGTAACTTGGACAGGGACCCCGCTTTCTCAACTGGAGGTGCTCAACTCATAGGCAGTCACTGCCAAACTAGCACGCTCTTGGGTTGTAATTCAAGACCTGCCAGCAGTGGCGGCATCGATGTAGGGATCCTCACCCCTACACGGTCTCATCAGTGTCAAGCCTCAAGATTTCGGCCACTCAGCCTGTTCTGTCTTGCCTTGGGGATAATCCTTCAATATCAACCTCCACGGAGGTCGACCTCTCACTTTTGGTGCTGCTTTCTGACCAATAAATATCTACGTTCTGGGAGTTGGAAAGGTCACTCATGTTTTCGTGTGCTTCTTGGGAAATTACCTGATCAGGTTGTGAAAGCTCGGGACAACAAATTTCTCAGGTTGTCAACTACAGTTAGGTGGCTAAAACTTAAAAGTCACAAAGTGTGGCCTTGGCTGCACGTGAAAATGAAGGCGAACGAAGCCCTATTTATAGCCGCCTTAGGTGCAAAACTCGAGCACGAAAAATGAAGAGGCGCAATGATTATGCTTGTTAGGGAAACGGCCAATCGCGTGTCAACATGTGCCATTTCGAGTTTCCTCACGTGTCCTTCCATCTTTCGTCGCCCTAGGACACCGCTTGAGCTCCATCCTAAGCTGACCTCACCCTCTCGGCATAGTCTACCCGGCTGAGCATCGACCATGTGAACTGGGGGGCTACTGTTGGGGGTGAGCTCGACGCCACCGTAGAGGAACCCCATTCTAGGTGGTCCGTAAACCTACTCGGCAGGAGCTATTGAGAGCATATAACCAACCCTATTTGGCTCGGATCGTCTATCTAAGGTGCTCTTCAAGGCCCCCTTGGCTGCGACATGAATGATTACCTCTTCAGGTTAGACACCAACTTGGGTCAGATTTTTGTAACTTGCAAGCAGGTTGCTATTTGCCATCACTGGCCAACAGATGGCGGACAACCCATCGTTGAATGGGGACTAATCCACCGACGGAGACCACGACACTTGTCTTCTACTTTCTGACAGGCCTTGATATGACACACGGGTAGTGGGCAAAACTCATGACATCTGGTTCAAGTGGTAACCTATAAATAGAGCACATTTATTACAGCTCAAGCAAGCGTGCTCTTTCCCAACTAACCAACTCCCATTCTTTGCCGAATAGCACCTGCCTTGAGCGTCGAAGAGCCCTTGTTTATTACCTGACCAGTTTCCTCCTCACCTCCGAAGCATCCCTCCTCTTGTTGTAGGTTCGCCCAAGCAGGCAGGGACGAGCAGGGAAGAGCCGTCCGTCCACCGTGCGTAGCCGCACGTAGTGTTGATCCGCCGCCGTACTCCGATAAGCATCAACAATTACAAAGTTAAGTTTTAAACTATGATTCAGTTAATGTTTCTTATTAAGTTTTAAGAAATTATTTAAAATAATTTTAAAGTCAAATGTTGAGAATGTCTCAACTTAAGTTGTAACAAAAGTCACAACAGCTTTTAAGTATGTTTTAAAGTATGCTAAAAGGAAAGGAAAAGAAAAAATTTAGCAAGTATTTTTCTTACTAAATAAGTAAAATTAATGTTAAATGAGGTTTAATGAAGTTAAGTGACGACCCAAAAAAGACAGGGCGTTACACTTTTCATGTTTGAATATAGATGCAAGTGTGCATGGCATGGTAATTTTATCATTCTAAACATCACTCTCACTACACAATCATATATATATATATATACACACACACACATATATATATAGAACCAAACTGCAAACTATTATATAATATTTAATGCCAATGCCAATGCTCTAAGCCTTGTCCTTGTTGTCTTTCTTTTCTCTCACCAACAATTACAATTACAAACCTCCTTTATCTTTGTGTTTCTCTTTCCGATTAAGAAAATATCCAAAGAAGGAATCCAATTGCCATCGTCATTCTCCAACAGCTCCTCCTTCTTAGAATGGGATTCGTTGACTGCCAATTCGCTGCTGCTTTCCTTCTTCTCCAACTCCCTCAGATCATCCTTCTTCCTCAATGCCTGCAATCTTCTCTCTCGAAACAAATCCGCTCTTTTCGCCGTTCCCTGGCTTCTACTTACTCCGATTATTTTAATTTTTCTTTATATTATTAATATTTACATTGTTGGATCAAAATCCAATTATGGGCCAATATATTAAATAAATGTGAATTAAAGGCTATCAATAAGGTTGCTCAATTAAAAGTGATCAATTTGGGTTTTGGGCTTTTAATGCATCATTAAGTGTGGGCCTCCTATGTGTAGAGACCAAAAGGGAAATTACTAATTTTATGATGGGCTAAATTGGTAATTAAGGATAATTGCTAGGGTTTGGCAATTATATAAAGGGGTTGTGGTCCCCAAGTCAGTACGTACATTATTTTTCTGTTACCCATCTACAGAAAGATTACAGAGCATTCTGATAGGGAGGATTTACGTACTAGACTTGAAAGATCCTCAACCAAAGGACTCAAGAATCACATTCAATCTATGGATTCAGGTTAGCTTCCACATCTTATTAATATTCTTGATGATTTGACATGAATGATCCTGGGTGATGATGGTTTTTATAACTATTTTATTCTAACAAGTGGTATCTAGAGCCTCTTCATGTTGAATCATTGAGAATCAATAATTTTCTATATGTGGATCTCATTAAAAAAAAAATTCTCAAATTTAACAATCTATGGTTTTATAAAATTGTTGAATTTGAGAACAATTGTTTGAATTTCTTGTTGAAGTTTCTTTATGCTTGTCCGGCATGATTGCCGAAAAGAAATTCAGTTTATATGCAACTTTTCGTTGCTGTTTTGTTTATATGAATTCGGTGAGATATATATATATATATATATTTTCTTTTGATGGTTGTATTCGGCAGCAAGCAAAAAAAAAAAAAAAAAGCATAACTCTTCCTATATACGGCACGCGTGTCGAGAAGAAAAGGAGTTCTGAATACATTCAGATTGTTGGTTTTATATATATAATTGGTTGATTTTGTTTTATGGCTATATGCATATATATATATATGGATTCAGCAACCTTGGTTTGATGTTATACGGCAGCCTTGCTGCCGAAAAGAATTAAACAAAAATGTTGTTGGGGCCATTCGTCGGTCGCCGGGGTTGCGACCGCCGGCGTCGGCCCTTTTTCGGTTGCCGCCCCAGGGCACTGGCCGGAGACATCCACGGCAGATGCAGTGGCGGCCGTCAGGCCGCCTGCACCCATTCTCGCTCAAAGGGGTCGAGAGACTCCTAGGGCATCTTGGGCTGGTCTGGGCCAAAGCCCAGACCTGAGGATTACACGGGCCCCTTTGGGCCCGTGACAAGATATAACCCAGGGGAGCCCCTGGGTTACCGGTTATTTAAAAAAAAAAAAAATACACGGGCCCAGCTGGATAAGGGAACTTACACGGGCTTAGCCCGTGACCGGTTGGTCACCAGGGGTTCAACCCCTGGGTGACCCGAATTTAAAAAAAAAAAAAAAAAGAAGAAGAAGGAAATAAAGGGGGCTGGTTTAGGATCCGAGTAGGGTTCTCCCGACCCGGTCCAGCCCCGACCCAGTCAATGTTGACCTTGACCAAATTTTTTTTTTTAATTTTTTTATTTTTTAATTTTGGTACAATTTTAAATTCAAATATTGGTATTTTATATATATTTTGAGATGAATTAATTGAAGCAACATGTCACCAAAGTGGCCTCTCTTGTAGAAATTAATTTATTTTGAAATAGAAAAGGTTGTGTTTATGTAACTTATGTGAATATTGACCGGCCCAAAGGAAGGCAATATTTGACAGAATTGCATGTACACCTGTGGTGATAAACACGTGATGATTATTCGGTTTTACATGTAAAAAATAAATCGGCCCAAAGGAAGATTTATTGTTTGACATGTTCTTATTGTCAGTGTTTGATTACTACACCAAGATATCACTTACAAGTTAATATTTTTGTCCAAAGACTAAATATTAATGGAGTGCCCGATATCTTGAGATGGGTTTACCTTTATTTGGATTTATTATTGTTGTTATGGATTCTTATGTGAGCTTGTTTTGGTTTTGTTTATTTTGTTCTCTGTTTCAGCTACTAGTTCTGCCTCTAATATTACTGCCAATATCAATTCAATTCCTATGCTGAATGGTAGCAACTTCAAATCATGGCAAGAGAACCTCCTAATAGTTCTCGGAGTCATGGATCTCGACCTTGCGTTAAAGGTTCCTTCTCTCGCACCTATTACAAATAAAAGTTCCTCTGATCAAAAGAAGGACATGGAAAGGTGGGAGAAGTCAAATCGCATGTGTATGATGATCATGAAGAAGGCCATTCCAGAAGCATTCAGGGGCACTATATCAGAAACGATAAAGACAACCAAAGAGTTCCTTGAGGACATTGAGAAGAGATTTGCCAAAAATGAAAAGGCTGAAACAAGTACACTTTTGGCAAACCTCATCTCAATGAGATACAAAAGTAAAGGGAACATCAGGGAGTACATCATGGAGATGTCTCATCTTGCTTCAAAATTGAGAGCACTTAAGCTTGACCTTTCTGAGGACTTGCTAGTGCATTTAGTTCTTATATCTCTTCCTGCACACTTCAGTCAGTTTAAGGTGAGCTACAACTGCCAAAAGGAGACTTGGTCTCTTAATGAGCTCATCTCACATTGTGTGCAAGAAGAGGAAAGGTTGAAGCAAGAAAAGACAGAAAGTGCTCACTTGGCTAATACTTCCAAGGACAAAGGGAAGAAAAGAAAGAAGGATAAGGACGCTGCAGTTACAGCACCTCAAAAGAAGCAACAAAAGAGACCGGTTGATCTGGAAGGTACAGGTTGCTTCTTCTGTGGAGCTGCAGGACATAAGAAGAAGCATTGCACCAATTATCACGCTTGGCGTGCTAGAAAAGGTATGCTTCTTAATTTGGTTTGTTCTGAGGTTAATTTAACTTCAGTACCTGAACAAACTTGGTGGATGGATTTTGGTGCAACCACTCACATTACTGTGTCTATGCAGGGATGCCTGAGATGCCGAAAGCCAACTGATGGTGAAAGATACATCTACGTGGGCGATGGCAAGAAAGTTGAAGTTGAAGCAATAGGAAAATTTAGATTATTGTTAAAGACTGGATTTTATTTGGATCTTGATGAAACATTTATTGTACCGTCTTTTAGACGGAATTTGATTTCTATTTCAGCTTTAGACAAATCTGGTTATTCTTGTTCATTAAGAAATGGAAAATTTAGTTTGTTTCATGATTCAAAATTAGTTGGTTCCGGTTCTTTATCAGGTTACGATAATCTTTATTTGCTTGATACAATTGCTTCATTTAATGAATCCTTGCAATTAAGTACACGAGGTATAAAGAGAAAATTAACCAATGAGAATTCAGCTGCGTTATGGCACAAGAGATTGGGTCATATCTCTAAAAGGAGAATAGAGAGACTTGTGTCAGATGAAATTCTCGACCCCTTAGACTTTACAGATTTTGATATTTGTGTTAACTGTATTAAGGGGAAACAAACCAATAAAAGGAGATTTGAGGCCAACAGGACTTTGGACGTCTTAGAACTTATACATACAGACATTTGTGGGCCATTCCCTACGGCTTCTTGGAATGGTCAACAATATTTTATAACGTTCATAGACGATTTTTTCAGATATGGCTACATATATCTCATTCATGAAAAGTCACAGTCGCTGGATGTGTTCAAAAATTATAAGGCTGAAGTTGAAAATCAACTCAGCAAAAGGATTAAAAGCGTCAGATCTGACCGTGGTGGTGAATACTATGGTAGATATGACGGTTCAGGTGAACAACGTCCGAGACCGTTTGCTAAGTTCCTAGAGGAAAGCAGTATCGTCCCACAGTACACTATGCCAGGTTCGCCCACTATGAATGATGTTGCTAAAAGATGAAACAGAACGCTTAAGGACATGGTGAGGAGTATGATTTCTCATTCTACCTTACCAGAATCACTCTGGGGAGAAGCACTTAAGACTGCAGCGTATATCCTTAACAGGGTTCCAACTAAAGCAACTACCAAAACCCCTTACGAACTTTGGACAGGCAAGAAGCCTAGTCTAAAAAGCATTTGCATGTTTGGGGATGACCAGTTGAGGCAAGGCCTTATAGGCCTAATGAAAAGAAACTGGACTCAAGAACGGTTAGTTGTTATTTTATTGGATACTCTGAAAGATCCAGGGGGTACAAGTTTTATGATCCCACAACCAAATCGATATTTGAGACGGGGAATGCCAGGTTCTTTGAGGATGTCGAGTTTACGGGGGGAGATATGGTTAGGGACTTTGTCTTTGAAGAGGAATATATTGATATTCCCACAACTGTTATTGACATTGATCAGGTTTCTACTCCTGACATTGTTCAAGAAGCAGACCCAAATCAAGACAATGTCGGAGAACCTCCCATTCTAGAAATTGTTCCAGAAGAACAAACTCAACCACCTCAAGAACCTATGCCATTAAGGAGATCCACTAGAGAAAGGAAAAGTGCGGTGCCAGATGATGACATTGTATTTCTCCAAGAACATGAGTATGACATTGGTATGGTGGAAGATGATCCAATCAACTTCTGTCAAGCCATGGAAAGTTCTAGATCTCAAGAGTGGATTGATGCCATGAATGAAGAGATAAAGTCTATGAAAGACAATGACGTTTGGGATCTTGTCCCATTGCCTGAAGGTGCGAAACCCGTTGGTTGCAAATGGATATTTAAGACCAAAAGGGATTCGAAAGGCAATGTGGAGAGGTATAAGGCTCGTCTTGTCGCTAAAGGCTTTACACAGAAAGAAGGCATTGATTATAAAGAGACTTTCTCTCTGGTTTCTTCGAAAGACTCTTTTAGGATTATAATGGCATTAGTGGCACATTTTGATCTTGAGCTTTATCAGATGGATGTTAAGACTGCGTTCCTCAATGGTGACATTGATGAAACAATCTATATGGTGCAACCGAAAAACTTTGTGTCAAGAGATGCAAAGAAGATGGTTTGCACATTAAAGAAATCTATCTATGGGCTTAAGCAAGCTTCTCGTCAATGGTATTACAAATTTCATTAGGTTATCATCTCGTTCGGTTTTGAGATGAATTTGGTCGATGATTGTATATACCATAAGTTCAGTGAGAGTAAGTATATTTTCCTGGTTTTATATGTCGATGACATTTTGCTTGCCAGCAACGATATAGGCTTGTTGCACAAAACGAAGAGATTTCTATCAAAGAAATTTGAGATGAAGGATCTTGGTGACGCCTCTTTTGTGTTGGGTATACAAATACACCGGGATCGCTCTCGGGGTACTTTAGGATTATCACAAAAGGGCTATATCGAAAAGATTCTTAAGAGATATGGCATGCAGGATTGTAAACCAGGTGATATCCCTGTGGCTAAGGGAGACAAGTTTAGTCTCAATCAGTGCCCTAAGAATGATTTTGAGGTTAAAGAAATGCAGAAGATTCCTTATGCGTCAGTAGTAGGGAGTCTAATGTATGCTCAGGTTTGTACGCGTCTGGATATTGCGTACGTTACAGGGATGTTGGGCAGGTACTTAAGCAATCTTGGAAAGGATCACTGGGTAGCAGCCAAACGAGTCTTGAGGTATTTTCAGAGAACAAAGGATTACATGCTCACGTATCGGAGGTCAGAACAGCTTGAGATCATTGGGTATACTGACTCCGATTTTGCTAGATGCCAAGATAGTATGAAATCTACATCGGGCTATGTCTACCTTCTGGCTGGAGGTGCTGTCTCTTGGAAGAGTGCTAAACAGTCTCTTATAGCATCTTCTACAATGGCGGCAGTGTTCATAGCATGTTATGAGGCTTCCAATCATGGAATATGGCTGCGAAATTTTGTCACAGGGCTGCGTATAGTGGACAATATTCAAAGACCACTCAAGATATTTTGTGACAATAAGTCAGCAGTTTTGTATTCCAACAGCAACAGGAGCTCGATGAAGTCAAAGCATATAGAGATCAAGTTCCTAGTTGTGAAAGAAAGAGTTCAGAGTGGACAGTTGTCTATAGAGCACATCGGCACAAACTCCATGATTGCGGATCCGCTTACTAAAGGATTGCCACCCAAAATGTTTCATGAGCACACTGCTCGTATGGGTGTCATATCATTTCAGGATATTTAGTTTTAGTGGGAGTTTGTAATTTTAAATGCTCTTATGATATAGACATTTTTCAGTTATTTCAGTTTATGGATATTTGAGGTTATTTTCTGCAAAAATAAAGTTTTCAGTTTATTCACACTCTGATTTTGGTATGATTTGATCTCACTAAAGTTTTCAGGTGGACCAGTTGAAAATAGGCATGTTAAGATCACATTGCATGACATTTCCATGCTACACATCCATGCTTGATCTTGTTATTAGTTGTATTGGTATATGTGATCATTGATGGGTCTAGTTACAATATATGTAATGAAGGTCGCTTTGATCTTATATTGATATGGTTAATGGACAAGATTGTTGAGGTGCATAAGGTTTTGATAGCAAAATTCATGAGCTCATAAGGTATAATTCATATTTATAAAGTTTCATATATAGCCCAAGTGGGAGATTGTTGGATCAAAATCCAATTATGGGCCAATATATTAAATAAATGTGAATTAAAGGCTATCAATAAGGTTGCCCAATTAAAAGTGATCAATTTGGGTTTTGGGCTTTTAATGCATCATTAAGTGTGGGCCTCCTATGTGTAGAGACCAAAAGGAAAATTACTAATTTTATGATGGGCTAAATTGGTAATTAAAGATAATTGCTAGGGTTTAGCAATTATATAAAGGGGTTGTGGTCCCCAAGTTAGTACGTACATTATTTTTCTGTTACCCATCTACAGAGAGATTACAGAGCATTCTGATAGGAAGGATTTACATACTAGACTTGGAAGATCCTCAACCAAAAGACTCAAGAATCACATTCAATCTATGGATTCAGGTTAGCTTCCGCATCTTATTAATATTCTTGATGATTTGACATGAATGATCTTGGGTGATGATGGTTTTCATCACTATGTATCTGGATTGCTGGGAAATAGAATTAGCAGATTGAATTTGTAACAGTATCCTACTACATATGTATCTGGAGAACGGGAGGAACTATCGGAGAAAGGCGTCAATTTTGTGTTAGTTTGACCGTTGATCTAACAAAAGAAGTCGGTTGCAGTAGCCTGTTTGCTTTTCTGCTCTTGTTGACGAAGCCAACACCATGTAAAGTACATGTAACTGATAACCTTATTATGCACGTTGAAGAAGCAGCGGCAACGATAAATATTAGAAAATAATATATTTACTTAGGACTTTAAATTTAAAGATTTTTCTTTAATAGCTATTAGTTATTAAAAAAAAGTATTTTGGTAATTAGATTAATTTTGACGAAAGTTTATTAATTGTCAAGGTTTTAAAAGTTTAGGGTTTTTTTCGTCAAAATTAAAAAAAAAATGACTAAAGTATCACTTACTAAAAAAATTAAGTGGCTATCGGTGCAAATTACTCGAAGAGTAAAAGGTTTTTTTTTTTTTTTTTTGCTTTTTTCCTTAAACGCAACTCTTAGAAATATTTTTTATTGTTTTATTTACTCTTTATTCCTTTTTAATATTAAATCATTTTTATATATTTATGCAAAACTTAAAATTTTAATTAATTGTTAATGGTGTGTCCCATCACCAAGATCGTTAAGTATATAGACAAAAATAAACAGATTGAGTAATTTGAAGGGTTTTCTATAAATTAGGAGGTGTTTTAAATGGTTTTGAAAAACCAAAGAGCAACTTGAATTATGATACATAATTCTGAGGTACCTATGAAAAAATTTTCAGCCAAAACACTTTTCTCTTCTTTTCTTCTCTCTAATGCTTTGATTGGTATGAGTGAAAAAGTAGAAGGAAAGAAAACATTGGAAGGATTTTGAGATGACAATTGATATGATGGGGGGTTTGGTAAAAAAGAAATTAGAATGACAAGAAAAAATAGGTAAAAGAAATGGTATATGGGTCCCACCAAAATTGATTTCTCCAAATATGGATGGATTTTGTAAGGGAAAAGTTTGACAAACATGTAAAGAAGTGAAATTACTTATTTGTCCTTCTTTTCTATCAAAATTTCAACAAAAAATTTAGACACCAAATTAAGAAAATAACTAAATAATATTAAAACAAAATCATAATTGCATTAATAATAGTTTTTTTATTTTTTTTAGTTTTTTTTTAACAATACCAAAAAATAAAAAATAAAATCATTTCATTTCCACCTTTACATACCAAATAAGAAAATAGAAAATCAAAACCTTTCTTTCCTCTATAGTTTTTTTTTTTATATAGTTTTTTCTTTCTTGCTATTTCCTTTCCACTGTACCAAACGGAGCAAAAAGGTTTTTTGTTTTGTTTTTATTTTTTTTATTTTTTTTATTTTTGTTAACAAGCTCTATTTACACGTTTTCGACTTGTTTATGATAAGGAAGAAAAAAAAAAAAAGAGTACACGTGGTAGCACAAGAGAAATTAAAGAAGACAGGTGTCAAAAGACAATTATTTGGGGAAATCAGCATAAATGTGCTACGTATAAACAATTATTTTGTCAGTAGTTATTACCGAACAATACAAAACCAAACCATGAGTGTTCATCTCCTTTCTTTTAATCCCTGACCGTGAGACTCCAGAGAGTCGGGGAGCTTCTCCTTGTGGTTGATAGGAAATTTGATCTACCTATCTATCTATCTGAGTCCGTCGGCGTCCTTGTACGAGATTGATTAGTTGATTGATTGATTGATTGATTGATAAAGAAAAAGGAAGGAATAACAATGGGTGGGAATGGGAATGGGAATGGGAATGGAATGAATATGATGTTATTGAAGAGAGTGGTGGGAATTGGATATTGGGTTCAGGGATTGAGGTGTTTGGGGTGGATGGGAGTGAACTTCTTTCTCAAAGACACACTCCAAATGGACCCATCCGCTCTCCAACTCCTTCAGAACTCCGCCAACGTTCCCATGGTCGCAAAGCCTCTCTACGGCGTTGTTTCCGACTCCTTCTACATCTCCGGCCAGCATCGTCTCCCCTACGTTGCTCTTGGCGGTACCTCTTCTCTTTACTTTCTTGATTTTTCAGATTCTTTTTCTGAATGCCCTTCTATCAAAAAGCTAAAGCTGTTACGTATTCTTCAAAGCTTCTTTCTTTATTTTCTTTCAGCACTTTGAATCTCCTTTTTCTTTTTAATAGACTTTTATTTACACAAGACGAACAAGGCTGAATACTTTTCAGATATTAGCAATCAGTTCAAAGTCTGTTTGAAAATTAAGCACATTTAAACTTTTAATGGACGTGGTTTAAGGCCGGCCTTGGAAAATAAAATCAAACTCATTCACACATGACATGATAGTTTTCCCATTCAAAAACCTCCTCATGACTCATGACTCAATTGAATTGAATTTGTGTGGATGCAGCTTTCCTACAAGCAGTGTCATGGTTGGCAATAGCAATCCTGGCCCGCTCACGCATCTCAATCGCCACCATCACCATTTATCTTCTCCTCAGCAATCTCGGAGCTTCGATCGCCGAGGTTGCCAACGATGCCATTGTCGCAGAGGCCACTAGACGACAACAACAACAGCCCACTACTTCCTCCAAAACCCACCAACGATCATCCTCCTCCGCTGACCTCCAATCCTTTGTTTGGATGGCTTCCTCTGCCGGTGGAGTCCTTGGGAACCTCCTAGGTGGTCTCCTCATAGACAGAGTATCTCCCCAAATGCTGTTCCTCCTTTTTGGCCTCGTAGTGTCTCTCCAATTTTTCCTGACCATTGCAGTTCGCGAGAGCTCGTTGAATCTTCCAAACAGCTCCTCTTCGTCATCAAATGTGGGACTCAAGAAACAGCTCTCCAGGCTCAAAGTAGCCCTGGAAGATCCAGCCATCGCTCGCTCGCTAACATGGTTTGCTGCATCTTATGCAGTAATTCCGGCACTTACAGGGACCATGTTCTTTTATCAGACGCAACATTTGAAAATAGATTCGTGGGTGCTGGGAATATCAAAGGTGATGGGGCAGGCGGCGATGCTGGCGTGGAGCGTAGTGTATGACCGATGGTTGAAGCTGGTGGCGCCGAGGAAAGTTATAGCAGGATTACAGGGGGCAATGGGGCTGCTGATGGTATCAGACGTGTTGTTTGTGAAGGGGGTGTATAGAAGTGCGGGAGTGGCAGATTGGTTGTATGTAGTGGTAGTTTCAGGGGTATTGGAAACTATGTTCTTCTTTAAGATTCTTCCGTTCAGTGTGGTGATGGCCAGGGTGTGCCCCACGGGTTGTGAGGGTTCGCTGATGGCGTTGATGGGGTCGGCCATAGCATTGGCGCTAATTCTCAGCGGTTACCTTGGAGTTGCTCTGGCTGGCTTTGTTGGCGATGATTTCTCAGGCTTCCCTGAAGCCCTCCTGATTCAAGCCGCCTGCACGCTTTTGCCACTTTATTGGTCATCTTGTGTTCCTGATCCTGATGATGATGATTCTCGACAGATTTCATTCAAAGAGGAGTAGCCCGTAGAAAGCCCTTTTGCGGTGGCTTGGCTTGGGGGAAAGTAGATTTTATCAAGAGTTTTCTTCAACTTTTTGTTTTCCTTTGTTTGTTGCCACTATTTTTTCACCTTGGAAGCAAAAGAAAATGAAGAATTAGACGAAAGTCGAGAGCTCTGAGCAAGCGTCCTGCTAGAGGCTTATTGATGCTTTAATAAGCTGTCTCTGAAGGATTTTCGAAACTTTCATCTGTAATAATATCTTTTTAGTCCTACCAAGCACTTTAGATCTTGGAATTACGAACGAATTACATAGTTACAAATCAACCTAGATTAAATGTTACCACCCTCTCTTGATCGATTAATTGTTACTATCCTCTCCTGATCAACAAAAAATCAATTATAGTAGAAGGAAAAAAGAAGCATTTTGATAAGAGAGTCCAGGCGAGAGAGTTCAAAGTTGAATAGACCAACGTAAGCCAAGGAACAACATTATATACCAATACGAGTATGTCAGTCATTACTTAAAACCCAATATACAACACAAACACAGATCATGATTCAACTCATTAACATGATAAAAACACCATGCAAATCCACCCATTCGGATTGGTACTATAATCTACTTGCAATGCCCACATAAAAGGCGCAGCATCCTCAGATGTCATGGAATGCAAATTGACGTAAAAACCCTTAGCTTTTTTGTCAACCGAACCCACCTAAGATATTATTATCTCTTTCATATACGTGTGAATATTTTTATGTCAGGAGGTAACCGCAAAGGATAATCAAAAAGAAAAGGAAAAAAAAAAAAAAGATGGATTTGTAAAAATCTTGCTAAGCAACTCTGAATGGATGAAGCAAAAATGGAGGAAGGTGATGCTCTAAAACAGCCA
Source organism: Artocarpus heterophyllus (assembly GCA_025403435.1). NCBI lineage: Eukaryota > Viridiplantae > Streptophyta > Magnoliopsida > Rosales > Moraceae > Artocarpus > Artocarpus heterophyllus. The sequence continues at coordinate 76,732 of JAJQZP010000397.1, forward strand.
GGAGCTCTATGCTCTGGTTGACCTCTTTTAAGACTGCACCATCGAGTCTTGTCACAGCTTCGACAAGCCTCCCCCTTAGCCTTTGAGACAACAACGGCCCACCCACCTCAACACACTCCCTGTACAGCGGTAGGTAAGCAATCGTCACCCTTAACGGGGCTGGAAGATCTCTTAAGCAAATAGGAGATCCACCCCACTTCAAAATCCTTACAATGTTCATGTAATGTTCTTGTCCTTGCCTCAATCCATCCAAGAAAGCTGCCTCCGACCAGTGCTCTTGAAGAAAAGCCTTGAGCTCTGGAGCTACAGCACCATCGTCGGACCTAGAGATAATGTCTGCAACAGCATAAGTAGCTGCAGGATCACCTAAGAAGTCGGAACGCAGGAGAAATGCTACACCATCCAAGGAGCCAGCACTTCGTTCTCCAGCAGCTTTGAGGATTTCGATGCTTAGGGTTTGAAGAACGTGGCGAGGAACATGAGGAAGGAGATAGGCGGCTACATCAACTTGGCTACTAGAAGTTGCAGCAGTGAGGGCAAGGCAAAGCTCCATGTCTCGGCAACCTCTTTTCATAAACCACTCAACAACCTGCATACAACCCCTCTCTGCTGCTCTCATCAAAGGGCCTAAGAAAGCAATTGCGTTGCCCTCTTCCACCAGACACTCCATGGTGCCAATCTTGCAGTAGTGAGAAGCAAAGCCCAATGCAAGGTCAACGTCAATGTCCAAGCTGTTCCTTTGTGCAATCTTTGAGGTCGAAAATGTGACACGACAATTTCCAAAACAAAACAACAAGTCGAGAATTCTATTAGATAATAGATTAGATATGCCTTTAAAGAGCCAAACATCCACCCATCCCCCAAATAAGAAGAAGTAACATGATATCATAATACTTATAGCTTTATTATTCTACAAGGATAATGCTTTAGAGAGCTGTTGAGTAAGAGTTTGGTGTTTTGGATCTGAAAGGATAACCTTAAAATGGTGCAAGGCATGTGATAATATTATGGTCCTCACTCCTCTCCCTGTTTATGTTTCATTTTGGTTGCTATTGCTCTGCTAGTGCCTCGCAGGAATAAAGATATTGATAATATACCATGGCATTAGTATGCATAAGTTTGTTAAATTGGCCTTGTATTTTCCAAGGTTAATTCAAAGGAGCATAAACATATTACTAACATACCTGTAACAAAATGCGGACAAGGTGTGTACTCCCGAAACGAGAAGCTTCAAGGAAACACTGATTGACGTTGTCAGCACCACCTTCTACTAAGATAGCGAGCAGACCTTGGATGGCGGTGGCGGCGGAGGAACCAGGATCGAATGAAGTGGAGAAGAGAGTTAAGGGAAAGCAGGCAGCGTCAAAGGCCTCGGTGAAGTCCTTCCCTGTAAGATGATTTCCAGCAAGATCTATGAAGGTCTTAAAAGCGGATAGCTGGAGTTGTATCTGGTTCTCCACCAGACCCTGAGAGGCAGAGGCAGAGGGTGAAGGACAAGCAAGTGTATCCTGGGTGTGGTCGTTCTCGTCTCTCAAATGGCAATGTATACATTTAAGAGCCCATTCAGTGAACTTGTGGAACTTTGCTCCGGCTTCTGCTTTCAACACCTCATCTCCGTTGCATTCCTGAAGCCGCTCATGCAGCCTGGAAATGGAGTGGGAGGAGTGAGTTGTAGTTTTTTTTTTTTTTGTGAAAATGTATCGTAATTAGTTAAAAAAAAGAACCTCTGGGCCATTAGAGTGACAGTATCGGAGGGAGTCATAGCACGCGTCTGGCAGGCGGAGACACAGGAAGCAAGAAAGGAAGTCCTAAGAGCGGCTCTGGTGAAGTCAAAAGCACCATTTGAGATGATCTTCTTAATCAATCCTGTAATCCCAAAAAGCTCATGCTCGGTGGTCAAGAACCAAATGGAATCGAGAGTTATGCATAAAGCATCATTAAGAGCATGTGGATCAGCCATTGACACCAGACTCTCCGCCATTTGCCAATCGTAGCAACTCACTGCGCTCTGAAACAAACGACCCAACTCTATTCTTTCTTCTCTACTTAACAACATCCCCTTCTTCTTCTTCTTCGAATCATTATCACCATCATACTCCAATTCCGATTCCGATTCCGATTCCGATTTCTCCTTCCCAACATCACTACACTCTGATTCTGAATCTCCAAAACAATATTATTTATTATTACTATTATTAATAAATACTAAGACAACCACACACACATATATATCCCTATGAAATTTATTTATGAAAAAAAAATGATATTATTATAATCAAATATCAAATCAAACAGAAAATTAATGAATTATAAATAAATAAATAAAATAGAGAAGACAACTGACCAGTATCCATAGCCATGATTTGATTGGAATTTGAAAGATCAGAAACTCGTGATTCCTGAATTTGGGGGCTCAACTCCCCGCAGCAAAAGCAAGGAGAGGAGAGGAGAGGAGAGGAGAAAGATTGCCCTTACTCTTTTGACTATCCCCAAATCCCCCAACCCAAAAAAAAAAAGATGAGATCGGAAAGAATTCTGAACAAGTGGACTTATGGGCCGATTTGAAATTGGATTGGGCCTTCAAAGTAGACCTTGGGTTTACCCGAAACCGCTAAATGGAGTATAACGACGACGTTGTTAAAAAACGACATCAATATTGCCCATGAAAATTGAAATTGGAAAAGGGGGAAATTGTCACAGGAAAATGGCTCACAACGATAAATAGGAGAAATAGGCAGTGGAATTCAACTTCAAAATTCAAAGTTAAAAAAAAAAAAAAAAATGTCGAGTCGAAGTGGAAACATGAAGGGATTCTACAGGCAAAAGAAGAAGGAGAGTGGAATCGCCAAATCCAAGTCCAAGAAATCGTCGTCTGCCGCTGCCACTCTCGGCTCCGACGTCACCCAACCCCCTGCTCTCCTCTCCGCCTCCTCTCCCGACCGCCAAGGTTTCTTTCTCTATTTTTATTCTAGGTTTCTAGGGTTTCTTTGCCTTTTGCTCCTCATGATTGAAAAGAGTCAATTTTTTTTTTCTTTTCTCTTATTGCGGTGATAAATTGATAAGAATTTTTGGTATTGATTGAGAAACGGACGAGTCTGTTACCATCATTGTTGTCTCTCTATTTCTTTATTGTGAAAGGTATCGACTTTATTCATAAGAAGTGAGGAGCCGTTAATGTATGTTCGATTCCAACCCAAAAATTTTTATGTTTGAGTTGCTTGCTATATTCTGTGCCAATGTATGAGAAAGTCACAGGTGGTATTTTTGTTTTGTTTTTGATTTGCGTTGGGAAATTGATGTATGAAAATTAATCCCAAAAATTTTAGAAAGAAGAGACCTTGTTAGTATATATCGCTGAGACAATGAATGATTTTTTTTTATTTGTTTTGTGGGAAATAAACAGAAGAGTATGACAAGGAAGAGGAGCTGCTGAGACAGTTTGACATGAACATGGCATACGGACCATGCCTGGGAATGAGCAGGCTGGATAGGTGGGAAAGGGCCTCTCGTCTTGGGTTGAATCCTCCGCAGCTGGTTCACCATCTTCTTCTCAAGGCTCCTAATGTTCACTCTCAATGCTTGTGGGAGGGTCGCATCTAGTAGGACTAATCTCTTTCTGTGATAAAAAGATCGTCGCAATGTTCTGCCTCTCTCTCTCTGAAACTTTATAAAACCATCTACTCTAAGTCTAAGGTGTGGTTTTAGTTTTATAAATTATGTTTCATAACATGTGTGTGTAAACTGGTTTCATGACTTGATTAGTTCTGTGTTTCATAAAATTCCATCAAGTAAGAAGTAACAAGGGTTGCTAGTGCTACTTTCTACTTTGTATTGTTATTGTGTTATGAAATATGATGCACTATGCAGGGGTCACCATTCAACAAACTCATCTGCGTTTTGTGTGTCTTGTGGGCTGCGCCTGCAACGAATAATTACGTAGTGTGCAACCCAAAGGAAGGGCTCCCTCCAGGACCTAAAACTATCCCAATAATTGGCCCCATTTTATGGCTCCTCAAACCATCCACTGGGATTCAACACATGCTTTTATATGCACAGTCAATAACAAAGTTTTTTGGATGACAATGTTGTCATGATAAAATTAATAGCCTGTTTGGCTACTTGGTGCAAATTGTGCAATTGCAATTACAACTGTGACTCCTGTTTGGCCCACCCTTGGTCCGAACCCAACAAGAGCCCAACGGTCATGAAGTCAATTATAACCTCTCCCCTACTCATCAGTTCAATCTTAACCCTAGCATTCATCTCATTTGACCATTCTCTCCTCTTAGCGCCTCCATCTTCTTGCTTGTAACCCTAGCAACCATCTTCGGTTCACGGTTCTCTCCTCTCAATTCTAAGTCTCCATCTTTAGGCTTCTAACCTAGCAATCATTGGGTGGTTCCCCATTCTTGCCTTTTGGCAGTTTGGCGCCTCCATCCTCTCTTCTCGGTTCCAACCCTAAGATTCATCTCGCCACATAGATCGATCTCCATCTTCTCTGCGTTCATTTGCTTCAAAGAAAAAAAAAACGTCCCTTGTGAAAGTCTCGCTGTCGGTATTGCTATTGTAACCCTATTTCTTCCCCATTATTCATTTCACCCCTCTTGGAGTTTTGCCCCTTTCTCCGATTTTTCTTGGTGATCTTCTCCGAAGAGAAGAACCCCTCTCAGAGTTCTACCCCTTTCGCTAGTTTTGTTGGTTCATCTTCTCGTAAGACAGAAAGCCCTCTTTGACCTTCACCTTTCATCTTTGATTTTTTTCATCCTCTACACGACGCCTGTTTTACAGCCTCGTTTCGAGCATCTAGGACTATTTCTCCTTCGTTGCTCGAACTCTTAGCTTGTAAACGCCAACCCAAGAAAGCCTCTGGTGGCCCTCCAAAGCAACATTTCAAGCTGAGAAAAATCTCGTCCTTGTTACAGCAGAAGAAAAACCTTTGTTGGCAAAAAACAATCAACACTAATTTCAGGTTGCTAAAGGAGTCCCTCTCCTCCACTGGTTCAAACTCGGTACTTCTGATTTTTGAGGTGATAATTTTTTGATTTCTATACATTACTATTGTTATTGATTTTCTGATTTCGAGTTTTTATTGATGTTTTCATTGTTCCCATGGTCAATGTTTTTTGTATCTTTGTTTTGATCTGCTCATTGTGTTCTCAATGTTGAGGTTTGTTACTGCTCATTTTGATGATCAGTGCACATTGCTGTTTTGTTTTTTTTTTTTGTTGCCGTTTTTGCGCATTTTCATGATCTTTGTACATTATCGTTTTGTTGCCATTCGGCCTCGTTCTCTGCTCATTTTCTTGAACTGTTGGCTGTGTATTTAATTTTCTGTTTTCATCTGGTCACTATGTTTTCAATATATCCTCTCATTTCTGCTCATTGTGATGATTAGTGCATATTGCCGTTTTGTTGCCATTTGTTGCCGTTTCTACGCATTATCATGATCTATAGCCTGTTCAGTATTGTTGCCATTTGTTGTCATTTGTGTTCAGTTTTGTGATCTCTGAACATTGTCGTTGTGTTGCTATTAGGCCTTATTTGCTGCTCATTTTGTTCATCCCTCGAGCGTGTCGCTTTTCCTTGTTGCCATTTGTTGTCGTTTATTCTCAGTTTTGTGACCCTTGAACATTATCGCTGTGTTGCTATTAGGCCTTCATTGCTACTCATTTTGTTCATTCCTTAAGTGTGTCGTTTTTTCTTGTTGCCATTTGTTGTCGTTTATGCTCAGTTTTATGATGCTAAACATTGTCGTTGTGTTACGGTGGGGCGTTCTTTGCTGCTCATTTTGTTCCTCCCTCGAGTGTGTCGTTTTTTCTTGTTGCTATTTGTTGTCGTTTATGCTCAGTTTTGTGATCTCTAAACATTGTAGTTGTGTTGCTGTTAGGCCTTGTTTGCTGCTCATTTTGTTCATCCCTCGAATGTGTCTGTAAAGCATGTTCCTGCTACTACCCTTTTTGGATTTGTTTCGCAGAGCTTCATTAGTAATCCGCGGCCTGTTAAATTGCTACAGCCCAATTGCCATTTCTTGTGGTTGTCGTTTTTATGACATCTCATGTTCTCACCTTTAACCCAACTTCTGCCTTTTTGCAAAATGTCCTGCTTTGGATGCGTGGCTACCACATAGAGGTTTTACAGATGTTATAAATAACGGGAACAGGCTATGATGAATGTTGGCATTTTTAGTTAAATTGTTTGCTGCTTGTTAAATGTGTCCCTTGGCGCTATGTTGCCGGTTTACAGTTGGTCTATAGATCGGTGTTCTTTTATTCCTTTCTGAGAATGTGGGTTTCCTAAGTTAATTATTTCTATATGACCAATGATGTTGACCCTGGTAGCATCTAGTGTCGAGAGAATATGTACGAGCACAAATGAGTTGTACTCATATTTATGCTGCTGAGCCTGTGAACTTTTTCTTTCTTCAAGTTTATATTTTTTTTTTTCTAAACTATAACATGTTATAACTTGTTTGATACAGTTAAAATAATTTGTTTTCATATAAAAGGAAATGCCTAGGAGTAAGCAAGACTCCATTGCTTGGACTGCGAAGAGGACCGAGTTGTTGATTGGACTCCTTGAGGACTTTGTTAAACAAACTGAAGAATGTATACTGAATAAGAAACTGTGTGAGACTTGAGTAACCTATTTGACAACAAAGTTTAATTATCCTATAACACCATCCCAAATTAAACATAAAAAGGAGAATATGCAAAAAGAATAGGCTGTTTTTAAGACTTTAGGTAGTGCGACTAGCTTTGTGATATTCGAGCATTTTTAGTATATTAAAAATGTAATAAGTTAAAGATTATATTAATACAAAAATATAGTTTTAAAAAATATTGTATAATAATATGAAAAATTATGCAGTATTAAAATAATGCATTGTAAGTACGTACATTCATAAAGTTATGTAGTATGAAAATTACATTGCAAAAGTAATACAATGTAGGAAATTGGACTGTTTAAGGTTAAGTAGTGTAGAAATTAAACTGTTTAAGTTAAAGAAGTATAAGAATACTATTGTTTGGAGAATATGAATGAATAAGGAATGTTGTAATAGTATACAGAACATACTGACAGTATAAGAAAAATACTATCAGTATAAATTTAGACTGTATAAAGTTAAGTCTTATAAGATTACATTATGTGATGGATGAAACTAAGTATAGGAGATTGTAGGATCTTATGATTTATATGAAAAAGAATACCAACAATATAGAAAAAATATTATCAATATAAATTTACACTGTATAAAGATGTGTGCCACCTTTAAGGTGGAAAAATTGCCACCATACCTATTGAGGTGGCCAAATCATATAATGTCAACTTAAGCTAAATTTTTATCACAAATGATGAAGAGTGATGATTCATATGGTGAGTCATCAAAGTTTATAAAAATCAAATGTAAATCATCATTTGTTCCATGCAAAGAAAAAGAAAGGAAAGAAACAAAAAAAAAAAAAAAATGCTCATCCTTTTCCTCCAAAAACCGTCCCCTTCTAAGGCATTTCTTTCTCAATTTTTGATGAAATTCAAGCTCCAAATCATGTTTAAAGCAAGTTTAAAGGCTTTAATTCAAGTTTTAATACTTTTGGAGGTAAAATCTCAAACTTTTTTTTTAATGGATTTTGGTGATTTTCTTCAAGTTTTGGATGGATTTTGATGGGGTTTTGTCATCATTTTTAGGGTAGTGTTGCAAGAATGGGCCGGCCCGACCTGGCTCGGCCCGTTCTCCTTAGGCCCATACTGGCCACGGGCTGGGCCAGGCCGGCCCATATTAAAAATAACTTGGTCCGGCCTGGCCTGCGGGTTAATTTTACATGGGTCGTGCCAGACTGTGCCGTGGGTCGTGGCGGGCCGTATCGTGGGCCTTAAATGGGTCGGCCCATCTAAGCATATAATGTTTTTATTTTTGAATTTTTAAATAAGATAACAAATATAAAAGTTTGAATAGTTAAGGGAAATATAAAAAATGATATTTTATTTACGATTGCCTCATTAAAAACATTTCCAAGGAAAACTCAGTGGGACAAAACCTTGGTAAAGAAAAAAGAGTATAATCGGGATAATTATACATAAGATGTTTACAAAATTACTAAAAAAAAAAAAAAACATAAAAAAACATAAAAAAAATATTGTTCATAATTAAATACAACGTATTACTCCTAGTGGGAGTATCAGAAATGTCCAAATTTTTGCCCAGGGGGCTCCGTCCCCTACAACCCCAGGAGGGGAGTTTACCACCCGCTTCCAACCCCTACGTCGACCTTACCGCGAAGGTCAATCCGCGTACAACCTCTGCGTAGGGGCAATCTACGTCAGGGTAATAATTAAGCTCCACACATACTAACAATGCCTACAAGAGAAAAAATTAAAAAGATGCAAAGAAAAGAAAAAGAGCTTGTCAGGCCTATTACAATGTGATGTGCATTGGGGAATCAAATGCTATAGTCACTCACAGGTGAATATGGCATATATATATTATATAATATTTAATTCTTACATGTATAAAATAATATATATATTAAATATATAGTATTTTGATGTGATAATATATGACCTACAGATTCAGCATCTGATTCTTAACTTTACTTCTCAAAAGCAAAGCATGCTTATAAGGAAAAAAATAAAAAAATAAAAAGAAATGAAATGAAAAGAAAAAAAACTTGCCAGACCTATTGTGATGTGATTACATTGGGGAAATCTAATGCCATATTCACTCACGGGTGAATATGGCATGTATATATATTATATAATATTTAATTCTTATATGTATTAAATAATACATATATTAAATGTATAATCTTTTGATGTGATAATACATAACTTACAATGGGCCTTACATGACTTACTGGAGAAGGCTATACTCAGCCATGTTCACTTGTGAATGAACATAGAAAAATATATATATTTATATAAAATTAGGCCACAATTGGCTGTATGGGCCGGTGGGCTGGCCCATTGTGGGCCGGGATGGGTTGGCCCATTGTGGGCCTAGATGGGCCAGGATGGGCCATCCCATTTTGGGCCTAAATGGACAGGCCCAGCCCAATCCAGCAGAGCCCATTATTTTCCATGGACTGTGCTGGGCCAGCCCATGGGCCGACATATATTGGCATAGCCCAGCCCACAAGTATTTATGGGCTGTAAACAGTGTCGGGTCGTGCTGCTGGCCTAACCCATCATTGTAGTAGGACGGGCTTGGGCTAGCCCACGGGCCCTGGTCCATTGTTACATCTATATTTTAGGGGGAAATAATAAGAAGGTTTTGAGTTTAATAAAGGAGGACCAAAAAGCTCGGTGAAGTTTAGACAAAACTCAAAACCTTATACTTGAAAGTTTATGTTTATTATGCATACCAAGTATTTGATGAAATGTTTAAGCTATGGCATGTAATATAGATATTATGCCATGATTGGTTTGTGTTCTATGATGATGATGATGATGATGGAAAGAAGGAAAGTAAGGGTTTGAGGTTTAAAGGCGAAAAATTGTTAAACTTTGTAAAGTTTAACTAGTTTCAAAGGAATGGGGTTTTGAGGACCTTAGAGGCCAAATTATGTTTTAAATAAGGTCTAGAATTTGAAAACACGGTGAGAGAAACAACTTTGGTGAACAAAGTTTTGTAAAATTCCAAAAGAACTAAATTGCAAAGTTTTTCTAAAATTCGACGGATTTGAAAATCAGCTAAAAAGTCTACCTAAACATTAAAATTTGAGGAAAGTTAAAGCACAAAAGTTGTAGAACTCATCGAAACTGTTCAGACAACGTGAACAGTTTGTCAAAATTTTGCTCGGTTGAGGAATTATGAATTTTACGAAATTTTGAGCACAAAATTTCATGAAATGAAAATGTCATGAAATGTTTATAATTCAACCAAGGACCTTTTTTAAGTTTTGTTCCTTGCAAAAAATTGAATGTTTTGGGATAAAGTGGTTGCTTTTGGATCTGGGGGTAAAAATGTAAAAATTTTTGTGTTTCGGGTCAAAATTGTGTAAAAATAAAGTTTTCACCTAGGAACGTTGGGTTCCTGCACTGCTGAAGGCAGTGGGTAACCATAGTTGCCAAGTCTTAAAGGATTCAAAGTTTAGTCAAGGAAAGAATGAAAGAAAAACTTTAAGGGCAAAATGGTTATTTTATGAAAAATGCCAAAATGGACCCGAAATGCCCGGTGTCGAGAAACGTTTCTTAGTGGAAACTTTTTTGTAATATGTAGGTAATTGAACGGTAAAGTTAAGCAATGAATTTCTTAATGTTATAAAATTAACGAAAAACTGTTAAGGGTAAAATCGTCATTATCAAGAAAACAGCTAAAGTGGAGTCAAACACTCTAAATTAGCAAAACAATCTTAGATGAAAAATGTTCTGTAATACGTTAAGTAACGAAACTGTTATATGAGACGGGAAATTTAATAAAGAATGTTCAAGTAAAATAAAGGTAACTCGGTAGGTTATGAAGTTAAGAAAAAGGGTAACCTAGTGGGTTTCAGAGTTAAGTAAAAAGAGTGATAACCCTATGGGTTACAAAGTTAAGTAAAAGGTACAATAACCTAGTGGATTACAAAGTTAAAAGCAACGGGGTACAAAGTAAAAAGAATAGTAAAATGATAGGGTACCAAGTTAAGTTAAAAGGGAAAAGCGGCTAATGTTTAAGTTTTATTATCAATTGAGTAGATTGATAAAAAGAAAGTTAACTAATAAGTTAGGTGTCATATGATCAGGACACAAAGGCCGACTAATAAAAGGAAAAGGAATGAGACGGGAATGTTAGAGCTATAGACAGGTAAGTTTCGAATCTCACCTATAGCATAAAGTAGATGATTTTTTAAATGCTTATTTATATATTTGCAAATGTGTTTGTAATTGTTATGCAAGTTGGTTTAAAAATATGTTTACATTTATTATGCAAAAGGTTTTAAAGTTTAAATTAAGATTTGCAATGTACTTGCAACTTTTATGTTTAAAGTATGATCGTATTTAATATGCATAAAATTTTTAAAGATCAAGAAAAAGTTTGCAATGTATTTGCAATAATTAAGTTTAAAGTATGTTTGCATTTTGTTAATGTATAATGTTTTACAGTTTAAGTTATAAGTTTTATGTTGCATTTGTTATTCAATAAGTTTTACAGTACAAGATATGATTTGCAAATGTGTTTGCATATGATGTGATCGCATTTGATATGCTCACTAAAGTTAATAAGAAGGTCAAGTAAAGATAAAAAGAAAGTGTCATACCAGCCTCCTTGATTTGGGGTACACAAGTAAAGTCAAAGTTTTGACCTCCTTGATATGAGGTACATGACCTTGGTATTCGATGGTCTCAAGTCTTCCACAAGGGAAGTATCATGTTTATGATCTCGTGATTAATGATGTTGGTACGCACACTAAAGTTTACAAGACAATGAAAGTTAAGGAACAAAGATAAAAAGTTAAAGTAAGAAAAGAATGTTCATAAGATGCTCATAATTGAAAATTCATAATTGAGCATAAATAGAATCATGTATTATGAATTTGCTTGTATTCCTTATTATGAAGTGATTATGTGAAATGATTATGAAAGCCATTTTGAGAAATGTTTTACGTTAAATGTTTATGAAAAAGATTTTATGTTTTCAAGAAATGGTTTATGAAAGATGTTTTAACAAAAACGTTTAAGAAATGTTTTATGAAAAACGTTTCAGAAATGTTTAAAGAAAAATGTTTATGAAAAATGTTTAAGAACAAGGTTTTTATGGGAAAAGCTTTTAAAGCATGTGAAAACTACTTGTGAGATTTCGTTTGAACTTACTGAGTGAAAGCTCATTAAAAATTTCTTTATGCTCTAAGTAGTCCTACGGGTGACCAATAGGACCTGTTTGAGGAACTTGGTGTTGCGGAGGACAGATGCGAAGATTTGGGTATGGATACCACTATGGTATGCTTTCGCTATTCAAAGGAAATATTTTCTACTATTTGATATAATGTTTTCAAAGTTCTATAAAAAATCAAAGTTTTAAGAAATTTTTTCAAAGTTTTATGATATATTTACAAAATGTTTTATTTACTTATAAAGTTAAGTTTTAATTAATGATTCAATAAGTGTTTCTTAATAAGTTTTAAGAAATAATTTAAAATGGTTTTAAAGTCAAGTGTTAAGCAGTGTCTCAACTTAAAAATTACGACAGAAGTCGTAATAGTGTTTATGAACATTTTAAAGGATGTTAAAAGAAAAAAAAATTTCCAGTAATTTCTTACTAAGTAAGTAAGATTAATATTTAAGTACTGATGTCTAAGAAAGTTAAGTGACTGTCCAAAAAGACGGGTCGTCACAAGCTTAGAGGTCAACCTTGAGAGTGGGGAGTTTGATTTCTCCAAGGAATATCATCTTGAACTAATTAAGGTAATTAGAGCATGCTATGTTAGAATGGATACTAGTTTACAAACATCAAGAAATTTATATTAATAATTTCACCTGTTTTTAAACTTTTTTCTTTATAGAGTAATCCAAGAGCGGCTAGGTATATTAGTAAAAATGGATATCCATCTTTCAAAACATTGGACTCCATTTTTGCTAGTTCTACAGCTTTGAATTCTTTAGCATTTGGTATTCTTTCATCTCATGCCCTAGTATCTAAGCACTTTACTGAGGAGGATGACCATATGGAGGCTCTTGTGCAAGAAGAACACTACATTGATGATGTGGTGAATGATGTTAGGAGTCTACTAAATCATTTGCATTCCACCTCTTCTAACGGTCACGGAGGAATTGGTTCAAGCTCGAAAAGTTTTGGTAAGGGCAAGAGGAAAACAAGGAAACTGATGAGGAAGAGAATTGGCTAAAGATAATGACACAGGCTATTGTGGATTCAAAAACAAAGCCTAATGCTTAGTTCTCCAATTGCATCCAAATTCTTATGCAAATGGGATACACGGGCCATGAAAAACTGAGGCTACAAATGGTACTAAAGGATGACATTGGATTGCAGACAATGTTTTTAGAGAACGATAATGATGACGATCATAGATTGTTAATTGAATAGTATATGTCCAAGTAGTGTTCCTTGTGTTCTAATCAGCTTTGTTTAATTTTTATTTTTTGTATCATATGTTGAGACCATGTTTGGCTGCTTTGTCATTTGTGTGTGCACTTGTTACTGTTGTTTTACCAATTATTTGTACGCTTGATGATTTGTAATTTGTTAGACCATTGACATTTGTTATCAATTGTTGGACTGTTCAACACATTGTTCATTCTTTCTAGTTATATTGTTAAATGCATTTGTCTAACTTTTTTTTTACAAAAATAGTTGTCCATGATGGATACAAGATTTTGTATCTCTATGGCTTGGAATAATGGCGAAGGTATAGATGACCATGATTTGCTTGCGCTCGTTGTTGCTTAGCTTAAGCAACGAAGGAGGGGTAATAGGCCACAAAAGCGCCTTATGCACACCTCAATATTAACAAGAAAAATAAAGGTGGCAGAATTACTTAACAGTCATGAAAGACCGTTATACAATAAAGTTAGAATAACACGCAACCAATTTTTAGCATTGAGTCAAATGTTAGAAGAACACACAACCTTTTGGTCTTCTGACGAGGTAAACATCAATGAGAAACTCATGATATATTTACATATTATGTGCGATGCCACATCGAACCGAGAAGCACAGGATCATTGGCAACGTTCGGGGGAAATAATATCTCGATGCTTCTTGGAGGCTTTATCAGCGATATGTTCATTATGATCTTGATTCATTATACTCCCAAACTACGATAAAACGCCAAAGCTTATTCAAGACAATCAAGAAAAGTATTCAAATTACTTTGACATAAGTGTGAAAACTTTTTTAAAAGTAGATGTGCTATAACAATGTACACTAATGGTACTAATCTTTGTTTTCTTTAGTCATGTGTAAGTGCAATCGATGGTACATATGTTCCATGTGTTCTACCATTATCTGAGCAAACAAAATATCAGAATCAAAAGGGGACCCTGTCGTTTAACGTGTTAGTAGCATGCTCATTCGATATGCGGTTTACTTATATGTTGTTTGGATGGGAGGGTTCCGCACACAATTCATGTGTGTTGCAAAATACGATACAACATCATGCATTTCCAATTCCACCGGAAGGTATTGTTGTGAGTCACCCACTTATTAATTGTTAATTTATGCATATTTTTTTCTAGGTAAACCTATGGTGACATCATTGTTTGTAAGGAAGTACTATTTAGCAGATTTTGAATTTGCAACTCGGACCTATATGCTTAAACCATACCAACAAACCATTTATCATCTGCAAGAATATATGAAATGCGGTATTAGTTTTAATTCATCAGAGGATCACTTTAACTTCAAAAATTTGTCACTAAGAAATTGCATCGAAAGAACATTTGGTGTGTGAAAGGCACGCTTCAAAATTTTAAAGCAATTGAGTAGCTACACAATTGAGAAGCAAGCACAGATTCCAATTGTTTGTGTGGTGGTCCATAATTTCATCGGCATATGCATCAAAAAAGAGTATAGCGATGGCAAGTTTCATGGAAAAGATGATAGCCTTCTATACAACTTCAATAATGATGCTCTTCTAGTGTCGGTGTTGTAGGAAGGGAACACCGAGCTTGACGATGATGGTGGTGATGATATCGATGAAATCCTTGGTGACCATGTATCTACAGATGAACGGGGAGGTGGAAAGATGATGCAAGAATATAGGGATGCTTTGGTTCAGAGAATGTGGGAGGATCGCTGAAGGTGACGAATGAGACATTAAGCCTGAAGGGAACCAGCTAATTATGTATGATAAAGGTGAAAATGATCCATCAAGTAATAAACTTTGGTTGTGTGTTGGAACAGCTTCAACAATAGTTTTTTGTTTACAAATATTCCTAAAGTTAAATATTTTTTGCCTAATTTTTTAGCAATTTATTATTTTTTGGGAAAAATATGATACAATGTGTATTGATGCCTATGCAAAAAAATGATAATAATTGATTGACAACATCATAATGAAAAATCATGATAAATATTTATAATTAAAATATTAATTAATTATTTCATGATATATAATAAATAGAAAATTAACAAAAATGATTACTTTTCAATTTATGGTTCTAACCATAAAAACATCTAAACATTAGTTCCAACCATATATGGTTCATACCACTTTTTAACAACATCGCCAAACACTAATTACAGCTTCAATTTTGATTCTAACCCATAAAGTTGGTTCTAACCATAAAAATAGTTACAACCAATGATTCACACCACCATGTCAAATACCCTATAATATGGTGACGTGACCATGGTAAATAAGGATACTAATATTATAAATATTAACAATAGTGAGATAAAAAAAAAAACTATTTGCTTATGAAAAAACTATATGACAAAACTATAAAAGTGGTTACATAATCACTTCTTCAATCAATAACCAATATTCATGCATGAGCATGATGGCAACATTGCTAGTCTGTTCAAAGACCTTGTTATATTGGCATTCACATTTAAAAATGCATTAACGAATCTAGATACTAGTTTATTCCTACTAGTTAATGGTGCAGCGAAAGTGTTTTTAAAGTGAAACAGAGAAAGAAGACTCAAGAACAACTCATAAAGTTTAATAATTGGGAATAAGTCTGATTATTGATCAATGATACTCCAAAACAATTACAATGAGCCTTTATATAGTGTTTGTAGGAAAGTAGAATAATACTCCAACTCATAAAGTTTAATAATTGGGAAAAAGTCTGATTATTGATTAATGATACTCCAAAATAATTACAATGAGCCTTTATATAGTGTTTGTAGGAAAGTAGAATAATACTCTAAATAGAATTAGAGTAATAGTCTAAATAGGAAACTAATAATAATCATAATGATAATCTAAGTTGTAATCCTAATAATAATCTGAATAGGTAATTCTAATAATAATTTGAATAGGAAACTAATCTCTATATGCTGCATATATCCCTTTCTCGTGAAGAAAACTCGTCATCGAGTTTTGTGGGTGCAAAGAAAGCTCATCTGGCGGAAAATACTCAAAGATGTCAACAACGTTGAAAGTATTAGAGATATTCATATCAAGAGGAAGATCTATTTTATAACCGTTATCTCCAATTTTCTTGAGAATTCGAAGAGGTCCAATTTTCTTGTTTTGTAGTTTATTGTAAGTGCCCACAGGAAAACGACATTGCGCAAATGTACCATGACTAAGTCGCCCTCTTGAAAGATTTTTTCTCGCCTATGCTTATCTGCGGCAGATTTATAGTGCAAATTAGTTTCCTTAAGGTTTTTCTTAACTTCTTGATGAATTCATTGAACTCTTTCTGCAAATTCTTCTGCATTCGGATTAACATCTATAGCATTAGAAAGTTGAATCAAATCCATTGTATGTCGTGGAGCACTAGTGTAAACGACTTCAAAATGAGGCTTCTTGGTCGAGCGGTTCGGCATACTGTTGAAAGCAAACTCAATCTGTGGAAGTACAGCATCCCATTGCTTCGGCTTATCTCCAAAAACAGAAAGAATCATATTACCAAGTGTTCGATTGGCGACCTCAATTTGCCCATCTATTTGGGGGTGACTTATGCTGCTATACTTCAAAGAAGTATCAAAAAGTTTCCATAACGTCTTCCAAAAATGACTTAGGAATTGGACATCCCTATCAGAAGTTAATGAATGAGGAACACCATGCAAATGAACAACTTCTCTAAAAAATAAGTTAGCAACATAAGTAGCATCTGAAGTCTTCTGACACGGCAAGAAATGCACCATCTTTGAAAAACGATCTGCTACCACCATTACCGAATCAACTCTGCACTGAGTCCTTGGAAGTCCAAGAACGAAATCATAGTTAAATCTTGCCAAATTGTTTCGAGAACAGGCAAATGAGTGTAAAGACCAGTATTCTGAGCTTGACCTTTAGCTTTTTGGCATACTGGACATTGTTGTACAAAACACCCAATATCACGCTTCAATTGAGGCCAATAAAATCATTCTTCCACTAAGCTAATTGTCTTATCTCGACCAACATGTCCATCAAGACCGCCAGCATGCAACTCCCGTAGCAAATGCTCACGTAAGGACAAACGTGGAATGCATAGCTGATAACCTCGAAATAAAAATCCATCCTGTATGAGAAAATTAGAAACGAACTCCCTATTACTGCAACACTGCCATATAGCACTAAAGTCCTCATCATCAGCATATGTGTCACGTAAGGAATTGAAACCAACTATTTCCATACTAATTGTAGCAAGTAAAGAAGCACATCGACTTAATGCATTAGCTATCTTGTTAGTTTGACCAGATGTATGCTTGATAACGAAAGTGAACTTTTGGAGAAATGTAATCCATCGAGCATGCATCCGATTTATTGACTTTTGTGAATTGATGAACTTTAAAGCTTGATGATCAGTAAACAACACGAACTCTCGTTGAATTAAATAACGTTCCTAATGCTTTAAAGCTTGAATAACAGCGTAGAATTCTAGCTCATAAGTTGTCCATTTCTGTCGTGACTCATTGACTTTCTCACTGAAAAATTCAACTGGATGTCTTTCTTAAGATAACACAGCCCCAATTCCAAGAGTAGATGCATCACATTCAACTTCAAATATCTTCTCAAAATTGGGTAGGACCAAAACTGATGCTGAACATAATTTCTCCTTTATAAGGGCAAAGCTATCTTCTTGTTCCTTTTCCCATCGAAATTTTCCTTTCTTTAAACAATTTGTGATGGGTGCCATAATCGTGCTAAACCCTTGAATAAAACATCGATAGAAAGTATCTAATCCATAGAAACTTTGCACTTTTCTAACATTTTGCGGAACTGACCATTCTCGAATTGCCTTCACTTTCGCTTCATCAACTTGTATTCCATATTTTCCAACAATAAAACCAAGGAACAGAAGATGACTAGACATAAAACTGTATTTTTTCAGGTTAATATACAACTTATTATCTTGTAGAACTTGAAGAATGTCTCGGAGATGCAGTAGATGCTCCTCGGTACTCCGGCTATAGATTAGAATGTCAACAAAGTAAACAACCACGAATTTGCCAATAAAGGTCGTAAAACTTGGTTCATTAGCCACATAAAAGTACTAGGGGCATTCGCAAGCCCAAATGGCATAACCAACCATTCATAAAGGCCATCCTTTGTCTTGAAAGCAGTCTTCCATTCATCTCCAGGTCGAATGCGAATCTGGTGATATCCACTCTGCAAATCAAGCTTCGTGAACACCACTGCTCCTTCTAATCTATCAAGCATGTCATTGAGGCAAGGAATGGGAAATCGATTTTTGACTGTGATACCAATTTTGGTGCAGCAGAAGTGTTTTTAAAGTGAAACAGAGAAAGAAGACTCAAGAACAACTCATAAAATTTAATAATTGGGAATAAGTCTGATTATTGATCAATGATACTTCAAGACAATTACAATGAAGAAAACTCAAGAACAACTCATAAAATTTAATAATTGGGAATAAGTCTGATTATTGATCAATGATACTCCAAAATAATTACAATGAGCCTTTATATAGTGTTTATAGGAAAGTAGAATAATAGTCTAAAAAAAAGTAGAATAATACTCTAAATAGAATTAAAGTAATAGTCTAAATAGAAACTGATAATAATCCTAATAATAATCTAAGTTGTAATCCTAATAATAATCTGAATAAATAATTATAATAATAATCTGAATAAGAAATTAATCTCTATATGCTGCATCAGTTAAGGTCTATCTTCCTCTATAGCTGGCCAAGTAAATGAAATATGGGCGATGCTGCAATGAAGGAGCCTCTTATTTGACGCTTAATATACTCAGTTGCGCAATTTGTCATCATTTTTATTTTTAATTTGTAAACATTAAACAGGGACAAAGGCAAAGCTACGAGAATTTGGTCTAGCATATTCTTTTGTTTAAACATGATGGTGGTTGGTAGAATGATTCTATTTCTGAATATGGTTCTATTTGATTTACACCACTGCATACGATTTAACTCATGATTCTATTTTTGTTTTCTTTTTTTTTTTTTTTTCAATCAACCGAAGTCGGAAAGGCTCTCATCTGTGAATATAGTAATTCCCCTGAAAAAAAAAATAATAATTTTAAATAACAAAATGCACAAGAAAAGAAACATTATCTTAAAGAAATTGGAACTCAATTCCGAATTCATGGAGTTTTATGTTTATTTACTTATTTTAGGAGTTAATGTTACTTTTAGTTCCCCAATTATATGTTGACTGGCGAAGGCACATACATCTCACTCAGTTTTTAAAAATCAATCTTTTACTCCTAAAAAAATTTAAAAAATTTTAAATATATCCTTATTGTGCCTCCATTAAATAATTGAAAATTTTTGTTTTGTCCCCATTTTACAAAAAAATTATAATTGTGCCCCCACTTGATGATGAAACATATAACTATATATCCATTCAATAAAATATTGTATTTAATTTTTCACATTACCTCTTTGAAAAGAATGTTTGGCTCCACCACTTATATGTTTGATTCTAACATACTATAACAAGCTTTCAATTTTTGATGTCATTCCAAATAAGTAGTGTGGTATTACGCGTTAATTGGTTTATATTAAAAAAAGTGTTTGAATCATAAATTGTAGTTTTAACTTGTGTTTAATAAGTTTCTCAAAATATTGATTTTAATTGGTTTGAAACCAAAAAAAGGTTTAAATAATAATTTATAATTTGAACTATAAATAGGGCAAACATTAGTTTTAATTTGAATTAAAAAAAAAGTTTGAAAGGAACACCAAAAAAATTTACATATTAGGACATGATTGTTATGAATTAAGCCTAGTCTAAAACATGGAGGATATTTTTATAATTATGCCAAAAAAAATTGTATGCAAATATAATGCTTTGTATTATACAACAACGGATATTATTATTTTTTGGTTAGAATTTTGTATTGTTTTTACCGTAAGAGCTAGTAATTCGTGTTCGTGTGTCGTATTCATGTCAGTAAGTTTATAACATGGCACGATTAGACTAAATACGAACAACACAAGATTAATAAAAAACGTGCCTAAAATGCAAAAAATGCAAACACTAACACAACACGCCTATATTGCGTGTAACACGGCACGATTAAAAATGCTTATTATTTAATTTTTTTACTATATAAATTTTATAATTTTTTAAAAAATTTCAACTAACAAAATTTAAAAAATAAAGCCAAAATATATTAAAAGGCTTTAAATATTGGTGTAAAAAAATATAATAATATTTAATTATTAAATATTTTGAACTATATTTTTCCTCAAATTTCTAAATTTTTAAAGAGCCTAAATTGGATAAAAATTATTTTAAAGCCATAAATGGCTTTATGGTAACGCGAGATGAAGGTAAGAAACTAAGTCTTTATATGTAGGACTTAAGAAAAACATTTTCGTTTCCCTTTTATGTGAGACTTTTGAAAGCTTGAAAGTTTCAAAAGCGTAAAACCATAATAAATAAATTAAAAGCTATCATTTCACACCAAATGCTTATTCAGCGTAGGGGTGGCAAGCGCAATAATACACCCTTAGGTGCAAGGTTTAATTAATTTAAATGTGCCATAAATAGACAGGTCGGGCCATGTCGCATTGACATGGCCCGTGCAAGGTTTAATTAGTTTAAATGTGTCATAAACGGACGGGTCGGGCCATGTCGCATTGACATGTTTACTGCACGTTTAATTAAACATGTTAAAGCGTGTCAAACGTGCTAGCACGTATATTTTTGTGTTATTTGTGCCAACCCATTTATGACCCTATTAATATACATGCGGTACAAATTCGTTTATATCGTATTGTTTTCATATCATATTATCATACCGTATCCAAACCTATTATTCTTTTTAAAAAAAGGAAAAAAAAAAAGAAAAAAGGTTTTCACTCTTATTTCTTCTCTATCTACTAATGTTTCGTTTGAAAAGTACCTTACAAAATCAAGTTTAGTTTATTATAATATAAATTTCTCATCTATTATAATGTAAGCTTATACATGCCATAATATTTAAGTTTCGAACTTATACTATTTAAGTTTCAAACTTGACAGATTTCACAAACAAACCTTAAATTATTTACTAACGAATTAAAGAAGTAGTCTTGTACAGAACGGTGTCGTTTGTTTGGAAAACATTATTTAAGTGCAGTGAACGACACATGAGACCTTGATATTGGAAGGAAGTAGGACTAGTGACTGGTGATTAGGGGAGGGAATTCGAAAAAGGTAAAAAGGGTTTCTGTAAACAAAATTCAATTTCAGAGTTTAGAGAGAGAAACAGGGAATTTAGAGAGAGAAATGGAAGAAGCAAAGGCAATGGCCCAACAACAACAACAACAGCAGCAGCAGTTGCAATATCAGCAGCAGCAGCAGCAACAACAACGCATGATGCTTCTGCAACAACAACTTCACAAACAACAACTTCACAAACAACAACAACAACAACAACAGGGTATTGTGGGTGTAGCGTCGGCGGGAGCCATTTCTCGATTCCCGTCCAACATCGACGCCCACTTGCGGCCCCTTCGTCCGTCCCTCCCTCAAACTCAAAACCCTAATCAAAATAATCTCAATAATAACCCTAACACTAATCAACACGAACAGCAATTGCAACAGCAGAAGGCGATCCGACCCGGAAATCACGCGGAGATCCAGATGGCTTACGAGGATGCCTGGCGCGTCTGCAATCCCGACTTTAAGCGCCCCTTCTCCTCTCTTCAAGACGCTTGCGAGAGGTTCTTTTTCTTTCCCTTTTCTTTCTTTCTTTCTTTCTTTCTTTCTTTTTAATTTTAATTCTATTCCAGCTGCGACATATTGTTCTTTTACGACATCCTCCAACCCCAATTCTTAAATGCCAAAACTTTTTGGACTTAAAATTGCAAAATTTTATTTGCGTCTCATTAACATTCACTATATTCTTTCCTTTTACTGCCAGTCCAGTGATTGTTTGATTGTGACTCAGATTAAACTTCTTTAGGTTATATGTAATGCATATTTCCACATTACTTGTAACATGATGATTTGGGATTCAATCAAACACTACTCCCAAATCCTTTTCATTACTTGCTTTATGCTACTCTCTGGATACTTTTATTATTATTATTTTTTAATTAATGATGCTGAGGTTCAATCCTTATGTGCAGGTTATTGCCTTATCATGTCGTGGCTGATTACGAGGCTGAGGAAGACGATAGAATCCTTGACTCTGATACAACAGGCCAAATGCCGTCCCGCTCACAGCAGTGGGACCATAACATATCCGCTAAAGTTGCAGAGTTCACGGCTACATTTGAGAAGCAGGCTCTCGCCTTCAACATTATCTCTCGCAAGCGGGCTCTCGGGGAGTTCAGGTCCGAAGAGAGAATGATGATAGAGCAAGCTTTATGCCAAGAGGAGAAGCGGACTTACCTGGAATTCAAAACAGAGCTGGAATCAAGAGAGAAAGCTGGCCGGGAGGCTCATGAAGCTAAAATGCGGATGGCAGCCTTTGTTCAGGCTGAGCATGCTAGGGCTGAGTCGCAAGCACATGCCGAACTGATGGCTCGAGGCCCCATAAGGGCGAGTGCACTCGGTTCGCAAGGCAATGACATGTCGATTGGTCAGAACATGGGAGAGCAGGAACATGGAGTTAACACTGACGAGATGATCAACGGATGGGGAAACAATACTCAGAGAGATGATAAGGAGCCTTCTGAAGATTTTTTGAATGACGAGGAGACCGAAAACGGAGAAACAGGTATGCAAGATGGATGGCGTGAAGTCGGGGAGTTTGATTTAAACACTAGGTGAACTCTTGAAGGCTAATATCAGCTGACTTGTCGGAAAAGGGGGGAAACAATTTCTATAGTAAGAAGGTTCGATGAATCTGGCATGGACTTTGTTGTCGCGTTGCAAACCAACAAAAGAGGAAGGCTTTGCGCCTAAAACATGAGATCAACAAGCGAAAGAATTCACTTTAGAAACGCATGATGCTGCTATTCTTACGCTACGTATGATGTTTTCGAATTTGTGACTTTGGTTAAGTCTCGCCATCATCATGGCGTTGGTTATTAGGTAGTGTTTTTGTACTTGTTGCTTTGTAAGGCCGGCGTTGGAATTGGATTATGTTGCCCTCAACAAGTTGTTATTCTGCCGAGCCTTCGGATTTGTTTTTGATATTGTCTGTCTTAGGGTGCTGAGTTTTTACCAAGGTCTGGATCTTGGTACCGCATAGAAGGTGCCATATCGAGAAAACTATTAATAGATAACAATGGTTCTTTGCTTACGTAGTGAGACTGATTCGATGCAAGACTATGTAGAAGAAAACGAACAAGACTGTTACTTCATCTAAAATATTCTCACAATATACTCCTTTTTTTATTCTTTATTTTTCTCAACTACACGTAGAGCAAAGGGTTCTTGAAAACAAAATATAATTCCACCACGCTTTAAGAAAATCACATGGCAAGCCTTTTTACCCTTTTCCAAGATTTAAAGTCTCTCACTCAAGTCCACGCTCAACACACATCCAAACAGAATCTATATCATATAACCAAACAATTATGCTAGACTACGTATTGCAAGGAAGAGAAAAAGAAGATAATTGAAGATTCTGAGCAATTTGGAATCTTAAATCTGAGGAAACAAACGAAGAATACACAAAATTTAAGAGTGCCTACAAAATGCTAGGGAGCTGTGAATCCAATCTCTGCTGCAACTCCTTGATTGTCACTGAGAGCTCGGCCTTCTGCTCCCTGTAGCTCTGCAATAAGTAATCCTTCCCTTCGATTACCTCCTTCAATTCTACAACTTCCCTCTTAAGCATCTCAATCCTCTCACCCTCCACTCTCCCCTTTTCCGGAAGCACAAAATTGCTCCCCCCTTCATGATACCCATTGGCATGACCATTCACGCCCTCATGCTCGGATGGCCAAGTTGGAACTGTGGGCTTGTCATTGGCATGTCCCACACAGTGATCTGCTATAGCCTTCCGAAGTTTCTGGATTTCTCTCTCTGAATCAAACAAGTCCCTGTTTGCAGCGTCAACCTGCGACTGCAAATGGGAGGAGCGTGCCAGCTGGGAATTGAGCGAACTTTGCAACTCTACAATCTGATCTTGCATCTCCAATATCATGTCATCCCTTCTCTTCAATTGCTGCCTCAGTTTGTGTATTACTTCCCGCTTACTGAAGACATCAGAGCCAGATTCAGAGACGCATGGTGAATCCGAGCAGTTTGAATGGTGGTTAAACGGCTTTGGAGGCAACTCAAGCCGATCAGGAGAAGATGCCCAGATCGCACCATTCTCCTTGTTAAACTCGGGGGGTGGAACTGTCACCAAAGGCATAGCACCATCTGATTCAGACAACATTTGGCCATCTGGTTGGCATGTAACGTCCATTGCAACTCCCGCACCTATTTCAAGCGTGTTAATCAAGATTGGCTAACCCTCCAAAACAAAGCGGGCAACAGCTTGTAGCAAACATAAATAATAACAAGGCACCATAAAATACTAAATTAATCTATCAATTTGAAGATGTGGAAGTGACCAGCATGGAAGAACCAAAAAAAATTCAGCAACTATCAAATAAACAAGATTTCAAATAAGGCAACCATATCAAACTTAGTAAACAAAACACTTTACTAACTGAAGTCTTCATAGCATCAGGTTTTTGAGGCAAACAATGATGGTCAGTTCCCTGGGGGCAACATACATGACTTACCAAGAGGGCAACCGATTGCAAGCAAATTATATTTCTCCACATTGTTTGTTAGCATTTACCTTCTGTAAACTTTGTCTAAGATATAACAACAATACCAATTTAACAGAAAATTAGAGAAAATCATGTAAAGTCCACAATTGAAATCAGATAAAGTATATGCTACATCACTTGCAACAAATCCTGAGACAGGTTGTGGTGATAACATTGATGAATATATACATATATATATAAATTTGAAAAGAAACAAAGCAACTATTATTATTAATGAATAAGAATAGTTACATTGATGAATATGTTGAACAAGGTAACATGTCCTAAAGTTATGCCTATTAAAATGTCTTCTACTTTTTAGTCCTCGCCTTTCAGTATAAGTCAACTTTTGTCATCTGACATAAAACCAAAAAAAAAAAAAAACCTCTAACATGATTGAAGGGTCAAAGCTAAATATTCAAAACCTCTCAATTCCTTGCAAAAATACGAGTTAAATTCCTCATAACTTTATGTTTCACAACCTCAAACATCCAAAAGAAATGAAGACATTTATCAAATTGCAACCAAAGTAATTACCAGGTCCAAAACTTTTACGCATAGTTTTGCATGTCTTGAGCTAAAGACAACTTAAAACACAAAGTCAAAATGAATAAATTATACACACATAAATCGAAATAAATAAATTTAAAATAGTTTAAAAGACATTCTCAACTGATGAGCCTTTATCTTCACTAAGCAACTTCGGAAATCTCTGTATTAGAATTTCCTACGACACTTCCATGTCGATCTGAAAGACCGAAAGCAAAAAAACTTAAATTGAAAGGGACATCACTCAATCAACCCAAACAATAGCCACAAGCTCTAAGGGAAAAGAATACACTTAACATAAACTAATGTCTTAACGGTCACAAATTTCAAATAGATGATGTTACAATAAGTCAAACCTGACAAGCAATTAAAACAACTGCCATCATCCTCTGTGAAGGAATAAACATTTGAGTGCATGCGACACCCAGCAGACTTCCTTCTGTCAGAGAGTTTTCCATGTCCTGGTACCACAAAAATACATTACAAATAAGAAGCATGAATTCTCAAAAGACAACTTGTCAACACACATATTGCAGACCTTTTGAACCATTGTTGACATTCTCCTGCTGCTTCGTGTCAATAACCTGCTTCAGCTTGTACCCAAGACGGATTGATAACGTACTTAACAATGCACCACCGGCAATAAGCATCCAATTTGGCCCGCCCTCACCCTGAAAAGATTTAGACTTCTGAGCTTGAGGAGTTACAGTTGTTTTTGATTTCATTTTAAAAGCTACCGAATTGCTGAAGAGAAAAATCTTGAATCATCCAAAAATGACTAGCATCAACTATGCACCATGGCTCCATTGTGATCTACATGCCCGGCATATTAGGAAAAACTGCACCAATAATGAGAGAAGTTCAATTGCTTTATATGATTTTAAGAGAGAAATGTATGCCAATAAATAAGAAGGTATTTTGCAAGGATAAAAAGTAAATTAATTGTAAAACCATGTCATAAAATAGTCCGTGGTGTTTACCAAACCGTAAAGGAATGTGATGGAAAAAGTAATAGAATTGGAAAGAAAAGTAAAGTATTAGGGACGAGGATCATTCATTTCCTTTCTAGTGGTTACATCTTATCTATTTGATGATATAATGGGAAATAATCACATTCCTTTTCTAGTGTTTACTAACATAGGAATGGTAATCATATCAATGCAATCACTAATCTATTATTTTTACATAATTAAATAACCATTGGAAAATAACATTTTAATTTGGACATGTGCCTAAATCTAGCATTCATTCCCTTTGCTAAGGAATCAATACTAAGGGGGTGTGAGGTGACATTCTCTTTCCTCATTCCCTATAATATGTGGAGCCCATAAAACTGTCATCAATGATAATATAAGTAAACAAGTCATAGGAGGGAAAAGGAATCATTCCTTATTTTCCCTTTCCCTTTCCCTTTCCCTTTGATGCAAAGCAAAGGCACCCTGAATGAAATGCCTAAAATGGCCATTGAAAAGGGAAATATTCCAGTTCCAAGTTCCAGCAAAGAAAATTATATAATCCACAAAAGAAGCAAGTTACGGCAATTTTTCAATGGAACTTATTGGTATGAAGCAGGAAAACATAGGTTGGGGTTGGTTAATGATCACAGGTCCTGATACACATAATTGAACCCCAAAAAAAAAAAAAAGCAAGTTGGTTGTTCATTTATAACTCGTTTCTTTACAATAAAAGGGGAAAACTGGAACAAATTAAAAATATACATTGTTAAAACCAAACAGACACCAATCACATCATCTCCAGGGAATTTTGCGGAAAATGAAAATCATCAAGGCTCCAGAGAATGCAGATTATGCTTCCAAAAGAGAAGAAGCGTAAATTATGTGGAAGTGGCTAACAAACAAAATCATAGAGAGGAATGCTTGATTTAGGGAAAGATGGCTGAGGCAGTCAAAACCCTAGACAGTCGATTAGTTAATTCAAAGCATTATTTCATTTCATAGCTCAGCAATTCCATCAACAAGAGAATAACAGTCGATTTGTTTCCAGAAAATTCTCCTGAAGATTCTTTCGTTTTCCATCGACTTTCTTTCGTTCTAAAATCTACCAGATTTTACACATAAAATAGGAAATAAATAAATAATAAATAAAAGAGAGAAAGAAAAAAGAGAATAACTTTAATCCGACGACAAAAAAATGGAATGACAAGAGAAAGAAGGAAGGAAGAAGAGGAAAAAAGAGAAGAAATGCTAACGCTGAGAGAGTGGGTTGCGATTATAATCGGAAGTTGAAGAAGAAGAAGAAGAAGAAATCAGAGAACGTACGTGGTTGGTTGATAATTGATAATTGATAATTGATAATTGATAATGAGAAAGCCCCAATGGTTGGTTTAATTAGGGTTCTTCTTTTGCAGCTTCTACTCAATCGATTGTTCTTCTTCTTCTTCTTTTCGTTTGTTCCTCTCCAAATCTATCTACTTGTTCTCTTCTTTATATTTATGGAAACAGCGAGCAACACAGAGAGAGAGAGAGAGAGATTGTTTTGATTTCTGATTTTCCCTTCTTTCCAAATGCTACAGTGGCTTTTTCCACTCCACTCCCAACTCTCCACTGACCCGGCGCAGGCACTATTATTACCATTATTACTATTTATTTCCTTTTTCTTTTGTTGAAAGTTATTATTAATATTATTTCATTATCAAAGACAAAATTATTCAAGAACAACATTATTACGATCTCTTCTTTTCTTATGAAAGCATATAGTTTTATATAATATATAATAATATTACAAAGTGCCAAATTTAAGTTTTTTTCTCCAATTCAATCCAACAATTGTAACATTTTTTCTTCGTGATTGTAACACTGTTAATTCTTTTGTGTAATATTTAATTTGTTTAAATGTATCAAATAATTATATATGTTAGGTTATACTTATTAAGTATTATATACAAACAAATTGAGTGTTACAAATGCACAAATAACATTATATTCACAGACAAATAATGATATACTTGTCTAACTAGTCTGAGTGTCTCACTAGAGACTATTTTTATAATCTTAAAAAGAATATAATTCTTAAAAAATATGAAAAGAATAATGCTTCTTTAAATAGAATATCGTTGTCAACTGTTAATTTTTTTACAAATTTTTGTTAATTCTATGTATCTTGTAGTATGAGAGGTCTTTAATTTGATATGATGCCAGAATTGAAAATTATATACATGTTTCTTTTTTTGGGTTTTTTTTTTTTTTTGTTACAAATCATTCAAATGTAAAATGATGTTTCTTAAAAAGGAAAAAAAAAAAAAGAAATAATGCATGGTGGCTTGTTTTATTGGACAAAAAAAAGGCCTTGGAAAATTAAGTGGGTTGATTGGGGCCCAGGCGTTAGGTAAATTTGTGGTTCTGGATCTGCATTAACCGAGTGGGTTTATTATTAATTTGTTTTTCCTTTCCGTTATATGTAACTAGCTAGATGCTTGCTGGCTACCTGTTGGGTAGTGTTTGTTGGATTAATGCTCTCTTCTTCTTTATGAATTTTCTTCATAAGCGAAAAAGTGTCGGATTATAGACTCATGATTCTTACATGTTTTTTTGTTTTCTTTCTTTCTTTCTTTCTATATATGCCCCAGTCACAAAATATGCCCTCTGTTCCATTTTTTTCTCCTCATTCTCTCTTCTTTTCTTCAACATTTTACTGCAGGTATCCCTGTCAGTTATGCGCATTTCGACTCGTTGAATCACATAAAATCTGACGAGTAAAAACACTTCAGGTATAGGCCACCAAAGAGCTATCTTTCTTATTTATCCATTTTTCTCTCTTTTCTTTCTTGCTTTGTATGTAGCATGCCGGGTGTTAAAGTGACGATGTGCAAACAAGGTGCTGATTTTCTCCGGTGTTAAATGTAACACTAATAAAGTAGAGAGACAGAGTAGTTGCTATGGGCTACAATTACAGATTACTCTATAGCAAAGTGCATAAATTGGCATAACTAGCTTTTAAAAAACGAGGTGAGGGTGACATTGCACACAACAGTAACACTTGCCATCAAAGGCCTCTATCGCCTTTTCTTTTTATTGCATTTGATAAATACCTAGACTTTTATGTCAAACACTGACACTGACATTTATTGGTCACCTTCTCAAACACAAGCTTAACTAAAATGAAAATCAATATCAGAATCAGAAGAAAATGAGCAGTGGATCTGGCATAAGAATCCAATCATCACTCCTTCACAAGGAACACTAGGCAGTAGCTTTCCTTTATTGAGGAGGCTTTCGACATGTAATGATGGCAAACTTAATGAGGCCCTTCTTGTATCCTTCTATCATCAATGGCATTGCCAAGGCTCCTCTTGTTGTCTTCCGTCCTGACCAGAACAACAATCCTAAGTTTAAGTTTAAGTTTATTTAAATAACTTTTTTCTCCCCTAATTAGATCGGAAATGAAGCTGTTAATCATTTACCGGAGCGCAAAAGAGAGGTCAGGCCCTTCCATGTGAGCGCAGAGCGCATGACAGCCGGCCAAAATGGAGCAACATACTGAGACCAATCTGCTGCCTTGATGTCCTGGCCAACAGACAAGACATAGCAATTGTGGATGTTGTTTTATCAACTTATAATTAATAGTGAGTTGGTTTTATTACCTCAAGTGAGAGAGACTCAAGCAAGCGGACATAATCAGCAGTGGAACACCAAGCGGGAAGATAAAAGGCGTCACATATCTTGTTGAGCAGAGTTTGCTCCCATGGCTGCAGGGATGTTTCGCCGGGCATCAGGTCCCTGTGGCACCATGTGACTATTATTATAGTCCCTCCGGGAGCTGCTACTCTGGCCAGCTCACTCACAAACTGCAATGTCCCATTTCATTACCATTGACAACAATGATTCAATTATATAGTTTCATGACACTAAAAGACTCGGAGAAAAGAGCAATTTTGGGTTTGGCTGCTGACAGAAACGCTCAAGAAACATGATACAATATTATCAGATATGACGTGAGTTGGGTGTGTTGGTGAACCTTTGGTTTGTCAGGCATGTGCTCGCCGCTCTCCATGGACCAAACGAGATCGAAATGGGCATCATCAAAGGGTTGGTCCAAAGCATCTGCAACTTGGAAGGAGACCTGCAGGGCTCATCAATCACTTATAGAATGAAGACAATAATATTGGATAAAGAGTTATTATTATTATTATTATTATTTATTTGTTAATGTAAAAGCAGTAGTAAAATGTGTTCGAACCAGATGAGACAAGGCTTGAGCAGAAGCAAGAGCATTGGCCCTTTGGGCCTGGACAGCGCTGAGAGTGATGCCTTGGCATTTGGCGGCGTATTTGGAAGCTATGTACCTGGAGCTTCCTCCAATCCCGCATCCAACATCCACCACATTCTTTGGGTCCTCTAATCCAATTGAATTTGCAAAATAATAATAATAATATTATTAATGATATTAGGTTAAAAAGAAAAAGCAGCTATAGACGGACATACAGACAGACTAGCGGTTAGCAAGAGTTACTAGAAAGGGAAGCGAAACGGAGGGCCTCATCAATCATGCGGATTTGGGCGGAGCGGTGATCAGAGAGGGAAACGGAGGAATCGGGATCGTAGAAGCCATGGTGCATGTGGTCACCCCATATGTTTTCCCAGAGACTGGAGGACTCGTCGTAGAACTCAGCAATGCCCTTCTGAAGCAACTTCCACATGTTGTTGTTGCTGTTGCTGTTGCTGTTGTCGTCTTTGTCCAATTGCGCTGCTTCCGTCGCAGCTCCTCGAAGGCGGAGAGGCATGTGTCTCTTCCTCCTGCTGCTGCTGTGTGGTTTGGGGAAAGCAAAAGAAGAAGGAGAAGAAGTTGTTGTTGTTGTATATAGATCTGAAACTCCAAAGGGAAAGGACAAAAACAAAGAGGATGGGCGGGTGGTAGTACAAGTAGTAGTAGTGGGAGGGCAGGCAAGGGTTGTTCTGAATCTTAAGGCGGCCATCCCCAATTTTTCACAATTTCTAGACACTCAACAACCTCACTGTGCAATGCATCACCCTGCCGATTTCTTCAATAAAATATATATATATAGACACACACACACACATAATGCTTACTAAATATTTAAAATGATATTAGCCCCATCCCTTCCCCCCTCCTCCTCCTGTTTTTCACAAGATATACAAAGAAAAATTAGAAAATTCATTTGAATTATTGTGGAAGCCCCAAGAGACGGAAAGGAACAGAATTGGCTGAATACCCAAGGGCCAACATCCAACTAGCCAACAGCCAACGCCCAATAGCCAATAGCCAAATAGCGGGCCGCGATGGAAGACCTTCGCCTTACGCTTTCTCAAATATCTCCTCCTCACCCCACTTGGTGATTGGTGATTGATGATTGATCATTTTGGCGTGTGTGGGCCTCATATTTCCACCTACGCACCTTTTTGGAAGCCATCACTCACATTCACTCGCTACTTTTGTTTTCTTCATTGCAACCAAGCTTTCTCTCTCTCAGAGGAATTTTCTAGTCAATTTTATGACATAAACTTTCACACAATAAATAAATAAATAACTTTAGTCTGCATTTTTTTTTTCCTCATCACAAAGTTCTCGATATTTTATATGGAAAAAAAAAAGAGAAAAAAAAAACTACTCAGGCTGTGCTTTTCTCAAGTTCACAATTGATCTTGTTTTGAACCGAAATTATAATAGTTTAGTGGGAGTAATTAATTTAAAATATAAGAGATAAATTTGAAGTTTTTTTAATTATTTTTTTAAGGGCCAAAGTTGAAGTTTTTTACTGGGTGTTTAAAAGAATAACTTTAAACTATTAATTTGGGTTTGAAAACTAAAAGTTTACATTTTTTACGGTTAAAATCAATAGTTTAAACCGTTACCCCAAACACCTTGTTAAAGTTCAAGGCTCAGGTAAAAATGGCTCTAAAGTTAAATAGAGTGTTTAAAAGGATGGTGAGAACCGTTGGTTATAACCACTTTTATTATAGCATGTGAGAGCTTTATACTATAGTGATTTTTTTATTATTATTATTATAATATGTAAAAGTTTGACACTGTTAATAATTAAAAAAGTTGTGCAAACTACTTTTGTCAAACCGGGAAAAATAATGGAAAACAAAACCAAAAGCATAAAAGTTTTGGTTGTTAGCCAGTCCTGACATCCCTTTCTAAAAAACAGAAACAGAATCCCATGACCCATCAATCCCTTTCGCCATTCTCCACATCCCTAAAAGTAGTTTAAGTAACAGGGACATCTTAAATTTGTTCGGATTGCAGTTAGTCGCACCACATCAATCATCAAATAGGAACTTAAAGAAGAAACGACCAAAAAGAAATTTTGTTGGTTCAAATTCATGTTAGGGCTTTTAACAACAACCAAGTACAAACAACAAAGAAAAGTCAAATCAAAACTTCATTACACACACATCCAGAACATCAAAACATCAAATATGTCTTTATTCCACCATATACAATACAACAAATGAAATAGACATTAAATTTAATTGCTTCTACAAAGCATCCCTTCGACTGACATAACGAACAAATAACGAATGACAAGGTATATAGGAATGCCCAAGTATGTATGCTTAAAAACAATCACTTGAGACAAATAGACATCTTAAACATATGAATGACATTAAGTAGGTCATCAGAATTCAACAGAGATATATATAACTATAATGCTAATGAAAGCAAAAGAATAAATGGATTGGGAACTAGAAGATAAAAGGAAGACATTCTGAATATCAATTTTCCATTTATCAAGAGAATTGTTGGTTTTTGGCGTGCTTCAAGTAGGAGTCCTTCTCATTCAACCAGAGATGAGCAAACTCACAATGCTTCCAGGCGTCAAACCATGGTCCACCTCTTGTATAATGAATAGCCTTAGGGAAACCATCAACAACCTTGTTATGGCCTCCTAGAAAGTTCCAAACAAAGGGAACAGACCCAATCTCAGAATCATCAAGCCACTGAAACCTGTGGAGAAAAGCCCCGGTTTGGGAATTCACAACCTCAGGAGTCAACACCTTGTTCTTGGGATGTCCACAGTTGTACAACACCATGGATGACCAGTTCTTCCTCGGATACACCGTCTGTACAGCCCCGTCCATTTTGGTGGTCTCCTTTGGAGTGTAATCGTGTTGAACGCACATTATCGCGTATTTGTCGTCGATCATGTCAGCGAGTTCCTACGTTTTATTTGTTTCAACAAAACCAAATCAACTTAATTTAAAATGCAAATGAGTGAATGAATTCGTGATATGAATTCAGAGCAAACCTTAATGTCGGCGAGGTAAAGGAAGTCACAGTCGACAAACATGGCCCAGCCTTGGTAATTAGCCAAACAGGGAGTTAAGAAGCGAGAGAAGGAGAATTCGGTGCTCTCCAATTGGCATCTTTCGCGCCAATAAAGGCCTTTCTTCCTCAGATCCGACTGTTTGATGGGTGAGATCTCGACGGGGATCGAAGACCTCTTCAAGATCGAGTACCGACACACCTCGTACGCCAGATCCTCTCGAGTGTCGTACCCCACGAAAATCTTGAACGCCTTTTCCTTTTTCTGGTCGTTTTCCGTCAATGGGTCAACTTTCCCCTCGTTTGAACTCATCTTTCTCCTTAGGTTAGCTACCTCTGTCCTCTACAAACTACGAAGGAGTTGTTTGTGTCAAGGACGGGATGTTTTTAACAAAAAAAAAAAAAGGATAAATGATTTTTTTTATTAAAAAATATGTTTTTTTTTACAGTAAAATTATTTCAATTTTTTATAAAAAGATAAAAATAAACTTGTAACAAAATAAATAAAAAAATAAAGCAATTTTTATACTTAAAAAGTTTATTTTTTATACCTTGTTTTTTGTGTCAAAAAACTATTAAAAAAATCATTTTACCAATAAAGTTTTTCTTTAAAAGTCAGTTTTTAAAATCTCTCAATCAAAGGTGATAAAAAAAGAAATAAAACCCTATTTCTTTGATTTCTATTTCTTTATTTTATACAATATAAAAATAAAATGATACTGTATGTGAAAAATCAATGGGAAAAGAAAAAAAAATTACATCTTTCTTTGATTTGTAAAAAGAAAGCTTCTAGCTAGCTAAAGAAAGGAATTAACTTGATTTTTGAATCGGTGAATCAAAATGACAAGTTATTGTAAGAACAACATCATTTGGTACAATGCATTTGATAAATAACTGTGAAAATTGCAGGAGAGTCCGTTTGGGTTATAGAGGAGGAAGGAAGAGCGAACATTGTGGATTGAGAAGAAAAGGACCAAGGAGAATGGGAAAATTAAAGAAGGAAGAAGAATCGTCCGTGATTAAGCGCATTGTCAATAAATCAGATCGAAAGAAAGAAAGATAAGGGAAAGAGATAATACCTCATATATCTGGAAAAGATGCAGATTTTGATCTTACAGAAGAAAGAAGAAAACTGGAAAAGCATTCAGATTTCACGTGTCGTCGCGGAGAGAGAAATCAACACACAGAATTCACCCTTCAAAAAAAAAAAAAAAAACACAGTATTCTTTTTTTCTTTCTTCCCTTCTTTCTTTCTTCCTTCTTCTTTCAAATCCAAAGTGGAAGGAAGAGAGTCCGTGTGGGCTCTCCTTTGATTTACTTAATAAGAATCTATAGTTAACAGCTCCAGCAACAAGATTACACACATTTACGTTGAAATGGACCCTGCTAAGTTCTATTATCCATAGGAACCACTATATTATGTTTTGAAACCTGTCTCCGGTCGTCGAGGTAGAGATGCAAGAACAGGCCGATTTAGCCTGACGCAGCCCTTTTTATTTGGTCCACCCGAGTCGTGAGCCGAGCCGACCCAGCCCATTAATTTTATGGGCTAGGCCTGGCCAACCCAATTAAGAATTACTTCGGCCTAGCCCATACCATGAGCCAATTTTATATAGTCAAGCCGGACAGTGCTATGGGCATTGAATAAGCTGGCCAATTAGAGCTCATCTATGAGTTAGGATGAGTAAACCTAACTCGGCCCATCATGTAAGTATGCAATTTTTAACTTTTAATTTTTATTTTTGAATTTTTAAACAAATTAATAAATATAAAAGTTTGAATAGTTAAAGAAAATATGAAAAAGATATATTTTATTTACGATTGCCTCATTAAAAACTTTTCTAAGGAAAACCTAATGGGACAAAACCTTGATAAGGAAAAAAAAAATACAAATAAGATAATTATACATAAGATGTTTACAATATTACTAAAAAAAAATAAAAAAAACTTGTCCTGATATGATTGTGTAGCCTTTTGCTGCAAAAGGCTATGCTCAACCGTATTCACATGTGAATGAATATAGAAAAACATATATAAATAAATAGATATATATATATATATATATATATATATAATTGGGCAACATTGGGCCTTCGGTGGGCTAGCCTATTATAGGCCTATATGGGCCTTATAGGATCCGGGATGGGCTGGCCTATTATGGGCTTAGATGTGTCAGCCCGGCCCAAGCCTAACCTGGCTCATGATTTTTCATGAGCCGTGTCGTGACCCAGCCCAGCCCACCAATATTTATGGGCCGGGCCGTGCCTTGAATAGCGACAGACCGTGCCGGCCCAGCCCTATCATTGTATTAGGATGGGCTTGGGCTGGCCCATTGTTGCATCTCTATGCTAGAGCAGGTTGTAACCTGCTAGGTTTCAACTTGAAACAAACCATATTCTAACATTTTTTTAAACAAAGAAGCAATGACCGCCTCCAATCGTCAATGCAAGTACAAGTTAATTATCCTTATAATTAATATTAAAAAACTACATGGATTAATTTAAAAACTCTTCTCAATTATGGTTCTAGTAACAATATGCATCCCAAATTTCAAAACATAGCATCTATTCTTGTGAAAAATTAATCAAAAAAAGTGCTCTTGTTAGAATTTTCAATAAAAATTGGTGCATAATTCATAATATAGAAGTGTTATGATATCTCTATCATACCTAAAACTAATTTGAATTTCAAAAGTTGATATAATTAAAAAATGTTAGTATTTTAAAAAAACCTAAAAATTTTTAAACATATATATTTTTCACTTTTATGTGATTGCATTAAGATAAGCTAACAATCTAATATTCACTAAATTGTTTGACAATCCTCAATATTTGTGTGATATTGTATTATTCATGTTCAAAATCAAGGAGAACAAATATACATTTTGAAGTTCGAGGGGCATAGTGTGTTACAAGGGCTATAGTTGAGAGAGAATTTTTTTAATTAATCCAAACTACATTTAAATTCCAACTTAGAACCTAC
The DNA here is from genome assembly GCA_025403435.1 of Artocarpus heterophyllus. Taxonomy (NCBI): domain Eukaryota; kingdom Viridiplantae; phylum Streptophyta; class Magnoliopsida; order Rosales; family Moraceae; genus Artocarpus; species Artocarpus heterophyllus. The sequence goes on from JAJQZP010000397.1 coordinate 113,239, forward strand.
CAGATTTTAACATTTTTTTTTAAACCTACCATATTCCTTCTCGAAACTTGCTAGGTTCGTTCCTCGAACTAGCCAGAACTTGCTAAAAAAACAAAAACAAAAAAAAAACATATTTACAAATCTAAAACTGCAAGCAAAGGAATTAACATCAAAATTTTCAATTGTTAGTACTATGCTGAAAAAAATCTCGTAAACAAAATTTTTTCAATTTTCTCACCAAAACACTTGAGAAATCACAAGTTCCATAAAAAAAATCAAAACACAAAACACAAACCATATTGCACAATCTAAAAAAAAAGGAAAATAAAATTAGCATAGGGTGGTCGCAGATCTCCTCTATGTCCTTGTGACGCCATTGTAACCATTCGACATAGGACAACTGTAGATCTTCATGGCGATAGAAAGCGAAGGCCATGGATGTACGATATCTCCATCACTTCGTCTCGACTATTAGGCATGTATGCCCTAAGGAGTAAAATGTAATATATTTTTAGAGACATTTTATTAATAAAGAATTTATTTATTATTCATATACTAAATATTGTCTTCTTTATGTTCATATTTGTTATATATATGATAAGCAAACAAACGTCTGAGACTGTCGATGTAAACCTTTAAGAATCAGACATATGATGGATAGATTATACAGAAAACATGATTCTTATGGTGACAATCTAAATCATGAGATTTGCAATCTAGGGAATAAAGTTAGGCTTTTTATTCATGCAAAGATTGTTATGTTGTCCATATCTCTAACAAGAGATGGTTTGTCTTGGCCATTGGAGGTAGACTCTGCGAATAGAAACATTGATGTATTGTCATAAATGACGCTCTATTAGATCGATACATAAAGTGTAATTGATTTGGACTAATAATTTTACCTCGACAAATTAAATTACTTTAGACAATCATATGTGTTGTATCTTAATCTTGAAATGAATAGTGGGCCTGTTGTCTTAACTTATGTCTTTTGATGTACCAAATGATGACATCCTGATTTTATGATAGTACGCATACTGGTATGTTGGAGATATGACTCTTGATAGTATAGACTTGTTATTCATAGATATAGAATCCATAGCTCCATTGGTGGAGTTAATGATATCCTCTTATATACGTTATCCTATAATTGGAAGACTAGAGTGCTCAACCATTGGATACATAGGTGTAATCAAATAGTATACTGTATTTGCATGGTAAGTTTTCTGATGGTAAGATAATGGAACCTAAGAGAAAAAAATCAAGAAAGTAAGACAGAATTTATCTTTAAGCCAATTATGGATATCCTATAGAGATAAGATACATCATGATATGTCATGGACATTTAGCTATTTTGGCTTTGTAATTTTATATAGTTCGAGAGTGTAGCTATAAGCTTTAGTGGAGTAGCATTAGAGTTGATAATTATGAAATATATATCTAGGATATTAGATTTTATAATTATCAGAAGCTTGAACTATATAGGTCCATCAGGTCTCCTTTGCAAGCTCATAATAAATCATGTAACGATACAGCATGATTTTTCAATAAATTGGTGACTTATGTTAAATTATTATATTGTTGAAATTTTATAGGATTAGATAATTCATATTTATTTATCGGTTAAATTAATTTGTGTAAATTAATTCAAGATAAACTTGTTCAATTGTCAGGAATGTTTATTTTCCTAGAGATTATCTAGATATGACTGTTTTAATCAGATAACTTCTCTATTGGGTTATTTTACATAAAACTGAGGCTTTATCCAAAGAATCTTGGGTATTAAAATTCACAGGGATCATTTATCATAAGTTCAGCCTACCGATGGAGCAAGTTTGGCAGGCCGATCTACCAGTTCAGTTTGCCAACTGAGCGATAAACTGATTACATATTTTCTTGCAATTTTATCAGATATTGATTCAGATTCGAATTTTTGAGGCCTTATCTAATAAGGACCGACCTTGGAGACAACCTCTATAAATAGGAAGCGAGAGTTCTTAGTTATTTAAATCATTTGAGAAATTAAAAGTGACTACTCTAGTCTGTGAGTCTCTGAAACTCTTTGAAAGCTTTTGTTCACAATCACGAACCTCAATTCTGGGTTTTCTCAATTGGTTGGAAGGAGAGTCATTGGAGAAAAGCTATACGACGTGTGCCCACACACACTCTGATTGTGGATAAAGAATAGCAAAGAAGACCAGTTGGTTGAGGCTCTTCTGGAAGGTCTTCTGGAACATTCTTCTCTTCACAGATTGCAGGAGCTCTTTGGCATACAAAGGTTAGTAAGATCTGATTAATTTATATATATAACATATCAAACTTGTATTTTAAAAAATACTCTGATTTAAAAATTTTTAATTTTTGCTACGTACTTGTTTTCCAACATCGACGGCATTACAAGCTCAGCGAGTAGAGTAGCATCTTTGTGATCTATTCATGCTTGTTGTTACATAGTCCTAGACGAAGTGCGAAGATGGACGATCACACTAGTGCATCCTCAACAAACAATGACTAGATTGGCGGTGGAGATTTGTGCAAGGAGAGAGCCATAGTGGAGGAGATTCGCAGGAGGGGAGAGGGGGATGTGGGGGAAGAAGGTGAGGAAGGAAAAAAGGGGGAGGCCAAGAAGATGGCGAAGAGAGAGAAAGAGAATGTAGCATGGGAGAAAGAGAGGAGAGAAAAAGCAAGAAAGGCTCAAAGAGAGAGAAAATGTGGGAAGAGAGAGAGGCAAATGAGAACATAATTAGGGTTTCTAAAAATTTTAAAACTGAATTATAATGGGTTGAATAGTAAATTTTTAATTAGTATCTTAAAAAATAAAATCAGAAAAGGGACAATTTTGCAAAATAAAAAAGAGGAGGGTAGTCTTGATAAGGGGTAGCATGAAAAGGTGGACGAAATTAAAATTTTTATCAATTGTTGATACATAACACCATATGAAGCTATGTGGAGATTATGAAGCTATGTGGAGATTATATGAATACCCAACACATCACAGAAATCTAACCATCTAGTGATTATCAATTCATTTAGCACATATGCAAAACATAACATTTCACTCGGATCGACGTCTTACTGACATGATAAAATAACCAGAAGCTCATAAGACAACTCTAACAGAATGAATGGAAACTAACAAACATGATATCGAAGCTAGAGAACTTACCGATACCGAATTCTCTACTAAATATGCTTAAAACAACAAATACAAAAACTGGACTTCTAAGCCAATAGGACATACAATTGGACGAATTTTTTTATGTGCATCCAAGTTCCAAAGAGCTATATTATCTAAAATTAGTACTAAATCATTAAAAAGGTATAACAAGTTATCAATCCTTTAGAATTATTGATAATATAACATATCCAACAAATTAGGCAACATGTTATGCATTACGCTTTTTGGGAGATGATAAAGAATGGGACAAATCAATATTGGAAACCTCATTTTGGTCAACATTATCCCAATTACAACAATTATTTGTTATAATTTTATTATTTTGCAATGTAAATAATTTAATAAAATTATTCAAAAAGTATTGAAAACTTATGGCAGGTGATATTTTACATAAGATTAAAACCTTACTCAACAACCCCAATTTTCAAATACCTGAAATAGAATTATATAATTTTGTATTATATGAATTAGAAAAAATTAAATTTGAATTCATAAACTTTAACATATTTCAATTTACCACTTCTCACAGGATCACTAATAAATGATCTAAGTAATAAACTTTTAAGAGAGAAGCTAAATTATGATATAAATAAATTAAAATATGAAAAATACTATATCAGTACAAAATTTAAACAATGAACGACAATATATCTATCAACAAATCTTAGAATCACTTAATCATAGAAAAGACAATCTTTTTTCATCTATAGTCATGGAAGAACCAGAAAAACATATTTATGGAATGCAATCTTTACTAAAATAAGATCAAATAATGAAATTGTCTTCGCTATTGCATCGTCCGGAATAGCATCATTATGATTACCAAAAGGAAAAACTACACATTGTAGATTTCAAATACCATTATCAATTGACAAATTTTCTACCTATCACATTACAAAGGGTACTCAATTGACAAAATTAATTGAAAAATGTCACTTGTACTATGGGATGAAGCACCTATGAATATATTACTTTGAAGCATTCGATAAAACACTCCAAGATTAAAAAATAATTTTGAGCAACCATTTGGTGGAATGACTATTGTCTTATGTGGTGATTTTCAACAAATTTTACCTATTATAATTATAGGAATAAAAGAACACATAATAGATGCAAGTATAAACAATTTTTATTCATGGTCACATTTTCAAATTTTAAGATTAATAGAAAACATGATATTAGAACACCATAATATTATAGAAGTAGAAAAAATAGAAATTGCAAAATTTTCAAAATGGATTGTTGATGCTTACCATGATCCGGCGTCGGATCAACACCACGTGCGGCCGCGCACGGTCCGACTCCTTCGCTTCACCTATGCCTGGGATAACGTACCTGCAACAAGAGAAAGGATGCTTTGGAGGCAACAATAAAGTTAGTCGATGGACAAGGGCTCTCTGATGCTCAAGGCAGGATTTGCTCGGCAGAAGGCGGCAACCAGTTAGGTGGGAAGAAGAACTCTCTCTAGAATGCCATAAATGCATCATATTTATAGGCCACCACTTGGACCGGGTGTAAGGCAGGTTTTACCCACGACCTGGTTGTCACATCAAGGTGTGTCAGGCAGTAGGTGACAAGTGTCGCATCCCTCGTTCGACGGATTGGACTCCATCGGACGACGAGTTATCTGCCTCGTGTTGGCCTATAATGGTGAGTAGCAGCCTGCTTACGAGTAAGATTCATCGACCCGAGCTAGTTTATCTTCTGAGGTGGCAGCCTACTTGTCATGCAGCCTCGAAGGCCCTAAGAGGCACCTCGAAAAGGTGTACATCGCGTCAGGGGTTGATAGCAAGCTTACCGGAGTCCTGTCGAGCTTATTAGCCGACCACCGAAGTTTATTTCCTCGGCGGTAGCGCCGAGCTCACCCTCAACATTAGCCCCTCATTTCACCTAGTCGGTGTCTGGCCGGGTGGACTATGCCGAGTAGGTGAGGTCGGCTGAAAGGAGGAAGACCAAAACGACACTTCAAAGGGAGATGAGACAAAAAGACGCACGGATTAGATGGAGGACGCGTGTCGTCCTACGGTTGACTGTGCCGCCTGTCAGGCGTAATGATCGCGCCTCTTAGTTTTTTTGCGCCTAGATTTTTCGCCTGAAATGGCTATATATAGGGCCATCCTCGCTGTTATTTTCACGCGATTCTCAAAATTTTTGCACCTGAAGAGTTTTAGCTGCTGAGCTTTAGTCATCCACCTGAGGATCATATTTTCCCAAGCTTTCGAAACCCAAGCAGGTAATTTTTTGAGGTGCCAAAATAAGTGATGTTATAGATCCTCAGAATTTAGAAGTTTCCTGGTCGAAAAGTAGCACAGAAAGTAGTTCATCCACTACCCAGACCGACGTCGAGGGAGGGTCTCCAGGACGGGACGGGGCCGGCCGACTCGAACAAATCCTAAGGGTCGACTCCCAGACAGTACCCGAGCAGGAGTTCCTGAACATGCTGGACGGGAAAAGGCCGATTAGGCCATCCAGGGAGCAGGACCCTTATGTCAGGTCGGCCATTGCTGGCTCATCTTGAGTTATTCCCAGGGAGAGAGCCAAGCTGTGAGAGGGAGACGATGCCCCGAGCACGTCCGACCGGGGTGCGGGATCCCCAGTCCAAGTTGTAGGGGTAATAACGGTGGATGTTTCTGACGAGGAAGAACATGTAGCCGAGGCGGTGGAAGCAGAGTAGGCCGAAATCGAAGAGCAGGAGATCCAGGTCACCCGCGTCTGAGGCCTAACAGCGTACTAGGTAACCTGGCCCGGGCAAACCTCAGTCGCGGGCTATACAAGTGCCATCACTGAGTCGCGGTTGGAGAACCTACTCGCGGAGTACTATATCCTGGACGATGTGACCCTTACTATTTCTGACGAGGACGATTCGCCTTTGGACACTCTCGAGGGATGCATCACACTTTATGTCGAGTTCTTCAGGGCCGGGCTGCGCCTCCCGTTCCACCCATTCTTGCGTCGGGCACTCAATGATTTTAACGTGTGCCCAGCTCAGCTAAACCCAAACAGCTACAAGTTGCTGATCGGGATGTACGTGTTGTGGAGGTACCACCAGGACACCAAGATTTTGTTGGAAGCTTTCAAGCAAGTGTACAAGATGAAGATGCTTTCTCGACAATCCGGTTGGTACTACGTCATCGGCTTTCGGAAAGATTTTATCTTAGGCAACCCCGACTCGGATAAACTTTGGAAATACGAATGGTTCTACATTGGGGGAAATTATCTAGCCCAAGCTGGTGAGATCATCCCTGGTAATCAGTACGTGCCGAGGTCATTCAAGCAAGGGCACGTGTGGACCAAGCGGCCTTGGGCACCGAGCCGCGTGATTAGGGCGGTCGAAGACTTGTTCGAGAAACCGGTGTCGACCAGGCAACAGTCCTTCCTTCTCAAGAAGGAAACTTTATCTAGTTACGGCTAGTTTGGGAAACCCAGTAGAATAAATCACCAAATAGTCCACCCTGCCCGGTGTTACAGCTGCTCGTCCTGGTGCCGTTGATGTCCCGGGGCCAAGCACTTCCCGATCCAGATGGCCGATGAGGGAGCCTTCATCGTCCAGCTTTGAGGACTCGTCGAGTAGCTCCTTTGATGCAAGGCCACCCATAGCCGACGAGGAACTTGAGGATGTGATTCAGCTCCTGTACCCGTCTCGCCAGCTCAGGATCGGAGGTTAGCCCCATTTTTTTTTATGCGCCGATCTCATTTTGACTTTGGGTTTTATTGTGCAGAGATGTCGTCGCGGCCGAGCTCCACTGTTGAGAGACAGGTTCTGATGGAGAGCCTAAGAAGGCAAAAGGGTAAGGCCGTCGAGACCGGGAGGAAGCGTAAGCGGACTCCTAGGCCAGAGCTTCCCCCTCAACCCGAGCAGGTTTCCACATCAGTCCAAGTACAACCACCTCTGCCTCCGCCGACCAGGGACGCGCTGGAAGTGACGCTAGTCGAGGACAAGGTTGGAGGCTCGTCCGAGGACCCGCAGAGGAGGTGCCCGAACTACCGCGGTGTCATTCTTGAATGCCTCGGGGATGTGATGCCCCAAGATAACTTTTTTCATGAACATCAACGGGGAGGACTTCTAGAGCCTGTGCAATATGGCTTTCTGAGCTGCAGCTACTGTAAGTATTCGTACAAACCGAGCCTTTTAATTTCTTTTTTGTCACGCTACCGAGCACTTAAGTTTTGTTTCCTGCAGATGAGTGCCATTCTGCACATGGTCCACTCCGCCGGGATGAAGGACATCTACAAGGAGAAGGAGATGCACAAGAAAACCTTCCTCAGGAAGCTGGACGTGGACAAGAAGCTCAATGCTAAGAATATTGAGATAGACCAAGCTAAGGACTCTCTTTCTCAGGCCTAGGAGGAAGCTCGGAGAGTCAAGGCCGAAGAGGCCTGGAGGCAGGCTGGGGAGGCGAAGGATGAAGTTGCACGGCTTAAAGGGCGGCTAACATCCCTACAGGCCAAACCCCAAAACTTTGTGGACGAGCTTCTAGGTGGCCTAGCCCGAGCTATGGATGAATTTAAGGCATCCCCAGAGTACGCCGATTACTACTACTTCGGCATGACCGACTGTAACGCCCCGAAATTTATTTAATGTTAATGTAATGAAAATGATGAATTAGTGTGCCATAATTAATGTTTTAACATTAATTAGATTATTTGGTTGGATTTTAAATTTTGGTTGTTTTGTTAATTTGGTAAATATAATGATTTCTCATTGTATTTTAAAATAATGTTTGAGTTTTGAAACACAACAATTTGTAAAATGTTAAAAATACTCCGTTTTACAAAACTGTGGGCAGCACATGGTTTTCGCACAGTAAAACCGCCCACTGTTTCCCTCTATTTATTCTCTCTCTTCCTCTTCTCTCCTCACTCTCCCAATTTCACTCTCTCTCTCTCTTGAACTCTCTCGGTTCCTCTCTTCTCTCTCAAAAATTTTTGAAACCAAATTCGAATCCAAGCTTCGGGTTAGCAAGGAGGAAGCTCGGGGACGTGATTTAGCAATCGAGAACGTGGATTGAAGCTTCGATTCGAGGTTAGTTTTGAAATTTCTAAACTTTTTCCAAAATTTTCAATTTTGTGCATTTTTGAAATCTAGGCTTGTTTAAGCTTAGAAAACCTTGGATTTGAGTTAAATGAACTTAGAACAACTAGAATCTAAGCTTAGATTGAAGAAAAACGGATTGAATTCAAGATTTTTCATTTTTCTCCCTATTTTCTCATTTTTAGATTTTTGAGATTTTTGAGTTTAAATCTTGTTTAAATGAGTCCAAATATGTTCTATTATGTTTTTCTATCAACTATGATTGTTTTCTATGCCTGGGAATTGAGAAAAACAAGTTAGAATCAAGATTTGAATTTTGGGGATTGAGAAACCCGTGGCTGGGATTTTTGGGTTTTCCCAGTTCAGCAGGCCGGAATAGGGATCGGCAGGCCGGTGTTCTTCCGTCCGGCAGGCCGAACTTGGGGAAATGAAATGACCGGCCGACCAGACCTGACTTCCGGTAGGCCGAACTGTACAGTTCGGCCGGCCGAAGTAGGGAGTCCGGCAGGCCGACCGAGGCATAAAAATTTTTGTGATTTTCACCCGTTTTCACTGTTTTGAACCCTGATTTAAATTCCAACCTTATAGAATGATTTTAGAGATACAAATGGCACACTAGGACATCATGAAATGGTTTAGTAACATAGAATATCTCGAACTAGATATTGATCGACTTAGTTTGTATCTAGGATCGTTCGTGGTTCCGCGGAGCTAACGTGTAGCGGACCGGGATTACGGTGTGGGGTACGAGTATTGAGGTAGGACTTCTACCCCATTTCTTTGGTAGCCTGGTTTTGAAATGATTTGGCTTTGAAAAGGATTTATATTAAAGTGTTTTCAACGGTTGTTTGAAAAATGTATTTATCAGTTATATTTTGATATACCGTGAACTGAAATGAACTTCATAATGAATGTAAATGACAACACTCGATAATTGGGTTTGAACGATAATGATATTAAAAATATAGGCATGATGCCATATCAGAGATCGGGTCGTATAGTGATCGACCTTGGGGGCAGGTTCCGAAACCCAGCTGGGCCACTACGGTGGTGATACTATAGTTTGCCTAGGAAGAAGAAAATGATATTTTTGGTTGTCCAAGTAAACTGTTCTGGGTAAGAACGGCTTTACTCAAATTTATTTATTTATTTATTCATTTAAGGTTTCTTTTAAATGTCTCTTGAATAATGACTTGTTTCTTTAAATTAAATTATTTTTATAAAAACATAGTCCTACTGAGCCTTTCGCTCATGTTTTATTTGTTTTAAATTTCCCCCCCTCTAGGTGGTTTTCCATTTAGGTTTGGAGAGGATTCTTCGGACCGAACTCAGGAGCAATAGAAGGATTAATTTATCTTTTGTATCATTTAATCAAGGCATGTAAGATTTAACTTTATTTGTATCCTGGACTGTAATTGTATTTATGATATTGTCAGTACCATGTGTGTGCACAAGTTGTGGGTTGTGGAACCCATACTCGCTTCTTTATTATTTTAATTATTATTCATTCAATGTTTTAAATTGCCTAATGTATATGAACTCTTTATAAAGTGTTTTAATGAACCCCACATTTTATACTTAATTTAACCTCTTAAACTCTAGATTTTAATTAAATTCTCTTTTAATTAATTTAAATAATTCACCACGTCACCTCTCGTACTTCGGGGCGTGACAGAATGGTATCAGAGCTCAAGGTTATGAACCTTGGGAATTGTGCACACATGGGTTTGACAATAAAATACCTCTGACAGTCCAAATTTTGTTTTCAGAAGTGAGAGAATGGCACCTAGACGTCGTTCGACTGCTAACGTCGAGTTCGAAAATGATGAGAGCATGATGAGGTCTATGTTTTTGGCTTTCCAGCAGATGGCAGCCAGGGCTAGACCGGGAGATTCTGATGTTGGTAGTTGGCATGCGTACTTTAAGGAATTCCGGCGGGCGTCTGTTCTGACTTTCGATGGTAATGAAGATCCGCAGTTAGCAGAGTATTGGTTGGATTCGATCTTGAAGCATTTGGATACCCTTGGTGTGTCTGAGGAGTATCGTATGGAGTTTGCTGCGTATAAGCTCGAGGGTGGCGCTAACACTTGGTGGAAACAGGCTAAGCGTCTGGAGGGGGGTGGTGATATCAGTTGGAACAGGTTCGAGGAGCTGTTCTATGATCGATATTTTTCGCAGGGGTATAGAGATCAGAAGGCAGCTGAGTTCTATAGATTGCAGCAGGGTGATCTGTCAGTTTGGGAGTATGAGGCAAAGTTTAATGAGTTGGCTAAGTTTGCTCCATCAGCGGTGGCATCGGAGCGTGAAAAATGTATTAAGTTTCAGGAAGGGCTCAAGGCTCCTATTCGGCGGCAGTTGGTTGCTCTATGGCTTAGGAGTTTTGGAGAGCTTGTGTCGTCGGCGATCTCCGTGGAGAATGATTATGTACAGTATTGTGAGGACTGAGCCAAGGCTTTAGGAGGATCGCAGAGGAGTGGTAGGAAGAGCACCAGCAGTCGTCCAGCTCCGGGAAAAGGCAAGCAAAGAGGCGCGACCAGTGGTAGCAGCAGTTCATCTAGCAGCGGGCGCAGTAATCCCTACAGCTTTCATTGTCATTTCTGTCAGCAGCCCGGACACATCAAGAGGAATTGCCCGATCAGGAGTGCTCGTCTTGGATCTTAGACCAGGGAGGATGCCAGTCGTTCATCTCAGCCTCAGACCCTACCTCCGCCTCCGCAGTACCCGCAGTTGCAGTATCCCCAATTCTCTTCTCAGCAATTCTCATATCCGGCATGAGGGCAGCAGCCGCAGCATTTTTAGCGCAATGTTCCTCAGTATAGAGCGCCGAGTACAGGTAGTGTGCAGTCGTCTCCATCTCAGCAGCATCGGCCGAGTAATCCAGGACCCAGCAATGTCGGTAGAGGAAAAGGGAAGGCGCTAGTGCAGGTTCATGCAATGGCATCTGGAGGGTCAGATTTTCAGACTGGTAACGCGGTTGTCGATGGTATGATCTTGATTTCTAGATCTTTAGCTCGTGTTTTATTCAATACCGGTGCCTCTTATTCTCTCATTTCGAGTTCTTTTGTAAATGCCTTGGGATTAGAGATAGAAGAGTTTAATGAACCCCTAGTCATAACTTCTCCCTTGGGGCGGGTGTGTGTAAATTGTATGTGTAAATCCTGTAAAATAAAGATTGGGGATGATATTTTGAAAAGTGATTTGATTATACTGTTAGACATGTATGCTCTAAGGAGTAAAAATGTAATACGTTTTTGGAGACATTTTTATCAATAAAGAATTTATTCATTTATATATACCAAATATTGTCCTCTTTATGTTCATATTTGTTGAATGTATGATAAGCAAACAGTAGTCTGAGACTGTCAGTCTAAACCTTAAGAGTTGGGCATATGATGGGATGATTATGCGGTAGACACGACTCTTAAGGTGATGGTCTAAAATATATGATCCGCAATCGAGGGAATAAAGTTGGGCGCTTTATTCATGTAAAGATTGTTATGTTGTCTATATCCCTTTTGGGAGATGGTTTGTCTTGGCCATCGGAGTTGGACTCCGTGAATAGAAACATTGGCGCGTTGTCATAGGTGACGATGTGTTGGATCGGGACATAAAGTGAATTGATTTGGATTAATAATTCTGTCTTGGGAAATCGATTCACTTTAGACAATCATTTGTATTGTATCTTAATCCTGAGATGAATAATGGGCCCGTTGTCTCGACTTGTGTCTTTTGATGTACCAATGGGTGACTCCCACATCTCTATAGTGGCATGCATGCCGGTACGTTGGAGGCATGACTCTTGGTAGCATAGACTTGTTATTCATAGATATGGAATCCATAGCTCCTCTTTAGGAGTAATGATATCCTCTTATAGGCGTTATCCTGTAATTGGAAAACTAGAACGCTCAACCATTTGGATACATAGGTGTAACCAAATGGTATACTGTCTTTGGATGGTAAGTTTTCTAACGGTGAGACAATGGAACGTAAGATAAAAATAATCGGGAAGGTAAGACAGAACTTGTCCTTAAGCCTATTATGGATGATCATATGGGGATGCGATACACTGTGATATGTCATGGAGACTTAGCTACACAAGCTTCGTAATTCTATAAAGTTCGAGAGTGTAGCTCCAAGCTTTTAGTGGAGTAGCGTTGGAGTTGATAATTATGAAATATATATCTGGGATATTGGGTTTCATAATTATCATGAGCTTGAACTTTATAGGTCCATTTTGGTCCCCTTTGCTAGCTCACAAAATCCTGTAACGACACGGCGTGCTTTTCCAATAATTGGCGACTTATGTCGGATTTATCAGATTGGTTTAAAATTTATAAGAATCAAATAATTCATGTTTGTTTATCGGTTGAATTAATTATGTAAGAAATTAGTTCAAGATGAACTTGTTGAATTATGGCGTTCGGATAATTCTTGTCTGTTTATCGGTTGTTTTAATTTTGGACAATTAGAACAAGATAAACTTGTAGAATTATTGTGAATTGATTTATTTTCTTAGAGATTATCTTGATAAAGTTTGTTTTGATCAGATATCTTTTCTATTGGGCTATTTGAATCAAAACTGAGACTTTATCCTTTAGAATCTCGGGTGGAAAATAAAAGATTCGCGGAGATTTTTTCTCGGCAGTTCGGCCTGCCGATCAGAAAGTTCGGCCTGCCGAACTGGTCAGTTCGGCCTGCCTATCACACAGTTCGGCATGCCGACCGCGACAGTTAAGATTACGCGTTTTTCACGCGTATCTTATCAGATATTGATCCGAACTTGATTCTGTTTCGATTTTTGAGACCTAATCTGATATGGACTGACCCCAAGGACCAATAGGTATAAAAAGGGAGTGAGTCTAATGATTTACTCAGATCAATTTGAGAGATTAAGAGTGATACTCTTCTAGTGAGCATCTGAAAACTCCCTGAGAGCTTTTGTTCACAAATTACGAACACTAGCTTTGGGTTCTCTCTATTGGTTGGAAGGAGAGTCACCGGTGGAAGAGCTGTACGTGTGAGCCCACACTCACTCCGGTTGTGGATAGGGAATAGCAAAGAAGACCAGTTGGTTGAGGCTCTTCTGGAACGTTACTTCTCTACATAGGTCGCGGAGGTTCTTCGGCATACTGAGGTTAGTAAGATCTGTTTAATTTATACATATAACATGTCAAACTTGTGTTTTGGAAAATACTCTGATGAAAAATTTTTAAAATTCCGCTGTGCACTTTGTTTCCAACAATTGGTATCAGAGCCGAGGTTTTTACATAAATTTGCAAGTTTGTGATCATGTTATATGCATAAATTTTGTGATCTTAATCTCTCCAATGCTTGAATTAAATTTTATAGAGAGATGGCACTCTAGGTTTCTATATAATATATATGTTGTCATGGATTACATGGTGAATGTTTATTAATTAATTATGGTTGATTAAATTGTTGTTTAATTATTTATTAATTAATTAATACCGGTTATGGTTCCTTAGAGGTTAGAATGTGTATATAGGTTTTTCATGTAATTAGATGGCGGACTATCATCTCCGTCTAGGAATTATTATTTAATTTTTAATTTGTAAGAATTTTGTAATTAAATAATTATTCGGAGAAGACGGAACGAGAAGTCAGAACTTAAAGATAGATGATGGCGCCTCCAGGTATTTCCTGAGTCTCTAATTTTATGTTTTTGAATTGTTGAAAATAAAATTGATGAATTGCATTAAAATTGTATTTTCTGGATTGAGGGTTTTCTGCTCGGTCGGCATGCCGGACCTCACAGTTCGGCAGGCCGAAGGTCACAGATCGGCAGGCCGGACGTACGGTCCGGCAGGCCGACAGTGGGGCAGAAATTTTGGTGCTCTGCCGGCAGGCCGAACCTCCATGATCGGTAGGCCGATCACCCAGATCGGCCTGCCGACCGAGAGCTGCTAGGTGTCCAGAAAAGGTGCGATTTTTTCAGTGCAGTTTTAATTTTATTTTTGGGACGATTCTGAGAAACATTAAATTTGGATATGACCGGAAATATGAAGTGTTCGATTCATACGGGATTGAGGACTTGAAGATGGATATTACATGAAGAAGGATACAGCTTGAGGATTCAAGGATGAAGAATCGATAAATGTCTCGATTATTCTCTTGTAATCTTAGTTTTTCTATTCTCTAGGGTGGAACCATAATATTACGGTTATTATTATTTTGCTTGTAGCTTTGCTTGATTGCTTTGCTTGTCTGCATTATAATATGATTTACCATGTATATTGATAACATGTCATATAGAATAGGGAGTGCCGCTCATATTAAAATTGTTCATGCATAATTTTAAAATAAAACCTTGACTTCAAAAGATTGAGTGGGAGAAGGTTTTCGAAGAGAGAACCTAAGGCCTCCATCGTTGGTCCATAGGAAGAACATGATGGTCCCAACCCCTAGGAAGGGATTTCTATCATGTACTAGATTGGATCTCTGAAAGGATAAGGTATTTTAGTATGATTTATGGTTGCAAACCCCTAGGTGGTGATTATAAATCATGGATAAAATATTAAAACGGTGGTTATACACTCACGTTAATTTTATTATTAACCTCCCCTAGGAGCTCTGTTAATAAAATTAATGGCCAAAGAAACGATTATTAGTATATGCTGGATCATACGGGTCCTGGATGGCATATATTAATCAGGAGGGGATCCGTGTTCCTGATTGAATCTGGCATGACTCCCCTAGGAGCTTGTTGAATTCTGAGTTGGGAATTATCGTTGTAAGGTTGTGATATTTTCAAGGTTTTGACACATAAACACATTTGTATGATTTTACATGATTGTGTTATCTTACTAAATTATTATATATGTTTGCTTATGTTTGGTATATGATTCTTTATTGTAGATTGAAAATGTCTAAAAACGCTTTATCATCGATACTTGACAAAAACCAATTAACCGGTGAGAACTATAATGATTGGAAACGGAACCTGGACATCGTCCTTTCCTTTGAGAAACTGAAATATGTTCTGACAACTCCTTGTCCTCCCGAGCCTACGGGAGACTCAAGTAATGAGCAATTCCAAGCGTACGACCGCTGGAAAGATGCTAATGATCAGGCCCGCTGCTATGTTATGGCTAGCATGAATAACGTGCTGCAGGCTCAACACCAGGATTATGAGACTGCGAAGCAGATCTTGGATAATCTTGAGGACATGTTTGGAGGCCAGGCCATAACAAAGCGGCAAGGGGCGCTTCGGAAACTCTTAAACTGTAGACAGAGACCGGGGACATCTGTAAAGGAGCACATGATGTTGGTCATGGGTTACCTCGTTGAGGCACAAACCAATGGAGCCGACATCGATGCTGAAACTCAGATGACTATGGTCTTTGAGACTCTGTCTAAGGAATTTATTCCGTTTAGAGCTACTTTTAATCTAAGCAATAGACGGGATATGACCTTGACAGAACTGATGAAACAGTTACAAGAGTTTGAACTGCTGATCAGGGAGTCTCCTGCTAGTGGAGAGGCCAATTTGGTAGCTGCTTCTGGTTCCAATCCTAACTCTGGGAATGGAAAGAAGCAACGGGCCAAAAGTGGGAAGTCTTCTATTCCTATTGCTACCAAGAGCAAGAAGAAGAAGAAGAAGAACCTAAAGAAGCTTAAGTGCTTCTTTTGTGGTAAGGTCGGGCATATAAAGAAGCATTGCAAGGACTTCCTTTCCAAGGGAGGTAGGTGTGATCTTCTATATTTAGAAACTTGTTTGGTTGAGGAATCCAGTGACATTTGGGTCATAGATTCCGGTGCAACTAATCATGTTTGTGTTTCTCTGCAGGGATTCAAAGAAACAAGAAGTCTACTTCGTGAAGACTTAACGCTTCGGATGGGCGATGGATCCTTGGTCTCAGCGGAAGCAGTGGGAGATGTCCATCTTTATTTTGATAATTATAGGAGTTTAATTTTGCGAGATTGTTTTTATGTTCCTAAATTTAAAAGGAATTTAATTTCTGTATCTTCTTTATTTAAAGACTCCTACGTGGTATCTTTTAATGAAAAAGTGGTGATTCGTAAAAACAAATCTTTTATCTGTTCTGGATGGATGCAAAATAATCTATATTTTATCAAACCTAAGATGGACCTATTGCTTAATGCTGAGATAAATGATAATGACTCAAAAAGACTTAAAACTTCTCACTCTAATAAGACTTATCTTTGGCATTTGCGCCTTGGCCATATTAACCTAAATAGGATTCAAAGG
Source organism: Artocarpus heterophyllus (assembly GCA_025403435.1). Taxonomy (NCBI): domain Eukaryota; kingdom Viridiplantae; phylum Streptophyta; class Magnoliopsida; order Rosales; family Moraceae; genus Artocarpus; species Artocarpus heterophyllus. The sequence goes on from JAJQZP010000397.1 coordinate 129,658, forward strand.
TTGGTAAGGGATGGACCTTTAAGTCACTTAAAGGTGGAATCTATACCTCAATGTGAATCTTGTTTGGAGGGTAAAATGACCAAAAGACCATACGGGTCTAAGGGCAATAGGGCCGAAGGGGTTCTAGAACTTGTGCATAGTGATGTTTGCGGACCGATGAACATCCGGGCACGAGGAGGGTATGAGTATTTCGTTACTTTTATTGACGATTACTCAAGATATGGGTATGTGTACCTAATGCACCACAAAAGCGAAACTTATGATAAGTTCAGGGAGTTTCGGGCTGAAGTGGAAAAGCAATTGGGTAGACCCATAACGGCACTTCGATCTGATCGAGGTGGGGAATACCTTTCTGATGAGTTCTTGGGACACTTGTTAGAGAATGGGATTTTATCCCATTTGACTGCGCCGGGTACTCCGCAGCAGAATGGCGTAGCAGAGAGAAGGAATAGGACTTTGTTGGACATGATTCGATCCATGCTGAGTTATTCATCATTGTCTTTATCCTTTTGGGGATATGCACTACAAACCGCATGTTATCTTTTGAACAATGTGCCTTCAAAATCGGTCCCTAAAACTCCTCACGAGTTGTGGACAAGACGGAAGACATCCTTAAACCATATTCGCATATGGGGATGTCCAGCTCATGTCCTGTTTAAGGATCCGAATAAGTTGGAAGCACGTTCAGAAGTTTGCGTGTTTGTAGGATATCCAAAAGGGACTAAAGGGGGTTATTTTTATAACCCAAAGGAAAATAAAGTCGTGGTTTCAACTAATGCAACTTTCCTTGAGGAGAGTTACATGAACGACTTTAAACCTCAAAGCAAAGTGGTGCTTGAGGAGTTGAGGGGTAATTCGTTTACTCCGGAGGTTCCGAACGAAACCATTCCGATCGATGTAGAAAAACCAAACAAACCTGAACAACAACCTCAGGGGCTTCGGCGTAGTGGGAGGATCGGGCGTCAACCTGAGAGGTATATGTTCAATGGGGAGGTCTTTTTGGCTGAACCGGATGAACATGACAGGGATCCTTATACTTACGCAGAAGCTATGGAGGATGTTGATTCAAGACTCTGGACAGAGGCCATGAACATTGAGATGAAGTCTATGGAGACTAATCGGGTCTGGGAGCTTGTGGATCTTCCCGAAGGGGTAAAACCCATAGGGTGTAAGTGGATCTACAAGAGGAAAAGAGGAGTGGATGGAAAGGTCGAAACCTTTAAGGCTAGACTGGTAGCTAAGGGTTATACGCAAAAGGAAGGAATCGATTATGAGGAAACCTTTTCGCCTGTAGCCATGCTTAAGTCCATCCGGATTCTCTTGTCCATAGCTGCCGCTCTCGACTACGAGATTTGGCAGATGGATGTCAAGACGGCTTTTCTGAATGGCTATCTTGATGAGTCCATTTATATGGAACAACCAGACGGGTTCAAGGTCGCGGGTCAAGAGGGTAAGGTTTGTAAGTTGCTAAAGTCTATTTATGGACTTAAGCAGGCTTCTCGTTCTTGGAACATAAGATTTGATCAAGTGATCAAGACTTATGGGTTCTCACAAAATGTGGATGAACCATGTGTTTACAAACACATTAAGAATGGGAAGGTGGTTTTTCTACTACTCTATGTAGATGACATTCTGCTAATTGGCAATGACGTTGGGGCGTTGTCATCGGTCAAATTATGGTTGACCAAGCAGTTTGACATGAAGGACTTGGGTGAGGCTAATTTTGTTCTCGGTATCCAGATCTTTCGGGATAGGAAGAACAAAATGATAGCTTTGTCACAGGCCAGCTACATAGATAAAATTCTCAGGAGGTTTGCAATGCAGGATTCCAAGAAAGGTGGGCAACCATCTAGGTCTGGAATTACTCTTTCTAAGAAAGACTCTCCAAAGTCTTATGAAGAAAGAGAATACATGAAGAAGGTACCTTATGCTTCGGCAGTGGGTAGTCTCATGTATGCCATGCTTTGCACTCGACCAGATATTAGTTATGCGGTCGGGATTGTGAGTCGATTTCAGGCGGATCCAGGACCGAACCATTGGGTTGCGGTAAAGCATATTTTCAAGTATCTGAGAAGGACTCGTGGGTATATGCTTGTGTATTCGGGTGAGGATTTAACTCCTCTAGGATACACTGATTCAGATTTTCAATCCTGCCTGGATTCTAGGAAATCGACTTCAGGGTTTGTGTTTACTCTGGGTGGCGGTGCCATCAGTTGGAGAAGTGCGAAGCAAGATTGCACTTCGGATTCAACGATGGAGGCCGAGTATGTGGCGGCTAGTGATGCTTCGAAAGAAGCAGTGTGGCTCCGCAAGTTCCTTGGGGATCTTGAGGTAGTTCCTGGTATGGATAAAGCGGTATCACTGTACTGTGATAACAGTGCGGCGGTAGCTAATGCTAAGGAACCAAGATTTCACAAGAAGAGTAAGCATATTGATCGGAAGTATCATGTGATAAAGGACTTCGTTGAGAGCGGGCATGTCACGGTGTGCAAGATCGCGTCAGAGGACAATTTAACTGATCCATTTACGAAGACACTTTCTGGGAGAGTCTTCGAAAGGCATGTGGAAGCTATGGGGATGCGAAATTTGCAGTATTTACTCACTTAGTGCAAGTGGGAGATTGTTAGACATGTATGCTCTAAGGAGTAAAAATGTAATACGTTTTTGGAGACATTTTTATCAATAAAGAATTTATTCATTTATATATACCAAATATTGTCCTCTTTATGTTCATATTTGTTGAATGTATGATAAGCAAACAGTAGTCTGAGACTGTCAGTCTAAACCTTAAGAGTTGGGCATATGATGGGATGATTATGCGGTAGACACGACTCTTAAGGTGATGGTCTAAAATATATGATCCGCAATCGAGGGAATAAAGTTGGGCGCTTTATTCATGTAAAGATTGTTATGTTGTCTATATCCCTTTTGGGAGATGGTTTGTCTTGGCCATCGGAGTTGGACTCCGTGAATAGAAACATTGGCGCGTTGTCATAGGTGACGATGTGTTGGATCGGGACATAAAGTGAATTGATTTGGATTAATAATTCTGTCTTGGGAAATCGATTCACTTTAGACAATCATTTGTATTGTATCTTAATCCTGAGATGAATAATGGGCCCGTTGTCTCGACTTGTGTCTTTTGATGTACCAATGGGTGACTCCCACATCTCTATAGTGGCATGCATGCCGGTACGTTGGAGGCATGACTCTTGGTAGCATAGACTTGTTATTCATAGATATGGAATCCATAGCTCCTCTTTAGGAATCCATAGACTCTACGGGAGCACCAGTTGTATGCTAAGAGGGAAAAGTGTGAGTTTTGGTTGACTGAGGTCAAGTTCCTAGGTCATGTTATCTCAGGGCATGGTATTTCTGTGGATCCGTCCAAGATTGAAGCTATATTGGAATAGGAACGATCAAGGAATGTAGCGGAGATTCGCAGCTTCTTAGGTCTTGCTGGATATTACAGGAAATTTGTAAAGGATATTTTGAAGATTGCAGCTCCGTTGACGAGATTGATCAAGAAAAATGTCAGGTTTGAGTGGAATGAAGATTGTGAGCTTGCTTTTCAGGAATTGAAGAACCGATTGACTTCCGCTCTAGTGTTGGTTATTCCTAGCAGTGACGAGCCGTATGAGGTTTATGCGGATGCTTCAGGGCGCGGACTTGGATGCGTGTTGATGCAGCATGGACGTGTGGTTGCGTACGGATCGAGACAGCTACGACCTCACGAGTGAAATTATCCTACTCATGATTTGGAGCTTGCGACGGTGATTTACGCGCTGAAGATTTAGAGGTGTTCCTTGTATGGAGCGTCGTTTCAGGTCTTCTCCGATCACAAGAGTTGGAGGTATCTGTTTACTCAGAGGGATCTTAACTTGAGACAGCGTAGGTGAATCGAGTATATGGAGGATTATGATTTTGCGTTGCAGTATCATCCCGGGAAAGCTAATGTGGTCGCAGACGCGCTTAGTAGGAAGTCTTCAGGGATTCTCACTTGTTTGGCTTTTAAGAACTGGAGCAGGGATGCGACAGTGAGCAAGTTTAGGCTACGGTATCATGAAGACTGTGATCGAGTTTCGGTATATCATGTGGAAGCGACTACAGCTCTTGTGCGGATGGTGAAACAAAGTCAGTGGCAGGATCGGCATTTGCAGGGGATTTGGTCGCGGATTCAGAACGGGGAGCAGTTCGAGGAATGGAGCCTGCATGCAGATGGATCGTTGTACTTCAGGGAGCGTCTTGTAGTTCCAGCAATCACCGAAGTGACGAAAGCCGTTTTGGATGAAGCTCATAGGTCTCAGTTCGCTATTCATCTGGGGAGCACCAAGATGTATCACGATTTGAAGAGGCAATATTGGTGGAGAGGCATGAAGAAAGATGTTCGAGAGTACGTGGCCAAGTGTTCGACGTGTCTTCAGGTGAAAGCCGAGCACCAGAAGCCTACAGGTCAGCTTCAATAGCTTCCTATTCCAGGGTAGAAATGGGAGCATGTGACGATGGATTTTCTCACAGGTTTACCGAGAACGGAGCAGCGGCATGATGCAGTTTGGGTTATGGTCGACAGGTTGATGAAATCGGCGCATTTCATTCCATTTAGGTCGACGTGTTCGAGAAGGGTTCTCGGGGAGTTGTATCTACAGAATATTGTGAGGTTGCATAGAGTTCCTTTGTCCATCACCTCTGATCGAGACACCAGGTTTCATGTTAAGTACTGGAGGAGTTTTCAGGAGGCTTTAGGTACGGATTTGAACTTCAGTACGGCGTTTCATCCTCAGACTAATGGCAGTCTGAGCGGGTTATTTAGATTCTCGAGGATATGTTGCGTGCTTGTGCGTTGGAATTCGGCGGGAATTGGAAGCAATGTTTGCATTTGGCAGAGTTCGCATACAACAACAGTTATCAGGCGAGTATTGGTATGGCACCGTTTGAGGCGTTGTATGGGCGACCGTGTCGATCACCTGTGTGTTGGGCCGAGCCAGAAGATAGGGTTATTCTTGGGCCGGATGAGATCCGCGATAGCAACGAGAAAGTCGCGGTGATTCGAGATCGATTGAGAGCAGCTCAGAGTCGACAGAAGAGTTACGCGGATAAGAGACGTAGACCCTTAGAGTTCGCAGTTGGAGATTTCGTTCTCTTGAGGGTATCGCCTCATAAGGGAACTATGCGGTTCGGAGTGAGTGGAAAGCTCGCGCCGAGGTATATTGGGCCGTTCGAGATCACTCAGCGTGTTGGTGTGGTCGCTTATCGGTTTGATCTTCCGCCTGAACTTTCTCATGCTCATGATGTGTTTCATGTGTCGATGCTCAGGAAGTGTCCGCCTGAGCAAGGTATGATAGTTTCATTCCGCGAAGTGCAGGTTCAGGAAGATATGACGTACGAAGAAGTGCCGATTCAGATTATCGACCGGAAAGTGATTAGTCTGCATCGTCGTGAGATACCGTTGGTAAAAGTCGTGTGGCTGCATCATGGGGTTGATGAAGCCACTTGGGAGCTAGAGTCGAGTATGCGGGAATTGTATCCGCATTTGTTTTGTTTCTGAAATGAGTTGTAAATTTCGAGGGTGAAATTTCTTTTAGGGGTGGAGAGTTGTAACGCCCCAAAATTTATTTAATTTTAATGTAATGTAAATGATGAATTAGTGTGCCATAATTAATGTTTTAACATTAATTAGATTATTTAGTTGGATTTTAAATTTTGGTTGTTTTGTTAATTTGGTAAATATAATGATTTCTCATTGTATTTTAAAATAATGTTTTGAGTTATCAATTTGAGAGATTAAGAGTGATACTCTTCTAGTGAGCATCTGAAAACTCATTGAGAGCTTTTGTTCACAAATCACAAACACTAGCTTTGGGTTCTCTCTATTGGTTGGAAGGAGAGTCACCGATGGAAGAGCTATACGTGTGAGCCCATACTCACTCCGGTTGTGGATAGAGAATAGCAAAGAAGATCAGTTGGTTGAGGCTCTTCTGGAACGTTACTTCTCTACACAGGTTGCGGAAGTTCTTCGGCACACTGAGGTTAGTAAGATTTGTTTAATTTATACATATAACATGTCAAACTTGTGTTTTAGAAATTACTCTGATAAAAATTTTTAAAATTTCACTGCGCACTTTGTTTCCAACAATTGGTATCAGAGCCAAGGTTTTTACATAAATTTGCAAGTTTGTGATCATGTTATATGCATAAATTTTGTGATCTTAATCTCTCCTATGCTTGAATTGAATTTTATAGAGAGATGACACTCTAGGTTTCTATATAATATATATGTTGTCATGGATTATGTGGTGAATGTTTATTAACTAATTATGGTTGATTAAATTGTTGTTTAATTATTTATTAATTAATTAATACCCGTTATGGTTCCTTAGAGGTTAGAATGTGTATCTAGGTTTTTTCATGTAATTAGATGGCGGACTATCATCTCCGTCTAGGAATTGTTATTTAATTTTTAATTTGTAAGAATTTTGTAATTAAATAATTATTCAGAGAATATGGATCGAGAAGTCAGATCTAGAAGATTGATGATGGCGCCTCCAGGTATTTCTTGAGTCTCTAATTTTATGTTTTTGAATTGTTAAAAATAAAATTGATGAATTGCATTAATATTGTATTTTCTGGAATGAGGGTTTTCTGCTCGGTCGGCATGCCGGACCTCACAGTTCGACAGGCCGAAGGTCACAGATCGATAGGTCGAACGTGTGGTCCGGCAGACCGACAGTGGGGTAGAAATTTTGGTGCTCTGCCGGCAGGCTGAATTTTCAGTTCAGCAGGCCAAACCTTGATGATCGGCCTGCCGACCGAGAGCTACCAAATGTCCAAAAAAGGTACGATTTTTTCGGTGCAGTTTTAATTTTATTTTTGGGACGATTCTGAAAAACATTAAATTTGGATATGACCGGAAATATGAAGTATTTGATTCATACGGGATTGAAGACTTGAAGATGGATATTACATGAAGAAGGATACAGGTTGAGGATTCAAGGATGAAGAATCGATAAATGTCTCGATTATTCTCTTGTAATCTTAGTTTGCTATTCTCTAGGGTGGAACCATAATATTACGGTTATTATTATTTTGCTTGTAGCTTTGCTTGATTGCTTTGCTTGTCTGCATTATAATATGATTTACCATATATATTGATAACATGTCATATAGGATAGGGAGTGCCGCTCATATTAAAATTGTTCATGCATAATTTTAAAATAAAACCTTGACTTCAAAAGATTGAGTGGGAGAAGGTTTTCGAAGAGAGGACCTAAGGCCTCCATCGTTGGTCCATAGGAAGAACATTGTGGTCCCAACCCCTAGGAAGGGATTTTTATCATGTACCAGATTGGATCTCTGAAAGGATAAGGTATTTTAAGATGATTTATGGTTGCATACCCCTAGGTAGTGATTATAAATCATGGATAAAATATTGAAACGGTGGTTATACACTCACGTTAATTTTATTATTAACCTCACCTAGGAGCTCTGTTAATAAAATTAATGGCCAAAGAAACGATTATTAGTATATGCTGGATCATACGGGTCCTGGATGGCATATATTAATCAGGAGGGGATCCGTGTTCCTGATTGAATTTGACATGACTCCCCTAGGAGCTTGTTGAATTCTGAGTTGGGAATTATCGTTGTAAGGTTGTGATATTTTCAAGGTTTTGACACATAAACACATTTGTATGATTTTACATGATTGTGTTATCTTACTAAATTATTATATATGTTTGCTTATGTTTGGTATATGATTCTTTATTGTAGATTGAAAATATCTAAAAACGCTTTATCATCGATTCTTAACAAAAACCAATTAACCAGTGAGAATTATAACGATTGGAAACGGAACCTGGATATCGTCCTATCCTTTGAGAAACTGAAATATGTACTGACAACTCCTTGTCCTCCCGAGCCTACGGGAGACTCAAGTAATGAGCAATTCCAAGCGTACGATCGCTGAAAAGATGCTAATGATCAGGCCCACTGCTATGTTATGGCTAGCATGAACAACGTGCTGTAGGCTCAACATCAGGATTATGAGACTACGAAGCAGATCTTGGATAATCTTGAGGACATGTTTGGAGGCCAGGCCATAACAAAGCCGCAAGGGGTGCTTCGGAAACTCTTAAACTGCAGATAGAGACCGGGGACACTTGTAAAGGAGCACATGATGTTGGTCATGGGTTACATCGCTGAGGGTCAAACCAATGGAGTCGACATCGATGCTGAAACTCTGATGACTATGGTCTTTGAGACTCTGTCTAAGGAATTTATTCCGTTTAGAGCTACTTTTAATTTAAGTAATAGATGGGATATGACCTTGACAGAACTGATGAAACAGTTACAGGAGTCCAAATTGCTGATCAGGGAGTCTCCTGCTGGTGGTGAGGCCAACGTGGTAGCTGCTTATGGTTCCAATCCTAACTCTGGGAATGGAAAGAAGCAACGGGCAAAGAATGGGAAGTCTTCTATTCCTGCTACTGCCAAGAGCAAGAAGAAGAAGAAGAAGAACCCAAAGAAGCTTAAGTGCTTCTTCTGTGGTAAGGTCGGATATATAAAGATGCATTGCAAGGACTTCCTTTCCAAAGGAGGTAGGTGTGATCTTCTATATTTAGAAACTTGTTTGGTTGAGGAATCTAATGACATCTGGGTCATAGATTCTAGTACAACTAATCATGTTTGTGTTTCTCTGCAGGGATTCAAAGAAACGAGAAGTCTACTACGTGAAGACTTAACGCTTTGGATGGACGATGGATCCTTGGTCTCAGCGGAAGCAGTGGGAGATGTCCATCTTTATTTTGATAATTATAGGAATTTAATTTTACGAGATTGTTTTTATGTTCCTAAATTTAAAAGGAATTTAATTTATGTATCTTCTTTATTTAAAGACTCCTACGTGGTATCTTTTAATGAAAAAGTGATGATTCGTAAAAACAAATCTTTTATCCGTTCTGGATGGATGCAAAATAATCTATATTTTATCAAACCTAAGATGGACTTATTGCTTAATGCTGAGATAAATGATAATGACTCAAAAAGACTTAAAACTTCTCACTCTAATAAGACTTATCTTTGGCATTTGCGCCTTGGCCATATTAACCTGAATAGGAGTCAAAGGTTGGTAAGGGATGGACCTTTAAGTAACTTAAAGGTGGAATCTATACCTCAATGTGAGTCTTGTTTGGAGGGTAAAATAACCAAAAGACCATACGGGTCTAAGGGCAATAGGGCCGAAGGGGTTCTAGAACTTGTGCATAGTGATGTTTGCGGGCCGATGAACATCCGAGCACGAGGAGGGTATGAGTACTTCATCACTTTTATTAACGATTACTCAAGATATGGGTATGTGTACCTAATGCACCACAAAAGCGAAACTTATGATAGGTTCAGGGAATTTCTGGCTGAAGTGGAAAAGTAATTGGGTAGACCCATAAAGGCACTTCGATCTAATCGAGGTGGGGAATACCTTTCTGATGAGTTCTTGGGACACTTATTAGAGAATGGGATTTTATCCCATTTGACTGCGCCGGGCACTCCGCAGCAGAATGGCGTAGCGGAGAGAAGGAATAGGACTTTGTTGGACATGATTAGGTCCATGATGAGTTATTCATCATTGCCTTTATCCTTTTAGGGATATGCACTACAAGCTGCATGTTATCTTTTGAACAATGTGCCTTCAAAATCGGTCCCTAAAACTCCTCACGAGTTGTGGACAAGACGAAAGACATCCTTAAACCATATTCGCATATGAGGATGTCCGGCTCATGTCCTATTTAAGGATCCGAATAAGTTGGAAGCACGTTTGGAAGTTTGCGTGTTTATAGGATATCCAAAAGGGGCTAAAGGGGGTTATTTTTATAACCCAAAGGAAAATAAAGTCGTGGTTTCAACTAATGCAACTTTCCTTGAGGAAAGTTACATGGACGACTTTAAACCTCGAAGTAAAGTGGTGCTTGAGGAGTTAAGGGGTGATCCGTTCACTCCGGAGGTTCCAAACGAAACCATTCTGATCGGTGTAGAAAAACCAAACAAACCTGAACAACAACCTCAGGGGCTTCGACGTAGTGGAAGGATTGGGCGTCAACCTGAAAGGTATATGTTCAATGGGGAGGTCTTTTTGGCTGAACCGGATGAACATAACAGGGATCCTTATACTTATGCAGAAGCTATGGAGGATGTTGATTCAAGACTCTGGACAGAGGCCATGAACATAGAGATGAAGTCTATGGAGACTAATCAGGTTTGGGAACTTGTTGATCTTCCCAAAGGGGTAAAACCCATAGGATGTAAGTGGATCTACAAGAGGAAAAGAGGAGTGGATGGAAAGGTCAAAACCTTAAAGGCTAGACTGGTAGCTAAGGGTTATACGCAAAAGGAAGGAATCGATTATGAGGAAACCTTTTCGCCTGCAGCCATGCTTAAGTCCATCCAGATTCTCTTGTCCATAGCTGCCGCTCTCGACTACGAGATTTGACAGATGGATGTCAAGACGGCTTTCCTGAATGGCTATCTTGATGAGTCCATTTATATGAAACAACCAGACGGGTTTAAGGTCGCGGGTCAAGAGAGTAAGGTTTGTAAGATGCTAAAGTCAATTTATGGACTTAAGCAGGCATCTCGTTCTTGGAACATAAGATTTGATCAAGTGATCAATTTTATGGGTTCTTACAAAATGTGGATGAACCATGTGTTTACAAACACATAAAGGATGGGAAGGTGGTTTTTTTACTGCTCTATGTAGATGACATTCTGCTAATTGGCAATGACGTTGGGGCGTTGTCATCGGTCAAATTATGTTCTCGGTATCCAGATCTTTCGGGATAGGAAGAACAAAATGATAGCTTTGTCTCAGACCGGCTACATAGCTAAAATTCTCAGGAGGTTTGCAATGCAGGATTCTAAGAAAGGTGGGCAACCATCTAGTTCTGGAATTACTCTTTCTAAGAAAGACTCTCCAAAGTCTTATGAAGAAAGAGAATACATGAAGAAGGTGCCTTATGCTTCGGCAGTGGGTAGTCTCATGTATGCCATGCTTTACACTCGACCAGATATTAGCTATGCGGTCGGGATTGTAAGTCGATTTCAGGCGGATCCAGGACCGAACCATTGGGTTGCGATAAAGCATATTTTCAAGTACCTGAGAAGGACTCGAGGGTATATGCTTGTGTATTCGGGTGAGGATTTGACTCCTCTAGGATACACTGATTCGAATTTTCAATCCTGTCTGGATTCTAGGAAATCAACTTCAGGGTTTGTGTTTACTCTGGGTGGCGGTGCCATCAGTTGGAGAAGTGCGAAACAAGATTGCACTTCAGATTCAACGATGGAGGCCGAGTATGTGGCGGCTAGTGATGCTTCGAAAGAAGCAGTGTGGCTCCACAAGTTCCTTGGGGATCTTGAGGTAGTTCCTGGTATGGATTAAGCGGTATCACTGTACTGTGATAACAGTGCGGCGGTAGCTAATGTTGAGGAACCAAGATTTCACAAGAAGAGTAAGCATATTGATCGGAAGTATCATGTGATAAAGGACTTCGTTGAGGGCGGGCATGTCACGGTGTGCAAGATCACTTCAGAGGACAATTTAGCTGATCCATTTATGAAGACACTTACTGGGAGAGTCTTCGAGAGGCATGTGGAAGCTATGGGGATGCAAAATTTGTTGTATTTACTCACTTAGTGCAAGTGGGAGATTGTTAGACATGTATGCCCTAAGGAGTAAAAATGTAATATGTTTTTGGAGACATTTTTATCAATAAAGAATTTATTCATTTATATATACCAAATCTTGTCCTCTTTACGTTCATATTTGTTGGATGTATGTTAAGCAAACAGTAGTCTGAGACTGTCAGTCTAAACCTTAAGAATTGGGCATATGATGGACTGATTATGCGGAAGACACGATTCTTAAGGTGACGGTTTAAAACATATGATGCGCAATCGAGGGAGTAAAGTTGGGCGCTTTATTCATGTAAAGATTGTTATGTTGTCTATATTCCTTTTGGGAGATGGTTTGTCTTGGCCATCAGAGTTGGACTCCGTGAATAGAAACATTGGCACGTTGTTATAGGTGATGATGTGTTGGATCGGGACATAAAGTGAATTGATTTGGATTAATAATTCTGTCTTGGCAAATCGATTCACTTTAGACAGTCATTTGTATTGTATCTTAATCCTGAGATGAATAGTGGGCCTGTTTTCTCGACTTGTGTCTTTTGATGTATCAATGGGTGACTCCCACATCTCTATAATGGTATGCATGTCGGTACGTTGGAGGCATGACTCTTGATAGCGTCGACTTGTTATTCATAGATATGGAATCCATAGCTCCTCTTTAGTAGTAATGATATCCTCTTATATGCGTTATCCTGTAATTGAAAAACTAGAGCGCTCAACCATTTGGATACATAGGTGTAACCGCATGTTATACTATCTTTGGATGGTAAGTTTTCTAATGGTAAGACAATGGAACGTAAGATAAAAATAATCGGGAAGGTAAGACAGAACTTGTCCTTAAGCCGATTATGGATGATCATATGGGGATACGATACACTATGATATGTCATGGAGACTTAGCTACACGAGCTTCGTAATTCTATAAAGTTCGAGAGTGCAGCTCCAAGCTTTTAGTGGAGTAGCGTTGAAGTTGATAATTGTGAAATGTATATCTGGGATATTGGGTTTCATAATTATCATGAGCTTGAACTTTATAGGTCCATTTTGGTCCCCTTTGCTAGCTCACAAAATCCTGTAACGACACGGCGTGCTTTTCCAATAATTGGTGACTTATGTCGGATTTATCAGATTGGTTTAAAATTTGTAAGAATCAAATAATTCATGTCTGTTTATCAGTTGAATTAATTTTGTAAGAAATTAGTTCAAGATAAACTTGTTGAATTATTGCGATCAGATAATTCCTGTCTGTTTATCGGTTGTTTTAATTTTGGGCAAATTAAAACAAGATAAACTTGTAGAATTATTGTGAATTGATTTATTTTCTTAGAGATTATCTTGATAAAGTTTGTTTTGATTAGATAACTTCTCTATTGGGTTATTTGAATCAAAACTGAGACTTTATCCTTTAGAATCTCGGGTGGAAAATAAAAGATTCGCTGAGATTTTTCTTGGGAGTTCGGCCTGTCGAATGACGTAGTCGGCCTGTCGAACTGGCCTGTTCGGCCTACCGATTAGAATGTTCGGCCTGCCGATCAGCGGGAGATAAGATTATGCGTTTTCACACGGATCTTATCAGATATTGATTCAAACTTGATTCTGTTTCGAGTTTTTGAGACCTAATCTGATATGGACTGACCACAGGACCAATAGTTATATAAAGGGAGTGAGTCACATGATTTACTCAGATCAATTTGAGAGATTAAGAGTGATACTCTTCTAGTGAGCATCTGAAAACTCCCTGAGAGCTTTGTTCACAAATCACGAACACTAGCTTTGGGTTCTCTCTATTGGTTGGAAGGAGAGTCACCGGTGGAAGAGCTGTACGTGTGAGCCCACACATACTCCGATTGTGGATAGAGAATAGCAAAGAAGACTAGTTGGTTGAGGCTCTTTTGGAACGTTACTTCTCTACACAGGTTATGGAGGTTCTTCGGCACACTGAGGTCAGTAAGATCTGTTTAATTTATACATATAACATGTCAAACTTGTGTTTTGGAAATTACTCTGATGAAAATTTTTAAAATTCCGCTGCGCACTTTGTTTCCAACAAATCCATCATTGAAAAAATTTTTGTTAAAATTTCTTTTGAGGCCAAAATCATTTTAAAAACTAAGTTACCAAGGAAAGGGGTAGAAGTTCTACCTCAATTCTCATGCCGGTGTCCCACACCGTAGTCCCGGTCTACCATACGTTAGCTCCGTAAAACCTTAAACACCTTGAATTTAAGCTTTGATTCAAAGTTGTGGTTGCTCAAACGTGCTCCCAAGCTTCTAATCCACTAAAAACCGAAACTTGGGCTTGAATTTTGAATTAAAAATTTGAGAGAACGAGGGAGAAAAAGGCAGTAGAGAGAGAGTGAGAGACATGAGAGAGAGGAGAGAAAGAGAGAGAATGGGCATGAGAGGGAGAGATATAGAGATGAGAGTTTAAATAAAAGAGGAAGTGGGTGGTTTCATTGTGTGAAAACCGTCTGTCACCCACTATTTTGCAAAAAAGAGGTATATTCGACATCTGACAAATTGTTTTGTTCCAAAATTCAAAATACAAATGAAAATAAATTTAAAAATGATTTAAAATTAAATTGATTAGAAAATCTTTACTAAATATTTAGATTAAAGTTAAATCACAATTTTGGCACACTAATACACCATTTTACACACTAATAACACTTAGATAAATTTTGGGGTATTACAACATCATTGAAATCTTAAGCGGTAATACGTATTATTTATTTGAATCAACTAAAAATATTATTAATTTATCACTATATGTTTATAATACTTTGTATTTATTTGACACTAGATGTTATTTGGATCTTAACAAGTGTCCAAGCAATTGAACAAACAAACACCACCAACAGAATAGCCCCAAGACACACTATAATGATACAAAATATAAGGTAATAACCTGTTTGGCATTATTGAGCTCTAACCAACTTTTCAGCTAGGAACAATGTAAAGCTTTCACATGCTACAGTAAAAGCAAAAAAGTTGCTACAATGTAAAGCTCTCACATGCTATAGTATTTAAAGTTCTAACTAATGATTCTAACCACAATGCCAAACACCTTATAAGTAAATTTTATGCACATTTTATCATAATTATGTTAAAAAATATTCAATCAAACAGTAAATATTTTTACATCATTTAAATTTTTTTATTCAAACTTTTTTATTTTACTTTTTCAACAAGAGTGAACAATTACAAGTCACTTTATGAGGACATAAAGTAGAACAATATGATGAGAGCATTTTGAAATCAATTTAGGAACCAGTTGTAGCAGCTTTTACAGCAATTGCAATGAAGCAATATCTAGGTGTTTTTTCAAAACTTTATCATAACAGTTACACATATGAACACAATTCCTAAAAGAAAATACTACTTTATTTAATATTGAAATTATAGAAAACCCATATGTGCAAGTATTGTAGCAATAATTTTTTATACTGACCTAGTTATATCAGAAACAATAACATTAAAGACAAGGTAATAAAAATAACACCAAATTATTGAAAATTTTTTTTTTGCCTTATATTTAAGAATTTTAATTATCTTTTCATTTAATTATTTTACTTTCACATGCACAGATTTTCCCACCAAACTCAAAAAGTCCTACCAGCATCAAAAGTAATGCAATCAATTAAGAACAAAAATTAAAAAACAGAAAAAACAATCAATGAGTTGATAGCATTAGATCTCAAAAGCAATTAGGTTAGCACTATCAAAACTTGTCTTATTTATTTCATCACCCAAACTAACAAGATTTCTTCACCTATATAGGGTGCCAAATTTACCATAAAAGCAGCAATAACTAGATTCTCCACAATCAGGGCTGGTGGTACAATTTGTCCCAAATGTTATTGACTAATAAAACACACAAGTAGTGGTTGGTGGTGTGATAATCATGGCAACATAAACACAGTGCCCAGTCCATGGTAATAAAACTTGCTAACAATTCGTTCCTAAAATTAATTTATTTTTATTAATTATAATAAATAACATACCATGTTAACTAACTATTACCATATATATTACAGGTATAGATTAAATACACAAATCAAAGATAAACCTAGATACATGCACATCACCATATTTGGACGAACTGCACAATAACTAATCAAAACATTATGTTCCACATTAATAATTGATCAAGGATTTATTGATCCATCTATAATCCCATCAATCATTGATCAATTAAGAGGACAAACAAAAATCTTTCAAATCTATTTTCAACAAAGAGGAGCACAAATGAATACAGTTGTTTCAAAAATCTTTGAAGATACCCAGCATTCCATGCCACTACCACAACTACCAGCCATCACAATAATAGATCCAAAAACACCAGACTTAAAAAGATTAACCACGAAGTAAAACATATTTACTAATTTATATTAAATATCTTTAAAAATTAATAATTATTATTCTAAATATATATTTTAATAATCTTTTACCATTTCGGTTATGAAACAAAAACAATTGAGCCAACAAGAAAACGTCCAATGACTAGGTAATTAAGTACTTTTAAATCCTTTAATTTACAATGTAGATAATCCAACATTTTTAGCTTCGTTGATAATTATTGCTATTAATTTTTTCATTTCTATTTTACAGTAAGGAAAATCCAAAGAAAAAAGGAAAAAAAAAGCTATAAAACAGTGTAAGAAACTTTTCAATATAATATTATACCAATATATGCATTTATGTCTATACATAAAAATTTTATATTATACTGTAGATATTTCAAACTTTTTATATAACATAAATATTCCTCGCAACAACGTGCATGTTTACAGCTAGCATGAACTAAAACGAGAAATAAAATTGCGTTGCCAGAAAAGAAAAATGCTGTAAATGAAGAGCCCATTGAACATTATAGTGAAACCTTGGGCAGAGAGTCATGTATGCTGATCGTACATTGGCAGTTCAAAAAGTAGAAGAAAGAGTTTCGGAACGTATTAGTACAAGTTAATTGTTCTCTTTCTATATATATATATATAGCCAACGGAAAAAATATTAATATCAACAGAAATATAAATATTTTAATTTTATAACGGAAAAAATATTAATATCAACAGAAATATAAATATTTTAATTTTATAAAAATTTCAAGAAATATCGATATAGTTATAAATTTTGGCAAAAATTACAAAAATTATAAAAATTTTATATTAAATATATCTCTAATACTTTACAATACAACAAACATTAAAAAAAAATAGATAATGATGATTTACATAATAAACTCAATACATATTAGATTTGTCAATACTAAAAGAAAGTTCTATGAGGCTAAATATAGTTAGAATTTTACCTTGATTTAAAAAATATTGATGTCATGACATGTTATTTGAGTAATGTTGAATAGAATTATAAAGATACTACATATTGGTTTGTTGACTTCTTCTTACTGTATTTACATAAATGAAAAACTGTGAATTCTTCAATTGTTGACATAAAATAGTGGTGGTATGCTCGGAAGAAAATAGTTAAAAATTCCATAACTACATATTGATGTCATGACATGTTATTTGAGTAATATTGAATAGAATTAGAAATTCCATAACTACCTTGATTTAAAAAATATTGATGTCATGACATGTTATTTGAGTAATGTTGAATATAATTATAAATATACTACATATTGGTTTGTTGACTTCTTCTTACTGTATTTACATGAATGAAAAACTGTAAATTCTCCAATTGTTGACCTAAAATAGTGGTAGTATGCTCGGAAGAAAATAATTAAAAATTCTATAACTATCATAGTTTTAACTTGTGATTATATGGAACAAGTATGGGGAGCCTCATTGGATGAGCCATTACAGTTGGATTCCAAATTCATTAGTTGTAAACTTATGAAAATATTATTTTCATCTAATGTTAGCATTCTTAATTTGCATGGACAAATATTCATTCATTGAACATATGAAATATTGATGGATTATTTAAAAAAAATTCATTAAATTTTGTAATTTTTGACATTACCTAAATTTGATTAAAATTTTCATAATATGTATCAAAATTTTGTACAAAATATACTACAGATTTTCTGACATTAGTATTTCTATCGATATTACTAATATTGCTCTGATGTTTTAACGAAATCAATATTACAGTGGAAAGATATTTTGGTATCTCAAAATTTTCAAAATGTCTACCCAAAATTTCAACGAAATTTACGTCCATGTATATAGCTTTTGATCTTCAGAACTCCGATCTGTTTCTGATCAAAAGGATATCCCGTTTCTTTGTTTATATATTATAATTTGTACGGGATGAGCAATCAGTCTATATATGTCACGAAAGCTGATTATTAGCTGATAAGAGTTGAATGCATGTTCTACTTTCGCTAGGAATAAAAACACAGTATTCTATTTCCCAAAAAAAAAAAAAGAACACTACTCCTAATCCTAATTCCTAGGAGTATAACTCGCAATAACACGATATTAACAATCTTATATATCATTATCAGCCATGTATGAAAAATGTACGGTATGAAAACCAGATAAATCATTAGAAAGACTCCTTTGATTTCAACAAGCGGAGGCTAGCTAGGAACTTTCACTATTTTGTCATCACATATTATTAAGTTAAACCTTTGAAACAAGGAAAAGAAAATACTACCCTCTTTTAATTATAGTTTAAAGCATTTTATTATAATATTTTCTCTAATATTAAGTTAATTATATAATTATACCTCCTAGTTTACTTTATTTTTTAATTTGTTCATCTATTTTTAAAAACTATAAAGGTATCTTTGAAATTTTAAAAATTTATTTCAATTTCATCTCATGAATAGAAAAATTAAGCAAAAGAACATAGTTACCTTTAAATAGTTGTGATAAATATTTTATATATTAAAAATATAAAAAATCCTAAAACAAAACATTAAATTTCAAAAAAGATCTTAAGTTTTATGACTTTTAAATTTTTAAAATATATATTTATAAATTTTTCTCCAAGAAAAAAATATATTTCATAAACAAATTAGGTTTAGTCAAGGGTATTTTTATTTTTTCTTCATTTTTTTAAGTCACAAAAGTCTGCAAGGGATAAAATTAAAACAAATTTTTCAAATTCGAAAAATACTTTTATAGTTTCTAAAAACAAAGAGATAAATTAAAAAATAATAAAAATTAGGAGATATAGTTATATGGTAAACCCAAGCTATTCATATCTCTATTTAAACTTGTGAACCAAACGGATGAAATTTTGTCTAGGGAAACAAAAACGACATATCGTGCACTGAAACCATTCACTCAGTACTTAAATACGTTTGCCTGCATACTTGCTCGAAGCAGCTGCACCTGCACCGTAGCTAGTGATCTAGATATGCATGTAGACATATGAATACACATAAATATATATATACACACACACGCACCATTAACGACAGTGACAGTGATACAAGAAAACAAAAATAACGAAGCAAAACAAAAGAAATCTAGAAAGCATATCTATATCTATAATGAAAAAATAAAATAAAATAAAAGTGAGCTTGAAATTAAAATGATAACTTATTTAGTTCCCGCAAGAAATAAGGTAAAAGATATAAAATAGAACGTTGTGGAAAATAGTACTGAAATGATGAAGATAGAAAGATAGAATTGGATGTTGGGTTAACAGCCCATAACGGTGCAGTTGTAAACAAAAGTTCCAGCGGCACGGTTGACGGCAAGCAGATCCCAGTTGTGGTGGTCTCCAAGGTGAGGTTCCCAAGAGTAGATGTGAAGCGCATCACCAGCACCACTAGCACAAGCACAAGTTGACCCTCTTGCTGATCCACCAATTACCAACAGCCTCCTTCCGCATGCCTTGAAAGCCAGCCCCCATCCATTGGAAGCACTCGCCCTGATTGGCATATTCTTCACCGACCTCCATGTGTTATTCTCCTTGTTGTATCTCTTCACCTCATTGCATGTCAGGTCTGCTGTGTATAGCTCGTTGTTCACTACAGCTACTAGCGGCGGAGACCGCACGCCACCTTGCTCATTTCCTCTAAGTTGGGCAGGGTACATGTCCTCTATCTTCCTCCATGTCCCCCTTCCCATCTCATACTCTTCTCCACTTGTCAGATAAGTTTCTGCTGTAGGGCTTGACACTCCCCCCACCACGTAGAACTTGCCGTCCATGAAAAACCCCGAGCACATTTTCCGCGGCCCGCTCAAGTCCGGCAAAGGACGCCATGTTCCCAGCTCTGCGTTGTAAAGATCGGCATTTGCTACTACCTTACCATTGATGTCGCATCCCCCAGCAAAAATCGCAATCTCCCCCACGCTGCCTGACCCAAACAAGCAACGGGGCAACTGCATGTGCTGGTTTCTCGACCATTCATCAGAAAGCAAGCTATACTTCCATGCCACAAATCCCTTGAGCTCACGACCAAGAACGAGCAAGTCCGTTCCTACCGCCAGGGATTCCTTGTCCGAAAACATAAAACATACGTCACACGGAATCCTGGGTAACTTCATCCATCTCCGTCTTTCGGGATCAAATCCTTCCCAAGCCTCAAGCATACAACACATGAATGCCCAGTGCTCAATGATGCCAAGCTTCCGCCTTAACTTGTACAAATATCCACTCCCGATCAACGACTTGTATTTTGTATTCAAGCAGGCTAGTGTTGGGTAGTCAGATCTGCCGACCAAGGCCAAGATATCTAGCGCCATATCATCAGGAAGACCTGGGAAGAAACTAATTTGATCATTCTTCCCAGCTGATCTTGATATGGCCCGGCCGCTACCTTTACCAGCTCTATTGGACAACACAGAGTCCAGCAGATTAGCATGCACCCGCACCCTCTTGTTGGGCACGCTTTTCTCTGCAGCTTCCCGATTAGCCCCTTCTGCCATTGGAAAATCCGACGACACTACTACATATATGCCAAATAATCTGCTAAATTAGAAGTCCTTTTCAATTATTATTTTCATGTCCATCTCCATGACAAGAGAATCTCAGGAAAATATAATAATAAACCTAAATTGCTAGTCTAGAAGAAAGAAAGCAAGAGGCCCAGAGATTCACACTGTAACCTGGCTAATTGGAACTATCCAAATCTCTACTCTTGCTGTACTTGCTAGTTTAGTTCATATATATAAGTTTTAAGAGATATATTCAGACAAGCCAAATGAAAGCAAACACGTACGTTAACAACCACAATTTTTCTCAGCTAGATATACATTTCTTGAAGGTACGGACGCATGCAACAAAACATTTATCGGGTGAGAATCAAAATGGAAATAAAAGAAAATAAAGATATGGATAGTTTAAAATCAATCATTTTGACAAATACGAGATCAAACTTGCGGACAAATGTGAACAACTTATTTAACCAAGTTGTAGTAATTATGATTAATTCTAAGATTTTTTTTTTCAATCATGTCTATCAAACAGAATATCAACTCTTTGCCTGTATTTCCATCATAAAAAATTGTAAATCACGTATTAGAGTTGTTATTTTTGGTAGATATTGAAAAAGGCTATGATGAATCGGTAATACTTATAGGTGCTTGAGAGCATTAATTAGAATCACTTTTAGTTGAAAACACTATAGCATGTGAGAGCTTTACAATGTAACAACTAAAAATTTTAGTTCTAACTTATATCATCAAATGTCACTTTATTATCTAGCAGAACTCAAATAATGTATTAAAAATCAGCAATTGACTTAGGTATTTCTCTTATTTGCACTAACAATCAAGGGAACGTAGTAAAAATATGCATTCCATATGGTTCTATCTAAACGTGAAGAGTTCAAAACCCTATCCCAAATTAATATATATATATATATATATATATATATATATGCACCTTCCTAATTTTTCCTAATAGTTTTTTAATACTTTAAAATGAACATTTAGCCAAAAAAAAGACAAAACATTCGTTGTAAAGATAAAATCTACCACAAATGTAGCATCCAATTGTAAATAACCTCTAAAGAACGTAAGCTTAGAGTTGCAATACATTATTGTTATTTTTTAGATGATAAATATACAAAAGAAAGCTATGACTGGTTTTGTAGTACTTAATGTTTTGTAAGATATAAATGAAAGAGGAACCCATAACCGACATTGGCATTTGCCTCACTGTGCTAAAAATGAATGGTGTGGAATAAAATACCGTAATTTTTATTTTTTGAAGAAGTAAATTACCATACTTTTTCTACGTAGTTTTATATTTTAGAATAAAATTTAACCGAAAAACGACAAAACTTTTGTTGCAAGAATCGAATTTTTGGTTTGAGTACATCTTCAAAATCGCAAAAGCTAAATAGGTAAAAAGATCATGTTAAAACAATGATTTTTGTCGTTATTGCTATCATTAATGTCATTATCAATATTGTTCTAAAAAAGGCGGGAATGGTTAGGGTTCGTTATTAACAATTGAATCTACTTAAAAAGGTTCGATTATCTTATCGTGCCTCGTACGTATTATGCAGGTCGGAGAAAATTCATAGTGCAAATTTGGCAAATTCCACGTACTAGACAACTTAACAAAAAAAAAAAAAAAAATAAATAAATAAAACCAGATGCTACGCAAAAAATTGTGAGTTTTGCAACTGAAGAACATGCACGTAAAATTGTAATGTATGTACTAACTTATGTTTCCTTTTATTGTTCTCCCCGAGACCAAACAGACATAGCCCAAAAGAACATTGCCATTATTCTTTTCCCGGTTAATTAATTCTTTGGTTCTTTTAATTGAACATTAAGCAGATCACCCATAATCTCAAATCAATCCACTTTTTCTATCAAAAAAACAACACCACTTCTATGAGTTGCTCGATTTCTCTTATGAACACAAAAAAACAGAAAAAGAGAGAAAAGGAGAAAGAAAAGAACTACATTTCTCTATATGAATAAAATAAAGAAAGATAATTTTTGATGGGAACCGTACTAGTGGGTATTTGTTTTTCAATCAACAAATCTACAAAAAGAAATGATTTTAACTAGATTTAATAATTTTAAGTACTGATAGGTTCTCACTGGAGAGGTCTCCAATAAATGAATAAGTAAATCAATAAACAGATAAACAAAGCCTAACATAAGAGAACCTCATAATGTAGAGTAGAGTAAACAAACAACAAACAAAGATGGAAAAAAAAAAAAAAAGACACACATTTCGTTATTACTCCTTCAGGTTAAAACAATGAATAAGAAACATAAGAATTCACCCCCAAAAAGAGAGAAAAAAAAAAAAAAGAAACGAAAAGAAACAGCAAGATAAGATTAAAGAAAAAGAAAATGAGCATGAGAATATTGAAATGACATCAACCAAGAACGAGAAAAGCAGAAGGTAAAAAACAAAAAGCAAAGACAAAAGAAGAGAGAGAGATGAAGAATACCTGAGGGGGCTCGATCGAGAGGATGAAAAAGGAAAATGGTGTGTTTCTTTGGTGTGTGGTTTGAAATGGAAATGGGTGGGTGTTGTTTTTATTGAAAGAGAAGAGAAAGAGAATCTTATTCTTCATGTGTGTGTGTGTGTGTCTGTATGCGTTATATAGCCACATACGTGTGTAAGAGTGAGAAGAAGAAGACGTTCATCTTCTCTTCCAGCGAAGATGTGAGAGAAGCTTTAGAGAGAGAAAGGGTAGTGGTTAGTTGGTGCGTTTTTTTTCTCATCCTTTCCTCCCTCTCAATTTGCCAATTTAATTACAAACTCTCCTTTTATGCTCATTTCTCCTTATATTTTTTCCTTTTTTTTTTCCTTTTACCTTTCAACATTTTTCCTTATTAAACAATCCGATACTTTTCTCCTTTTTCTTTCTTTCTTTCTTTCTTTCTTTCTTTCTCTGTTAATCTCTCCTCTCTCTGGGTTGGGTCGGAGCAAACTTAAATGTAGCTCTCTCTCTCTCTCTCTCTCTCTCTCTATATATCTCACTCTCACTCTCATTCTCTCTCCATTGTTCTTGAATGCTGCCTGGTGATGCTGCACGTGCTTCTCCACCCTTTACCCCTTGTTGTTTTTGTTTTTGTTTTTTTTTTCTTCTTTTTTATTTTTCCTTATTTTATTGTATTTTATTTTCTTTTTCTTATCTTTAGCACGTCCATGTTTTTACCTTAAGTGTTTTTTTGAATAAAAATTTCATATGAAGTCATTATACATAACTAACAATTTGTCATAATTCTTTTCCATTACGAAAATATATAACTTGAATTGCAAAATCAACATATAATAATTAAAGTTAGATTTAAGCATGCATATCTTTTGCATCTCTAAGTATAGAGATGTAAAGGTCAAAAAATATAACCAATCTTTAATTGTTTTTAAAATGATCACAATATCATCAAAATTGTGAAATAATATAATCAACTTGCTGAAAATTTGTGAAATTTAATATATACAAAATGTTGGTGTAACGAAAATAAAAACATTTTTCCACTGAAAAAAATATCTTATACACGATATACACTCATGGTTGTACGAAAGAAAATTGAAAAACAAATGCATATTTATTTTCAATACATAGCATAGGATGGATACATGGTATAAAATATAGTGATTCATGAGTTGAAGTTGTGAAAGACCTTGCTTGATAGAAAATTTTAAATTTTGGGTCATTTTGGTGATTTTTAAAAAGATTTTAAAAATAGAGAAAAATAGAAAATCTCTATTTAAATCTATTTTTTATCAAACCAAACCTAGATTCTAGATGTTATGAGTTCCACTAACTTAGGTTTAAGGTTTTCTAAGCTCCTAAAACTTGATTCACAACGTTTCAAAGAAATTTAAAAAATTTTGAGTAAAATTTGAAAATAAAAGAATTTACCTCGAATTGAAGCTTTAAAACGAGTTTACGGAAGCTTTATCACGTTCCTTGACCTCCAATCCAGCTAAGAATCAAAGCTCGGGTTCAAAAATTTTGAATCAAAGAGAGAGGGAGAGTGGGAAAGAAACGCAGAGAGAGAAAGGAAGAGAGAGAGTAGGTTGAGAGAGAGTGAGAGAAAGGGAGGGGGAGAGATTTAAATAGGGAAAATATGGTTTTGCAGAGTAAAAATCATGTTTCAACACATGGTTTTTCAAAAGGGACATATTCGATATTTGACAAATTGTTTGTTTTGAAAATTCAAAGTAACAAACAAATAAAAATAATAAGGAGTGATTAAAAATAATTAAAAGTAATACTAATTGGGGAATATTATGAATGGTTAAATTAAGTTCAAACTTACATTATGGTAAACTAATTCACTATTTTCACACTGAATTAAAAATCAGGATGTTACATTACATTATTTAATTTTATGATTTTCTATGTAATTACACTTTCTCTCTCCCTATCTGTCTCTTTCTCTCTATCTTTCTGGTTCCTCATTGATCTTCCCTCTCTGACTATCTATTAAAAAGGGACGAACTCGCCACGTCCTTCATAAGTTGAAGGTCATGAAACGTCGTTTGGCCTTGTCCTTTGTTGTCGCGATCTATGTACATCAATGATCATCTTCCCCATTGTTATCAACGCATCTGGTGAGAACGCTGCCAGGTTTGTTTTCACCTCATTCGAGTGCCATTTACATCCTGACTTCTTTAGCCACCTGCGATATAAAGAAGCCAAGTTTGGATAGATCGTTATAGTGGACGAAGAGGTCTCTAGTTCACAACAACGACGGTTTAGTCTTACCATGCTTCTTTGATCAGTAGTTTGTGGTGGCAGTGATCGATGCAACAAACCTCACAGTCTTCGACAACTGTGAATCATGAAATTCGTCGATATTGTTCTCTTACGTCCATTATATGATTCTCGCACCTAGTTTCACTGTTGCAAGGCTCAGCAACAATGGTAGCAGGTAACAAATGCATTTATTAGGAGATAGAATTTACATCAAAATATGTTATTAATTTCCTGTCCTAACATTATGTTATTAATTTTTATTCTCTCCATGTGTTATTTCTTTTCTTCTTTCAAAAAAAAAAAAAAACTTCAAACACAAAACAAAAGGAATTGCACATTTGCAATTAGTAGTTTGACCATAATATATTTGCGTGGGAAGGACAAAAAAAATTTTTGGTGATGGGGAATTTTGTTGCGCCAGTGTATTATTGTACTATTAAATGTTTAAATGTGAAACGTGAGGCGCGGGCACGCTGTCAATGCTTTTTTTTTTTTTTTTAATTCTGGACCATGGGGCTTAATGGGCCATAGACAGGTGGGCTTTCATGTGGCCCACGTCTATTCATAGCCAGCACGTGGTCGCCGACTCGCACGTGTGATACGCTCTCATCTGCAGCGCCTGTCTCTGCCTCGTGTGCAATGCAACCCGCCCGCAGCTTTCGCGACAACCTTAAGAAATAAAAATAAATAAATAAAATATTATTATAATATCTGTATGAAGAATAAGAATAAAAGCAGCCCCTTTGGAGAAAAACAAAATAAATGAAAATTTATTGTGATATACCCAATATCCAAATCTACACAATTTTACTCATTTACTCCATTTCCTTTTTCTTCCTGTTAGGACAATCTAGACTTTAAGAGAGATACCTTATTTATAATTAATTCTACTTATTAATAGTTGTATTTTTTTATTTTCTATATAAAAAAATTATATATATATATATATATATATATATATATATATATATATATATACGCACACATATATGATGTCATATATTACTAAACAAAGAGAAAGGCAAAGCATGCCCATGGGTGGATTGGATTTGATTGCAAATATTTTCTCTCAGATCAACAAACAGTTTCTTTGAGAGGTATTACCAATTTACTATTGTTGTTCAACTCTGTTATTATTATTATTATTATTATTATTATGTTAATCTCTCTGTATGGAAATTGGAATGAATGATATGATCCTCTGTGGTGTATCGCATATAGATGTTCGTGTGGTTATCTTCTTCGTTCTCTAATTTGTATTTCATGTTCGACCAGATTTGTTTGAATTTGAATTTAAATTCAGGGTTTCAATCAGAATCAGATTGGGGTTTCTGATCGCGATGATGCCCAGGCGTAAGGAACGCCTTCTTCACGACCTCTACGAAGCTGCTCAGATGCTTATGGAACCAAAGGCATGTAATCCTTTTCAAATTAGGGTTTTTCTTTTCATTTCTCCGATGACCCCTTTTCTTCTTTTACTTTAGTTTTTTCATCATTATTTTTTATTTATATTCTATTTCACAATTTCATTTCATTGTGACTGTAAATTAGGGCTTATTTTAAAATCCCAAAAAATAATAATAATAACGAGGGCCTAGATTAGATTTTTATTTCGCATCGTATTATATTAATTTGATCTGATTTCTTTCTGAGTAATGAATGATGATGCTAAGAAGCTTATATAAATGTTTAGAATTTCAATGACTGGAAGTGGTGATTAATGTAATTTGGATGTGCGTTTTAGATCACACCAGTCCTGAGAGGGAGTTATCGCATGCAAGGTCCATTCGACCAGACTGAGACTGATGATGATTCTCACAACAATACGGTGAGATAACATTACAGGGTAGTTTACAGTCTTTGATGTTTCTCATACTCTATCATTTTTTTTTTCTTTTTTACTTTTTCTGTTTGTTAAAACAACAATTCATTTTCCAGGGCGTAAGGCTTAGTCCTTTTATTGTGATATGTATTGTGGGATATAGGAAATGGGAATTGCTTGACCCTCTTATGGTTATTATCTCTTTTCACGTTGAACGAGGAGGCATTGTTTTGTTGAAGTGAAAAGTAAAAATCAGTAAAATTTATTAGATGGATGGATTTTAAGACTTAAAAGTTGCTTCGTATGAGACATTAGGAGGGAATGGATAGACTCTTTGTGGGGTTTTGAATTCCTCCACGGACTCTAACTTTGATCCTTCCTAAGTTGGAAGGATTGGAAGACGGAATCGATTTTAAACACCATAAGAAAGTTGGTCTCCCATGCTCTTCATTTTCCTCATTAAGGTTATATACCTCTCCTTTCTTCCAATTTTGTTTCCCTCATACGCTCGTACCAAATGCAGCATAAGGTTGTAGGTACCATGTGAGGCGCCATCCATGGCTAGACTTCTAGCCTGCTGTCTAGCAAAGGTGGGAGATGTGAACATTAGGTCAAACTATTATGATTAGGTAGTGTGATTGATTAGCTCTCTCTCTCTCTCTCTCTTCCTTTTTTTTTTATGCCAAGAAACAACACATCATTAAGACAGAAAGAACAATCAAGTACAAATCAAGGAGGACAGGAAGTCCACCTGGATAAAAAATCATAAAAATGGAAAAGAACAATAATTAGAAATAAACTAAACTATATCAACAATTGCCATTTAATTAACAAGTAAAGTATGATCAAGAATGTTTTCGGCACAGAAATAATAAATTCATAGTCGTTAGAGCAAGCAACAACAACAATAATAAATTAATAGCATCGTTGGAGCAAAAGATTTGAGGAGGCAAAAAGAAGCTCCTTAGTGGAAATGCACTTTTAGGGCACGTTTGGTACACCTTAGTAACACTCAGTATTGTATTATTTTAAAATAATACAATGTTTGATGACATCTATGTATTGTATTATTTAATACGAAATAAAAAATTTACACAATACATGTCTTGATACCTAATACGACCAAAAACCCTATATTAGACCATATTGTATAATTTAAACCAAAAGTGTATATTAATAAACCAATCAAATATTTGAAATATATTAAAATTTGATATAGAAGTTAAACTTTTAGAATGAGATTTGGGAGCATGGTCGGGGTCAGGATTTGGGTCTAGGGTTGGGGTCGGGATTTGGGACTGAGTTCAGGGTTGGGATTCGAGACTGTAGTCGGGATTCAGGTTCGAGGTTCAGATTCGGGGTTGGGGTCAGGATTCGAGACGAAGGTTGGGGTTGGGATTGGGGACCAGGGTCGGGATTGGGGTGGGGATTCGGGACCGTGATCAGGGTTGGGATTCGGGACTCGGGATTGGGGTTGGGGTTGGGGTCGGGATTTGGGACTAGGGTCTGGGGTCGGGGATTTGAGACCGAGGTCGGGGTTAGGATTTTAGACTGAGGTTGAGATTTGGGACTGGGGTTGGGGTCAGGATTCGGGTCTAGGATTGGGAATGGGTTTGGGATTCAGGACCGTGGCTGGGGCCGAATTAGGTACCAAGGTGGGGGTTGGGATTCGAGTATGGGATTAGGGTCCGGATTTGATACTGGGGTTGGGGTTGCGATTCAGGACTGGATTCGGGTCCAGGATTAGGGTTGGGTTCGAGGATCGGGGTTAAGATCGGGATATGGGATTTGAGGATCGGGGTTAAGATCGGGGTTAAAAATTAATATAGAAGTTAAACTTTTAGAATGAGATTTGGGAGCATGGTCGAGGTCAGGATTTGGGTCTGGGGTTGGGGTCGGGATTTGGGACTGAGTTCAGGGTTGGGATTCGAGACTGTAGTTGGGATTCAGGTTCGAGGTTCAGATTTGGGGTTAGGATTTGGGTTTGGGGTTGGGGTCAGGATTCGAGACGAAGGTTGGGGTTGGGATTCGGGACCAGGGTCGGGATTGGGGTGGGGATTCGGGACCGTGATCAGGGTTGGGATTCGGGATTCGGGATTAGGGTTGGGGTCGGGATCCGGGACTAGGGTCTGGAGTCGGGGTCGGGATTCAGGACTATGGTGAGGGTTGGGGTTGGGATTTGAGACCGAGGTCGGGGTTAGGATTTTGGACTGAGGTTGAGATTTGGGACTGGGGTTGGGGTCAGGATTTGGGTCTGGGATCGGGAATGGGTTTGGGATTCAGGACCGTGGCCGGGGCCGAATTAGGTACCAAGGTCGGGGTTGGGATTCGAGTATGGGATTAGGGTCCGGATTTGATACTGGGGTCGGGGTCGAGATTCAGGACTGGATTCGGGCCCTGGATTAGGGTCGGGTTCGAGGATCGGGGTTAAGATCGGGATATGGGACCGTGGTCGGGATCGAGACCGAGATTCGGGATTGTGGTCAGGGTCGAATCTCTAATTCCAACCCCGGCCCTAACCCTGGTCTCGAATTCCGACCCCAACCCAGGTCCTAAATTGCGGTCCTGACTCTGGTCTCGAATCCCGACGTCGACTCGAGTTTCAAATCCAGACGCAGACCCTGAATCCCCACCCCTACCTTGGTCTGGAGTCCTGACCCCGGTTCCGAATGCTGACCCATTTCTCAAATCCTAACACCGACCTCGGTCCCCAATCCCAACCCCAACCCCGATCTCGAATTCTAACTCCGACCCTAGTCTCGAATCCCACTTCGACCCAAATCGTGAATCCAACGCCGGTCCCAAATCCTGACTCCCACCCTAGTCTCGAATGCCACTTCGACCCAAATCGTGAATCCGTTCCCAATCCCAAATTCCAACCTTGACCCTGACCTTGAATCCTGATCTTGACCCCAGTCCCGAATCCTGACCCGACCTTGGTCCCAAATCTCGACCTCGATCCCAGTTTCAAATCTCGATTTCGGTCTCGAATCCCTTCCCCGACCTTGGTCTCGAATTGCAATCTCGACCCTAGTCCTAAATCTAGACCCAAACCCTGGTCATGAATTTCAATCCTGACCTTGGTCCCGAATTCTTACCTCGAATCTCGATCCTAAACTTGGTCCTGAATTCTGACCATGGTCTCGAATCCTGAATCATGACCTGACCCTTGTCCCGGTCTCGAATCCTAACCACGACGCTGGTTCCGAATCCCGACCTCGACGCCTGTTTCAAATCTTGACCCCGACCTCAGTCGAAATCCCGACACTGACCTCGGTCTTGCATCCCGACCCTGATCTTGAATTATGTCCCTAACCTCGTTCCCAAATCCTAACCCCAATCCTGGACCTGAATCCCGACTTTGACTTGGTCTTAAATTTCAACCCTGGAACCATGTCTTAAATTTATTATATTTAAAGTTTAAATACAAATACAATACAGTACAGTTGTAAACAAACATTGTATAGTGTAATACAACTTGGTAATATGGTACAAAACCAAATAATGTATTGTATAACACTAATATAATACAATACAATGCAATGCAATACAATACAATACGGTGTGCCAAACATGACCTTAAGTCATTAATTAATCTACAAACCCTCTTCATTATTGTGATGTGCGTGTGTGTGTGCTTTCCTATTTTCTTTTTCCCTTTGACACAACTGTAGTTGTTACTTGCTAAGTTTTATTGATCTGTGCACCTGTTTCTTTATGAGCCTTCATTGTTCTTTTCTTCTTCTTTTTTTTCTTTTTTTTTTCTTTTGTCTTTTTAGTCATTTTGATTGTTAACTTGTACTTTGGATTTATCAGGTTTCATGTCGATCTGAAAACAAATTTAGCAAACATTATATGAGTCGTAAAGTTCGTATGAGAGGCGAGTCTGGGGCTTGTTACGTGTGTGCTGCTCCTTGTGCATCGTGCATGCATCTTAACCGGGCTCTCATGGCGTCAAAGACTGATGAATTTTCTGATGAAACTTGTCGGGCAAATGTGGGTACTCAATATTCTGTCAATGGGGGCGATGCTTCGTCTTCTTTCAAAAGCAAGACATGCGATAATTTACAGCATACAACCAGTGAAACTAGTAACTTAATGAGTGCTAGTTCCAGTCATGATTCTTTATCTGAAAATGCAGACAGCAAAGCTGCTGTAAGACCTTCTAATGATGCCTTGTCCTCTGGTGGAACCACTGGAGAGGCTGGACCTTCCCCCAAACCACTTTGTGACATGTATCGAGGAGGTTTATCTAATAAGTACGAGGATTCCAAAGTTTTAGAAGCCCGTGATGATGACATTTCATGTGTTAGTAGAGCCAATGATGCGTTTATTGCAGTCAGTAATAGTAGCTGGAATGTAGACAGAAAAAATATATCATGTAGTTCAGTTTCAGTTAGTAGTTTAGGTCCTCAAGAATCCAAAAAAGGACACGAGTCAATATTGCGCGATGTGCCTTCTTCAAAAGATGCGGATGCTAGCAGTTGCTCACCTAAGGTACAAAGTTCATACCTACATCCTTAAAGTGGTAAGTATTTCTCTTAATGCAAGTTTTACTGACTTTGAAGAGGATTGGTCTTTTTCCTGTCTAGGAAAAACTGTTTCAAAGCTCTTTTGAACAAATCGGTGCCTCATCAAAAGAAGGGGCAGCTGCTGATGGTGGTGCTTGCCAGAAGTTAGAAGCAGAGATCAATAATGATGGTCAGGGATTGACGGATGTCACTTTGAAATCGTCAGGTCAAGTTGGGCAAGATGAGAAGTTGAGTAAGTTTGACACACAAGAGCCTCCTTTGCAGTCCATGTCTGGGGATGAAAGTGATGAATCAGACATTGTGGAGCATGATGTAAGTAGTGGCACTATTTCATTTTTCTAAGAAATTGCTGTTTTATTTATTTATTTATTTATTTTTTAACTCAATTTCCTTCTTGTTTATGTTCTTTCTAACTCTTATTGTTGTTGTTGATGTGGTTTGTGTGTGCCGTATTTTTCACAATATATTGTCTTGTAATTTCTTGAGAGGGTCCCAGCCTGAAAATTTTTAATTAGTCATCGCATTTTTCTTGAATGCATGTTCTGAATATGCGTGTATATTCGGTGTGAGAACAAGACATGATGTACGAACTGTGAACTTATTATGCTATAAAGTTGATAGAAGAACATAGTTTGATTGATGTGTTTTGCCGGTTTAGTACACTCCTTAATATGGGTCCCCATAGGCGTAGTTCCACCATCTATCTTGGTCTTTTCCTATCATTTGTTTGCTCTTGATTCCAATTTCGGTTCTTTCGGTAATAGGGTATACATATACTCTGCCAGTCAAGTTGGCATTTTTTTTTTCCCGCATGTGTTTTTGAGGAGTCTGCTAGTTCAGTAGAGAGGTATATCTGTTTGTGTTTTTGAAGAGAATAAGGGAACTAACCTTTTGAAAGATATGAATAGTATGTGATAAAACTTTCTGATGCAATCCTATTTCTGCAGAAGTATGCTGACCTTTGATAACATAACGGTTATCTATGTTGTGTATCGATGACCAGTTTGGCCTGAAATATGGATAATCCA
The DNA here is from genome assembly GCA_025403435.1 of Artocarpus heterophyllus. Classification (NCBI taxonomy): domain Eukaryota; kingdom Viridiplantae; phylum Streptophyta; class Magnoliopsida; order Rosales; family Moraceae; genus Artocarpus; species Artocarpus heterophyllus. The sequence continues at coordinate 162,324 of JAJQZP010000397.1, forward strand.
TTTAGACTTTCAGACTAATTATACTGATTTACTTTCACGAGGCAGGTTAAAGTATGTGATATTTGTGGGGATGCTGGTCGTGAGGATATGCTTGCCATATGTAGCAGGTGCAGCGATGGTGCAGAACATACGTAAGTTTGAACTAAACCGTCTCTCATCCATATCTTTCTGTTGGCTATTTTTATGTCTCGCTTTTTTCTCTTTTGAAATATCCTTTTGAAGATGAGTTGTTAAGGATTGCCATTGCTTGCTATAATTAGGTATTGCATGCGGAAGATGCTGAGGAAGGTTCCCGGAAGTAACTGGATGTGTGAAGAATGCAAGTTTGCTGAAGAAATTAATACCCAAAAGCAAGGTAATTCCAGAATAGTGGATTGAACATACTTTCCTTTTGAGAAATACACACCTATTGATGTTTCTTTGTATTTATAATTTCAGAAATAAAGGGAAAAAGAATGAGTAAAGCCAGTTTAAGTACACAATTATCCTCCAAAAGACTTCCAGGAAATATAGAAGTGGCTCCTGCTGTAAAAAGGCAGGTTCTTGAAACAAGCATAGGGTCACCAAAGTCATCCAGTCCTATCAGAATGGCTGCATTATCACGCGAGTCTTCATTCAAGAACTTAGAAAAGGAGAGGTTAAGGCCGGCACAACTGATATCTGTAGGCAACCAATCCACAAAAGATATGCTGGAAACTGCACACTCCACTGTAGCCGGTGCACGGCTTCAAAACAAGGGTGAGTTAAGAGCCTTTTGCAGCCTGTACATTTTTCCCCTTCTGTTGTCATACTGATTTTTTCTCGTTTCCATTACTCTTATGGGGATGGATTCAAGTTGCTCTTAGTTATTACTTTGGTCTGTGGGTATTCTTTTCCTGCTGTGTCTCCATATTCCCTCTTGGGGTAATAGTCATTGTTTTTGTATGTAGGAACATTGTTCAAGTCAAAGTCATTTGGTGCCTCAAATTCTAAACCCAAAGTTAAACTTGTAGATGAAGTTGTGCCTCAAAAGCAAAAGGGGGGTCAAGAGTATGCATCTATTGACGTGAAAGATAAGTCTGCGAGAATTATAGGAAAATCGATGTCGTTCAAATCTGCAAACTTAGGCCGATCAAGTTCCTCCGATTCAAAAGTTAAAATGCTTTCACCTAGGTTGGCCCTCGCCATCGATACAAAAGGATCAAAACAAGCGAAAGAGTGGACGGCATTCGAGAGGAAAAGTTTGTCCAGACTAGATCGCCCCCCAGTTAGTTCAACAACTGGCCCTTCTGTTTCGACGCCTAAGGTTGACCAAACATCTCGTGTTGAATCCAGTTCACTTCTAAGCAACAACCGAGATTTAAATGTTCAATCTGAAGGGAAATCAAGTACATTAAAATCAACTGTCAACCTAGCTCGTAAACCTGTGGAAATTCCCATTACTACAGGTATGCTGTGATTTCCAAGGATGGAGGGCTTTAAAGCAGTTCTATTTGTTTTCTTCAAGTTCACATTTCTACTTTTGCGTTTTTATATAGTTAAGTTGGTACTTTTTCCCTATTTTTTATTTGGCTTTAGTGAAGATTTGTGATATTTGTTTTTGTGCTTATATGTTGCAGCTGGTGTTTCATCGGCCAGTGGCATGTGTAACACTGCTATTGACAATAAGTCAAATCCTGTTGTGTCTAAAGATGAAGCCTTATCCTCTGGTTCTTTCACTACCGAGAAACCATCTAATAGTAGTGATGGAACTATGCAAGATGGGACTCGATGGCAGGAAATAAAGCATCAGACTGAGAAAATGAAGGAGAGCTCTATTCGCTCAAGGCCATCTGTAACCACTAGTTCAAGAAGTGCCTTCTGTCAAAAATGTAAAGAAATCGGTCATTCTGTTGAATTTTGCACGATTGGCAGTTCAGAGGCATCTGGTATGGATGTATCTGCAGCTAGAGGTTCCAGGGAGGAGACACACAGGGGCAGTAAATTGAAAGATGCAATTCATGCGGCTTTGCTGAGAAAGCCTGAAATGCAGAGAAAGAAGAGAGCACTGGATCAATCTGACGAATTTTCGACATCAAGCACAGACTTGAATTCAGAAATAACTTGCCAAGACCAAGCGTTGGTTTCAAATAAGTCAAAAACTATTGCATCTTCTGAAGGGAAACATGAAGAGCCGCAAGCAATTCCAGGCAGTTCCACCTTGGACTCCATGCATACAACCACCAACAATTCGATGCAGTATACTGTATTCACAAACAGTGCTAAGTTTTCTCCAAAAACGGGGGACTTAGATACATTAGTTCCTTCTACAATAAAACCTGTGGCGAAACATTTTATAAATCATGTTGCGGCCATATCACCTCAACTTTTGAAGATGACAGCCATTCCGGAATATAAATATGTCTGGCGGTAAGGATTGTCTTTGTTGCTTTTTACTAGTGCTTTTGGTCTGCATAATTTTGTTCCTTGCTCCCTACTTTTGGTTTCATTTGTTTCCTTGCTCTCCATATGTTGCTTTTGGGTGATGCCTTGATAATTTTTATCATGTACATGCAGTGGGTCTTTTGAAGTCCACAGTAGTGGTAGTGTTCTTGATTTTTGTGGAGGGATTCAAGCTCATCTGTCAACTTGCGCCTCACCAAGAGTTCCTGAAATGGTGCGCAAATTTCCACATAAACTTTCCCTGATCAAAGTACCTCGCTTGAGTGTATGGCCTACACAGTTTTGTGATGGTGGTGCCAAAGAAGATAACATTGCTCTATACTTCTTTGCTAAAGATCTTGAGAGGTATGTATGTGTTCTTTCTTGTCTTGATAAAAACTGATTATCTTGTCACATTTAATTTCTTTTTGTTCCTTCATTTGATCTATAATCTACATGTGGTACAGTTATGAGAGAAATTATAAGGGCTTGTTGGATGGTATGATCAAGAATGATTTAGCTCTCAAAGGAAATCTTGAAGGTGTTGAACTTCTTATATTCCCCTCCAATCAGCTTCCAGAGAATTCCCAGCGTAAGGACACATTTGAGGCTCTGTTGTGTTATCCCATCAATATACTATCAGAACTCATGGGTTGATATGAACACATAAATGCATGTACCATGTTTGGGAATATTCATTTAAAAAAAATGCACAGATATAATATTCTACCTATATATGTCTGCATATATGGATGTATGTGCGTATGAGAATGCAATTCTCAACGTAGATGTGAAATTCTTTAGTGTTATTACTTCAATGTGTTAAAAATTAATTTAATATCACTAAATTTAGTATAAATTCTTTCCAAATATTAATGCTACTTAGGCCGATGTGATTGTGACTGTACAGCAGTGGCGGTGAGATCACCGCCGTGTTTGCTGGAATCAAGGGTCGATTAATACTTTGCCTATTGTCTCAACTCTTTGAGATTTCTTCTTTATTTATGTTGGAGAATATCTTTCCTTAAATCATTATCTAAAATTTGTTTGCTGCCATTGACAGGTTGGAATATGTTATTCTTCTTATGGGGTGTGTTCAGAGCAAGGAGGACACATTGTTCTGATTCGTTCAAGAAGTTGCATATTCCCGGTGATAGTGTGACGTCAGTGGACAAAAATGCCTCCAATACTGTCATGATGACATCAGAGAAGTGTCTGGACAAAGAGTCCTCTGATGACAGATCAAGTAGTGCAATCGTAGCTTCGAGTGCACCTGATCAGACGTTTGACGGAATATGTGGAGATTATGATGATCAAAAACTTTCTGAATCATTGTATTCAGGTTTAACTGCAAACTCAGTGCGGCATGATAGCAGATGCGACTCCAAATGCACAAGCGACGTGAGTCTTTTTGTCAAGATGAGATGCGCCAGCCCCCCTTTGGTAAGTATTTCCTTCCAAATGTAACCTCTGGATGAATTTGGAAACATACACTGCTTGATAAAGTGACATCAAATGTGCCTAGTTGTTCCTACCAAATGGAAACAATTGAGTTGTATGTTATATACGTAGTTTTGTTGGGGTTCAGAGTCCGGTGCTTGTTTAGAATATTGTTTTCGACGCTTTGATAGAGTCTAGATTGGGCATTTTGTTCCAACCTGGCCTCACTTTAGATGGCTTTTGGCAAAGTTGAAAGACAATGATGATGCTCTCTCCCAAGGTGAGGGATGTACGTACTAGGAATGATTCCTGTGATCTAGGCGATTAAGTAGCAATTCTTTTTTTATCTGATTGAAGTTTATTTACTTCCACTTATGTTAGCAGATGTGATTTTAGATTTATCCCACTAATTTCAGTAGTTGTTAGTGTTTGCCGGTAGGCCATTAAACCATATATTGGAGAATGTTCTTTCTGAAAGAAGGTGGTATGTTTGCATTTGGATCTATACCCTCCCACAACGTTGTAATGTCCCTGCCAATCCACACGCTTGATTTTCATAGTCACTTTCTAGACCCACATTCATTCAGTTTTGTTCAAGCTGAGCTAATGCAGCTTCCCGAACCATTCTAACCTCTGTTCTTTATGGGTTTTCTGGTAGTCTATTGTTCTCTGAACTAAAACTCGACCTTAAAGGTAATCCCCTTGTTTTCTTTTGCTGGTCAAAATGTAATTCTTGTCTTGTCTTTTATATTACTAATAGAATGTACACATATGCGTCACATGCAGACATGTGAAGTCAGGATTAATGTTTTTGCAGAAGAGATTTTTTCTAATCTTTGCCTTATTTCCTTTGGCTATGAGCTTTTTCTTGTAAATTAATGGTGGTTTGATTTTCAATTTGAAACTTGAACAAATTTTTTAATTGAAATCTAGTATTTATTGTTTACGTATTTCCTTTTGCAGCAAGAAAAGAGTTCTGCAGAGCACAGGCTGCATGCAGAGCTGAAGCTGTCTCCAGAAGTTGCTGGAGCAAACTGCAATATAAGTGAGAAAAGGCAACTGAATTACGATGCCTCTATTGGTGGGAAAGATTTTTCGTCCTTGAAGGCTCTTCCATATTCGAATGAAGATTTAGGAGTTAAAGGAGTAGTGTCTGAGGATAAAACCATTGATGCAAGAGTGGGTGCCACTGCAAGCGTCAATGATAAGAGGGTGTCAGATGAAATTAACAGAGGCAGGGATCAATATAAACATGAGAGGGATTGGAGCACCAAAGGGATCGAGAGTTGTCAATCTACCGAGAGGAAACGACCCCACATAGCTCTTTCAGATGGAGACCCTCCAGCTTCAAATGCTCGGAACATTCCATGGAATGGAGTTAATAACGTGCCGGTAGATGGAGAAAATGGTGGAAAGAAGCAGAAGATTGGTCAGGGTGACATGTATGGAGGTAATAGCTACAATTGCAGAACTTCTCTTGGTGGGATCGGACCGAAAGAAAGGGATGTGGGTACGTGTTTGTCAGTTGAGGAGAAGATATGCGTTGAAGCTTGTGAAGAGAAAGTTATTCCAGAGGACTTGGGAACCACCACCGAAATGCGCTTCTTTCCTGTTGATTCTCGTCAGGGTAACAATAGCTGTACACCACTGTGGAAAAACTTACCTGCAGGAGGAGATGATGGTCGGCTTCTTGATGGGTCTCCAAATCTGGAGCTTGCCTTGGGAGCGGAGACTAAGCCACAACAGAATAAGGGAATGCTGCCTTTCTTTGTTGGGTTTGTGGACAAGAAAAATAACCAGGAGAAGCCTCTAGATAAAGCGGTAGACGGTAAAGAGGGTGATGATGATGATGATTCTGCTTCCCTTTCACTCTCTCTTTCGTTCCCATCGTTTCCAGCAAAGGAACAACCCGTTAAGCATGCTTCAAAATCGGAGCAGCTGCGGCCAGAAAGGCACCATGTGAATACGTCACTGCTCCTTTTCGGAAGCTTCTCAGACAAATAGAGGGAGAACCAAACTCAAAAACTCGTGCTTTGTTTTATGATGTACATTACCATGCTTCACATGATGATGACGTTTTTCTTGGGCGTTATAGGAGGTCCCGTTTTCCACCTGTTCATATTCATGCATAATTTACTAATAATTCCTCTTTACATCTACTTTTTGTTACTTTATTATTATTATTATTGGTTTTAATCTTTAGGCTTTTAAATTTTTGGAGTGCGTTGTCATGACTGTTTGTATATAAAGAGAATGAAAGCCGGCATAATTTCCAGAGGAGGGCGTTGGCGTTTTGTTTTATGTTTTTGTTTCCTTTCTTAAATCTCACTAATAAGTGCTGGTTTTCCTCTCTCCCTTAAAACAATTACTAACAGATTTAAAAAGCCAACTGTGATATTATTTATTGCAAATGAAAATTAAATGAAAGTAATTTGTATGTAATGTGAAATATTTTGGGGCTAAACGGTATCTAAACGAAAGGAAAGATAGAGATTTGCGTAATGCTTAATGTTACCATATGTTTTGTAATCTCGATAAAGAATGCTATGTGCCTTGTTTCTGTCCCTCTCTCCAGATCGCTCTGGTAAATTGGCTGAATTGATTTTAAGGTTAAGTAGATAGTCCATGGGTTCGTTGAAAAATCAGTTAGAACTTGAAGTTGAAACTTAAACATTGAAGCACTCTCCAGATCGCTCTGGTAAATTGGCTTAATTGATCTTAAGGTTAAGTAGATAGTCCAAGGGTTTGTTGAGAAATCAGTTGGAATTTGAAGTTGAAACTTAAACATTGAAGCATGTGAGAGTTTTAAACTGTAGCAAACTATTGTATAGTAACATATGAGAGCGTTATATTATAACAAACTATTATATTGTAGTATGTACGAGATTTACATTGTAAGTGTATACCTTGTTTCAAATTGACGTGGTTTCAAGACGTTCAAATGCCGGACAAAAAAATTATAACAAACAAAAGACTTCCATTATTTTAAAATATAGATAAATATATGTATTTAAAAAATTGATTAAAATTTGAGTCTTGAATAAGCATTTTTTTATCTTTAAAAAATTGTATTTGTGTAATTTAACAGTAGTAGTGTGTGTGTATGTGAATATATATATATATATATTTATCCATTAACGCAGGATTCTCTGCCATTTGTATCCTTTGCTTCCTAATAGTATCTGTCACAAATATTTGAGTTAAGAAAATAAAAAATAAAAAATAAAAACGAAATACATTATATAAGGGTTTGCTTTGTCTTTCGTTGTTTCATCTTACTTCGTAAATTGCTCCAGTTTCTCTCTCCAGGTCTCTCTCTCTCTCGGTACTCCGTCTCTCTCTGGTAAATTGCTTTATCAAGCCATTCTAATGGCGGCGACCTGCTTTGCTCCTCCTTTGTCCTCGTACGGTAAACTTCTTCCTCTCTCTCTCTCTCTCTCTCTCATGTAGTCTATCTCTTTCTTTTCTTATTTCTTTTACTTTTTCATTTTTCAATTCTTCCTGAGAAGGCTCGCAATTCGACATCTAATATAGTAATTTCTTAGGAAAAAAGAAAAAAATTGTGTTGAAATTCGTAATTGAAGAAAAAATCATAACTAAAAAGGAAAGAGAGAGATGAGGTTATTACTCTCAAATTGGGATTTGGAGAACAGGATTGTTGAATTAAATGAGAATATAATATTTATATTTATATTTATATATGCATATACATGTAGGCGGATCTCAGCTGAAGAGTCGTGAGGTATGTTCAGGCAAGTCGAGGTCATTCGTGAAACCTCCAAAATTGGCAATTCAAACGAAAACCAATCGCACTTTCTCAGTTCGTGCAGAGTACCGGTATATCATAGTTTTCGCTTTAAACGACATTATTATCTGTTTTGTAAATGGGCGGTTGGGGAAGAAGCTTGCTGTTGTCGTTTTTGGGTGATAGGTGAATGATATATGATGCCATACTGTCACCAAAAAAAAAAAAAGCCAAAGCCAGTAACAGCTCTAAATTTGCGACCGGAAATTATGCTGGGATGTGTGAGGACTTTACAATACAGATTTTTTTTTTTCTTTTAAGGGGAAAAAAATAAGTAAATGAAGATTGTGGCTCTTGTGGTTGGTTGAAGAAAATTGTTTCCGTTTCTTATCCAAAAGAACATCAATATTTCATGATTTGAAAGGTTCAAAATTGCTTTTTATGAAATTTATTATATTTTGTTACAAGGTAGAAGTGATATCACTACTGAATGACTTAGCTGTAGTTTTCGTTATTTTTTTATCACAGTCGCATGGATTTCGGCCTTGGCATCCTATATGCAATCTCATTTGCTTAATGCAACACTCAACATGTTGCACTGCTCTCTACTCATCTGTCCCCTTTCAAATTTATTGTTTATTTCATTTTAATATCTGCAGTGACGGTAATAAAGGAGGAGGTAGTGATTTCTTTGCTGGTTTTCTTCTTGGAGGTGCTGTCTTTGGGACTTTAGCTTACATATTTGCTCCACAGGTGATTTGATCTACCACTTTAAGCTATGAAATTCACTATCCTCTCCATCAGATTTAGATAAAAAAGTATGTCATGCAACTTTAATAAGTATGCTTGTGAACTGTGACCTAGCAAAACCGCAAATATGGGGGATATATGCAACCTGCACAATCAGCAAACATTTCACATATGAATTGAATCATCAGCCGCTCAGATTTGCTTTCATGACTAAATAGAGTAGAACCATAACCATAGAACTATGTTCTTTCCACCGTGCCTATTTGAAAAGTTATGTTTTTGTTGGATGAGAGAGAAATTTAAAACTATGTCCTGCATGTGTATGGAAGAAAGAACGGTGGAATAATTGTGATTTTACTTGTATTAAGAGGTGAATAGGCCCCAAACGGAAACATCTGCACTTCGTTTGGGAAATCAGTTTGCTACAATGTAAAACTCTCACATGCTATAGTAGTTTGCTATAGTATATAGCTTAGTTTGTTAAAGTATAAAACTCCTACATGTTACAGTGTTTAGGTTCTAACTTCAAGTTATAACTGATTTTCCAGACAAACCCATATAAAACAGAGGCTTGACAGGTCAGCAATTCGTATTGCGTATCATGTTCGTGTCAACATGATTACAGCACGGCATGATTAGGCTGAACACGAATACAACATTATTAATAAAAATGCTTGATCTGCAAACACAAACACGACCTAACTATGGCACATGTAACACGGCACGACACAATTAACACGATTACTAAACGGACTGTGATGGATTGACACAATAAAAACGCGTATATGATACGTTTATGACCAGTTAATTAAAAATAAAAAAATAACAAAAGAAAAAAACTACAAATATTTCAAATATTTTTATTTTTAAGTTTAAATTTGCTATAAACGGGCGGGCCGTGTCGTGTCGTGTCAATACGTTTACGGTCCGTTTAATTAAACGTGTTAAAGCATGTTAACGTGTTAGTACGAATCTAATTTGTTTATTTTTCATGTTATTCGTGCTAACCCATTTATGGCCCAATTAATAAACGTGTGGTCCAAACTCGTTTATTTTGTGTCATTTTTGTATCGTATCATCGTGCCGTATCCGAAATTGTCAGCCCTACCTAACACACTTAATCATAATCCTAGATATGATGGGACTAGAATGTTTCTATTGGGCTGTTTAGAACAATGGTTGAAACCATTGATTTGAACTGTGAGGAATATAAAACTCCACATACTATAGTAAAAAGCCCCAGTGTAAAACTCTTATATGTTGTAGTTCTTAAACCCAAATTGATTGTTTAAGTTACTCTCCCAAACACCCTATATATCTCTCTCTTTGCTTTGAAATTACAATGTTAACTAAATCCAAACTGGGTCTAAAGTTTTTTTTTTTTTTGGAATTAGGGTTTTAGCCTTTGTTTAGCACTCAGCTTTAACTCATCAATTCTAACTGTGAACAATGTAAAGCTCCAAACAAGTGCAGTAATAAAATAAAAAGTTGTCATAGTATAAAGCTCTTACATGCGACAATTCTTAAACTTAAAACTTCAGTTACAATGAAGCACCAAACCTGTTTCAGCATTGTTAGGAGCATGTGTCTACATATGTCTATGCAGTATCTAGTTTGTCTGTTGAATATGTGTCTTTTCAAACGACACGCAAAATATAACTTAATTTTGAAGTTGAAAAAATAGTAAAACTGAATCCATTGTTTGTTAATTGATACATGTTTTGTGCTTAAGATTGGCTTGAGCATTGCTAATTTTATTTGGTTATCAGTTCATCTTCTGAATTGCTATCTGATCATAGGTTGTCCTCCCTCCCTTGTTGTGTGTGTGTGTGTTTTGCAGATTAGAAGGTCATTGCTAAATGAAGATGAATATGGGTTTCGAAGGGCCAGGAGGCCAATATACTACGATGGAGGTTTAGAGGTAAGCTATTGTTGCTGTTGGTTTTTTTTTTTTTTTTTTTTTTTGAAATAAAATAAAAGAATATATGTAGGAGTGAGTTAGTCTGAATGTGATGGTTTATGTTAGTATGAAATACAACTCTGTTCTCAATTCGCTGTTGTTTTTCCCATGTTTTCTGGAGAGCAGAGAACCAGGCAGACCTTAAATGAAAAAATTAGCCAGCTCAATTCAGCAATTGACAATGTGTCTTCCCGTCTGAGAGGCGGAAACAATTCTTCAACAGTGCCAGTCGAAACTGATCCTGAAGTAAAGGCTACCATGTGAATTGTGAGACGACGTTTCTGCAAGCTTTGGGTGTCGATGATGCTTTTGGCTGATGGAATCTGAATCGCTGAAAGACTACAAAAATATTCATACACAGATATGTAACTAAGTGGTCTTGCCTTAATTTTGTTTGGAGGTGGTTTGAATTTCAGAACTTGGTCCAGTTGACGAGTATAGTTGAACCTGCTGTAACTTGTTTGGACTTTTGGATTACAAATTAATAATGGTTATAAATCTCTGGTTTCCAGAAGTGTTTTTGTTGATGGGATCGGCCCTTTTTTCTGTTCTTCCCACAGATGAGCAGTAACAGACACTAGTACTTGTTTATCATTTCCTCCTGGTAATTCAGGATTATCTAAAATACTAGAGATAAAAATTAAAAAAAAAAAAAGGCGTGGGGTTTAGAAGGGATGTTTCCTTCCTCTTTATTAAGTTAATTGAACCCTGAGATTGTTCGCTCACTCAATTAATGAAGTTGAAAATGAACATCAACATCCTTTTGAAATTAAATAGAGATGGTCGTTTTTATTACGTTACATAAAAGCTATGTTGTGGCCAAGTTACTACCAAATCTTTATAAGAACCTTCACACAATCGTCCTGCCCCAGCAGTTGAAACGCTCTACTCATATTTGCCAGTTGAACTTCATGCGTCAAAAGTTCATCGAGCCGGATTTCCTACTCAGAAATCAGCAAAGCAAGAGTTTCAAAACCACGTATGTTTCGATGGATGCTCGGGAAGCATGTCATTGACGTGTCTGATACACAAAGCCAGATCAATCCCTGTGCATACTAGCATGCACCAAAGAAAGAGACACATGAGTAATGATTCATGTGGCACGACCTTTGTCATCATGCGTATTAAACAATTTCTAATAACGAGCAAATATGTCATCAAAATGGAGCTAATAAAGGAAGCTTGATGGGGTTTAAAAGATCTGTAGAGATAAGTCACCTTATTTTTGCATTTGTCAAGGGGAAGGTCAGTCTTGGTTTTGAGCCCTCCAAAAATGGACCCTTCAAGGTTCTACCACACGAAAGTGCAAGATGAATAATTTGTAGGCTTGTTACGTTCGACGTTCTGGCTGTTATTGCTTCTCCTTTGGCCTGGCAAGAAGAAACTCACAAAAGCTTTTTCTTTTCTCTCTCTTTTTTTTTTTTTTTTCGTCATTTGCAGCTTTGAATATGAAAAGCATAGCAAGAGGTTTAAGCATACTAGTTTAGTGGCTTCAAGGGCTTCATTGGTGAAGGCCAGTGCACTCAAAGCAATAATCCACACCCAATCCACTAGTCATGTCTTTGATTAGCTGGAAAACAGTTTTATCAGAATCATGAAGAGGATTTATAAAATCAGTCATTCCAAATCTTTCTCCTTTTCCCCATTTTCCCTGGATCTTGTGAATGCCAATGATCTAAACTATCGATAGTGGAGAATAGATAACAGTAGTTGAGCTTACCCAACGCCCTCGTGGCCGGGCACTCGAGGAAAATACATAAAAAATAAAATCACGGTAAAGCCTCAATGTTATAGTAGCTAATTACTTGATCATAGACATAATCTGGACTTTTTAAAGACAAAGAGAGTACTAAAAAGGAAGATAGGTGAGAATCCTTTGGTGCACAAGACGTTATCAGTATGGCAGATCTTCTGACCGTTTTGGTGGCTCCACTTGTATTTCTTCCACCTTTCCTTCCTCTCCCATTCCCCAGCACACCACGCCTTCATAGTTCATACATATTACATTAATTACATTTCCAACCAAAATACCATCATTATCATATCATGTTTGGATTAGTTATATTTTCTGATTAGAAACAAAACGATGAATTTACCTTTGCATGTTGGAAGTTGTGAGGTGTGGTTTGACACTATTGAGCGGAGTTTTTGTTGTTCACGCAATTACAAATCAGAAGAGAACTACACAATTCCTTTTCCCATCAGTACCAGCTGCAAATGTACCATCCCTATACATATTTGCATGAATATAGATCACAGACTATAGACTGTCGGTGTCGAAAGCACTAATTATATGTACCAATCAAAATAAATTATTTAACTGTGTATATCGTTATCATATATTAAATGATGTGATATACATCCCTAAATTTTTGTATGTATATAGATCATAGACTATGGACTATCGTCAACGAATGCATAAATTGTATGTACCAATAAAAATGGATTTTTGATAAGATGCGTGCAAGCATATACGGTCGCAAGTAATAAAGTGATCCAGAATTCGGATGTTGATCCCATAAGAATTGTGTTAATTTTACATTAATTACTGAAATTGATTGGTTTTAAGATTAGTTGGATGATTGGATAAAGTAATGAATAAAAGAAACTAAGAAAAATAACTAGCAAATAAAATAAAATAACGAAAACATTTAACTAAAAATACTAGAGCATCAATTTCACCTTGATTGATCTACATTAATTTTATTATTAAGTAAATCTCATGTTAATTAGTCGAGAACCTCTTAATTAACCCAATTGCCTTTCTCGAGTGTCAAATTGGATAGTATGCTCAAAAACCCAATTCCATTATCTCTATCTAGAAACAACTAATTTTTATTAATTAAGCTCTAGTTCTCTTAATGACTATAAAAAAACTATAAATCTCTCAATCTCATAGTCACATAGATTGTATTTTCCACAATCCGTACATGAAAATTTCCTCTCCTGAACATCAAACCCCACATAATAAAATCATCTAATTCATTGACCAAGTGAATTAGAAGTATTAACAGTGTAACAACACAAGTTAACCATGAAAACCACTTAAAATAACTCAACACTTTTTAATAAGGCAAAATCAAAACTCTAGAAAAATAATTACTCCATAACTAAAATTAAACAAGTCAAAATTAAGCGTTTAACATGTACAAATCATAAAAATATAAAGAAGAGAATGAAAATGAAAAAAAAAAAACCCATTTTGGAGTTTTCACACGCTCTAAGCACTTCATCTTCTTCTCCTCTCTAACTTTTTGATCTTTAAATGCATCTTCCATGATGATTTATTGAAGAGAAAGCCAAAATCTAAAACTCCAACTAAAATCCTAAGCTAAAACAAAGAAAATATTTTTTTACTTTTCTTTTTCCCCATCTTCTTTTTTGCAATGAGCTCCAAACTCCTTGGGAATAGGGGTGAACAACGGGCGGGTTTGCGGTTTTCGGGCGGGTGCGGGGCGGGTTTTTTAAGTGGCGGGTTGGCGATTAACCAACCCACAAACCGCCCATGAAGTGGCGGGCGGTTTCGGTTTGGGGGCGGGCGGGTGCGGGCGGGTTGGGCGGGTTGGGTCTACACTAATATACAATATAATTTTTTGAGCTCTTTTTTATTAAAAAAAAGTGAAGAAAATTTGTAGAAAATATAAGACGATAATGTATGAAGGATTCTCAATAACAACCAAGTTTGACGCCTAAAGACAATAACCATATTCACAACAAATTAAGAAACATAATCATTCATTGCAACAAGAAACATCAACTATATATGAAGTGATGAACAAAGTCAAGAATTCTTGTTCTTCCATAAAACCTGTTCATTGGGTTCGAAAATAACAGGATACTACAGATGAAATGATGAACAAAGTCAAATGTTCTTTTTCTTTTTAAAGAATGAGGAGTGGGAGAGGTTTAGATTAAATTTTTTTTTTTTTTTTTTTAAGAATTAGGCGGGCGGGTTCGGGTTGAACCCGCCCCCTAAAATTTAAAACCGTACCCGCCCGCCAACATATGTAGGCGGGCGGGTTGAACCCGCATAGTCTTTTTTTTGGGCGGGCGGCCGGCGGTTGCGGGGCGGTTTTTGTGCACCCCTACTTGGGAATGTGTGCCTCCTCCTCCAAAAGTGGATGCTTCTTCTTTTGTTTTGAGTGCTTAGGGTTTTAAGGTATTAGGGCCCATTTTAAGATCAAATCTTGGCCCTTAGATCAAATTTTGGGGCAAAATATGCTTGATGGGAAGCCCAAGGACATGCGGCCGCAAGGCTGGGGTGCATGGCCGTACAGAAAGAAAACGCACGGCCTAGCACATTAATGGGCGTTGTTTTGGCCTCTCTTTACTCCAAAATGATGTTAAAAATCCCGTTGTCCCATTTTATTATTTCTTATTAAATAACACTAAAAACATCAAAATAACACAATAGCTTGAGGATTTATATAATATTTAAGCTTAGAAAATACTTAATTTGTGAGTAAAAAAACTCACTAATCAATTTTTAAATTGTTTATATGGTTATCATGTATTAAATGGTTTGATGTACATCTCTATATATATTTGTATGCATATAGATCATAGACTATAGACTGTTAGTGTCGAATGCATTAATTATATGTATCAATCAAAGTGGATTTATGTGACAAATGATGTGATATACATCCCCATATATATATTTGTATGTACATAGATCATAGACTATAGACTGTCAGTGCCGAATGCTTTTATTATATGTACCAATTAAATGGATTTTTTAATTGTGTATATTGTTATCATGTATTAAATGGTGTGGCCCATATATATTTGTCTGTAAATAGATGATACACTATAAACTGTCGGTGTCCAATGCATTAATTATATACATATACCAATCAAAAAACGTATTTTTTATTCGTGTAAATGATGTGATATATTATCCAGATCTTACATATCTCTTTTGTATGCCGAAGTTTGTAGAAAACTGAGAAGAGAAAAATATTCCAAAAGAGCTTCAACCAATTGGTCTTCTTTGCTATTCTTTATGTACGATCGGAGTACGGGTGGTCGCACATTGTACAGTCTTCCTTTGGTAACTCTCCTTCTAACCATTTGAGAAAACTAAGAGCTAAGGCTTGCCAAACTAGAGTACTCACTTTTTGCTTCTCAAATGATCTAAATAACAATGAAAAATAGCTCTCCCTTTATAGGGGTCAGATCCAGGGTTATTTGTGATCAGATTAGGCTTCAAAATTCAAGTCTGGATCAACTTTTAATGAAAAACACGTCAAAACACGTAACTTGATTATCGTATGTTTGGCATGTAGATCTAGGAGATCAGCCTGCCAAACTAACTCCATCGGCCTACCGCACTTAGCCATTGGCTTGCTGACTTTGCGATAATCTAGAATCCTCAGAATATTTTATTTTTACATGGGAATCTTAGATAGAGCTTTAGTTTTAGTTCAAATAACTCAATAGAGAAGTTATCTGATTAAAATAGTCTTATACAGATAATCCCATATCAAATAAAAGATTATCCAAATAATTCAACATGTTTATGTTGAATTAATTCACAAAATTAATTCAATCAATAAACTAATATGAATTATTAAATCCACTCCTATCAAATTTCAGCCAATCTAATAATTAGCACAAGTCACCAATATGTAGGAAAAATATGTCGTATCGTTACGTGAATTATTATGAGTTAGCAAAAGGGACCCAATGGACATATATAGATTAAGCTCCTATAATTATAGAATAACATATCCCATATACAAAATATATAATTATCAACTCTAATGCTACTCCATTAAAAGCTTAGAGCTGCACTCTCAAACTATATAAAATTACAAAAGTTCAACAAGCTAATCATCCATGACATATCATAACGTGTAACATCCCTATAGGATATTCATAATCAGCTTAAGGATAAATTTTGTTTTATCTTTTTGATTATTTTTATATTTAATACCCCTCATACTAACTAATAAGCTCGTAGAAAGCCTATTTAGTTAGGATAAAGAGTATTAACCTTTCATTTACATTATAAATATTATGGTTTATTTAAAATATTCATTTCATTATCGAAGAGTTATGAAACTGTTGTTTCAACCATTTCCTTATTTACAACATATATAGTATTTCAAAATGAGATGTACAATATACTATCACATTCAGAGTTAGTAATATATCTGTTTACAAAACTATAGCAAAGCTACTAAGTTTGACAAAACAGAGTTTCAAAATAAGCTTCAAAAGCTTATCTAAAACATGACATATAAACAAATCATTGTTCGGCAGCTTTGGATACTTGGTCAACCTCTAATCCTATACATTCTCACCTATATCATAAGAACTATAATGAGCTAAAAGCTCAGTAAGCAGAAACTAATGCATGAAATGAATGAGAATGCAATCAGACATTTTCTTTTTTAGTTTTTTTTCAACAATTCTTTCTTCTTTTGGGTACCCTTGGAGTGTGATACTTAACTTGTAATGATAGGCTGTGGTTTTCGAAACCTGTTCATCATTTTGGCCAATGTAATAATAATAATATGGGGTTTCCATCTTGGTCTTTAGACCTCAAGTATTTGCCATGTGCAGTCTCAGTCTTTGTGGCTTTTCTTATCTTGGTTTTTAAATCTCAAAGTATTTACCACCCTTTGTTGGGTCTGCCGGTCCCACCTGTATTCCGTGTCTAATCGACTACTAATTAAGCACCAAACCTCCATTTTAGTTAAAAACCTCATTCCCTTTTTAGATCATATCATATGTTCAAATGTAAATGTCATGAATCATAAATGCATTTCAACAACCTATATCATTCTCAAATAACAACAATCTAATCAATGCACCTCAAAACATAACAGACATAGTTCTGGTGATGCAGAAAATAGTAGTTTCTACTTACCTCAAGTCGAATTTGCATTGAGTGAAAAGATCAATCCTCTTAGAAGATAAGATGTGCTAAAGGCCTAGCATTATAAAATCATATACCATTTAATTTTTCATAAACCATACTCATTGATCTAGGTTATAAGTTCATATTATAAGGGTTTTGTATGAATCAAACACAAAATAGGTTGAATATAACATTGTCAAAATGCACATCAATGTCCAAAGAACATGCTATACTATTAGAAATATATTAAACATAGAGATTAGGTGTTCCATCATCTCAACAAACATACATATCCATACATTTTTGGCTGCAAATTATAAATTATCAAACACATAATAATTTTTACAACTTTTTGGAAAAATCAAGTTTTTAATGAATCACTAACATTTCCAAACTTTAAATATCATTAAAGGAAGTATATAATCTTATAAAAATAGCCTAATACATGAGAATCAAGCATGGTATAAAACTGATTTTTCACTTAACCTAGTTTTACGTTTTCTTTCCATAAATTTAGAAATAACATTCTAACTAATTCCCATCTATCTACAAGCATTCAAAATTACTTAATAAGCACTTAGGATTAATAGAAATAAAGGAAATAATCATATTTTGTTAGATTTTTAATTGTGTAAAGAAACTTACTTAACAAGCTTAGTTTGAGCTCAAATCTATCCTAGCTTACTCTTTCTGCATCTATAATCATATATAACAGAAAATAACTTCATTTCATCATAAGAAACATAAATATAGATGTTAACTTGTAGCGCTTGAAATTAGGGCTCTATTAGAGGTCAAAACACTTGATTTTCAAGTTCAAAATGGTGAGAACTTGGCCTGGCTTCTAACGCCCGCCGTTTTCTTCTATGGACACTTATGTTAATTTAACGTTAGAATGTGATATTTTAGTACTATTATTATTTATGTTAAGCAAAATTAACATTTTATTTAATAATATCGCAGGTGACGGCCATGTGGGATCAATGTGCTTGAGATGTTCATGTCAAAAGTGATAATAAGCTTAAAGTATTTATTTATTTTTTTATGGGTTTCAATTTGCTCTAAATTCATAATCTTTATAATACTCCAGGGTTATGTATCCCTACAGTTATATTCTTGATGATGACATGAATTTTATTGCATATTTTTTTTATAATATTAATGATGCTATGATAATTACATATGTAGTATTTTTATTATGATGGCATTAAAAAATTGGATAATATCAAATGTCCAAGAGAATAATGTGATAATTAATATTTTTAGGGTTATGGAAGTAAATATTGTTATTATATGTAAGTAATTATGTAATAATTTTATATTATATTATAATATAATATTTTTATATACATTATTATATTATATTGTATTATATTTTATTATATATTAAAGTATATATATATATATATATATATATATATAAGGATTACATTTATAAGAAAAAAGAAAGAAACGGCACAAGCCGTGGAAAAAAAAAAAAGAAAAGAAAAGAAGAAAAAAAAAGAGAAAAAGGAAAAAAAATTGGTGAGGGGGGGAGGGAATTGAATTAGATTAGGATTAGGGTTTTCTATAGTTATCTAATCTCTTCTCTCTTATAAATCTATAAATATACCTCTAAGCTACCAAAGTCTTCATTCTCTTAATTTCTAGCCAAAGAAAATTCTCTCTCTCTAAAATTTTCTTAGACACTCTTTCTTTCTTCTCCACGTTTTCTTCCCTTCTCTCCCTTATTTTTCTGCAAACAATTGAATGAAATATTAGGTTTTCACTTAGAAAAATTCAAGAGAATTGAGAAGAATCATTTTGGAGATAAGAAACTCATTCTAGACTATTGTTGAAATTTTGTTTCCTTTATAATCCGACTCCCATAACTTTGTCTACAAATTTCTATTTGCTCTGAAATTTTAGTATGATGTTTATGTATATGCTATGTGATATATCCCAAAATATCACGTTTTTTAGAATTTTCTATACTGAGATATTAAATTTTCATTCTTTGCCACTCATGATCAAATTGTTGCTGATCGGTATTTTTCACAAAAGTGTAGTCAATGTTTAAATGGAAAACGACCTTTGATTTGAACAAAATTTTACAGAGATATTTATGCACATCTTAAGTTATGATATAGAAAATTTTGTGGTTATTTGATGAATATTTTATGAGTTTTTGAATTTTCTTTAAGATAGGTTTTTATGGCTGTCTATTTGGGACTTCTTGTTTATGTGACCTATTTGTATGGCTAAACAAATTTATTTGCTAATGAGGCTTTTTGTGGTATTGTATATATATGTTATTAGGTTTTCATAAAAAATTTAGCATTAAAGTAATTTTATTTTAAATATTGGAATTTTGTGATCATGTGTTGCTCACTGCTTTAGGTAATTAGAGTTTGTTTGGTCTCTGAATTCTAATGCATGTTTTGAATTGTTGAAAATTTATTTGAAGCTAATTTTTGGATATGTTATAGTTTTGGTGTATTATGTTAGTATTAGAATTATTACTATCATCACATGGATTCTTTTTATTGTATGTATTTCATGTCAATTGGTGCTTGAAAAGAGTTGATGATTTAGTTATTTTGATTAACTTCTCATTAAACCCTAGATTGGAGATATCATATATTTTCATATTTTATTATGTAGATCTTTATGGGTATATATTTATTATCAATTGGTATCATGTTAATTATGTGTTTAAAATTTTAGTTGAGGTTTATTGGGTTATGAATTGGTATTGAATTTTGATTTCTTAAGCCTACTTTTCATACAAACACCTAACAGCCGTCATGTTTCAGTGAATTTTGATTCAGTATTGCTCTGTTTATATTTTACTTATATTTTTCCCAAATGCTAGACATCTTAAGCTTGCTTTTGACTTTTGAATCGTTTGAATCAGAGTTTTCTTTAAATAGTTATGATTTTTCAAAGTTGACCTTGTAAGCTGTATAGTTTTACACAGACCCAAAAGTTAGATTGATTTTCGAGGACTTTTTTCTTCATGTAAATTATTGTCAAAATATATGTGTAATATATCAAATTCTTTGTTTTTGAGTTTAGTTTCTAATTCCATTGGATTTTGAATTTTTAAGTGAATAAAGGTCATTCTACCTACTTTTGGGAATTATACCCTAGGTTCATAAATTATGATTTTGTGCTTCTTGATATTATTACGTGATAAGGTGATGTTTAATGATAGTATGAGATATTTATATATTTCTAATAGTATTGCTAGTGACTTATGGTCAATATGAATGTTTGACAGGAACACTCTAAAAGGCGAGCACACCGAAAACCGCAACAACGTCACCCAAGTTAAGGTTTAGTAAGCAAGCAAGACAAGTAAGTACATTCTCATTTGCAACATGATAAAAGTTTACAAAAAAGTTTTGAGAATATGGTTTATGATGATTTTTAAGTTTGTTATTACATGTTGTTTTCTCATGAAAACTCTTGTTGCAACAAAAAAGTTTAACGAATGTTTCAATGATGAGGTATGTTAAAAGTATATCTATATATATGTATCACTTAATTAAGTGTTGCACACCCTATGTTTATGTTTATGTTTATGTTTATGATGTCCCAAAGGTTGGACTTGTCATGTTTGGTTTGGGATTAGCTACCCCTCCCTTCTCATGACGGTGCACCTACGATGATGATACTTATGGTGTAACACTTGGGCCCCAAAGATAAAATAAATGAAGTTTTTAATATGGATAATGTTAATGAAAGATATGTTCTATATAAAACTATGCCAAGTGCACTATTATGTTAATGATGATTATGATTATGATGTTTCATAATGATGTTCATAAAATGTTTTATGTTGTGAGATAGGAAAGTATACTTACTAAGCTTTTGCTTACTTAGTTTATAATCATGTTGCAGATAAAGGTAAGAGGACTATGGAATAGGTGGAGGGCGAGGACGGGCTTGTGGGCTATGAACGATGGATTGGAAACGAAAGAACGCCAAGAAAGAATATTTTTTTTTTCTGAACTATGTTTTTTATTTCTTTGAACGCTTAAATTTTTGCACTATTAAGTAAAAAGACTTGTTTTATATTTATTTTGATCTTGCAGAAGTTTGGTCTACCAAACTGTTTAAACAGATTTTAAAGTTTGTTTTGAAATTTTATTTGAATTATGGTTTGTTAATTTGGCATTGATAAACAAAAAAAAAGATTTGAAATATTTTTTTTAAAAAAATTGTATGTGTGAATCCTGGGATATGTTTATCAAATTGTGTTTAAATTTAATTGGTTTATCTTATAAATAATGATAACAAGGATGAAAGTAACGATTATTATGACGTCCTTAAAGGGGCATGACATGGCTTGTGTAACTTGAATTTCTATGGTGTTGTTTAAGTTTTCTTGAGCTTTAGGATATAGAAAATGGAGAGAAAGTAGTGAGGAGAGTGTTGGATCTTTTTAGAGTTGCTTGACAAAGAAAGAGGCAAAAATGAACATTTTAGTTCATTTGAATTAGTCTAAATCAGGTAAGAGAAGGGAGAAACTTGCTTGGGGGCTTTTGCCTTCTTTTTCTTGGGTTTGACATATGGAAAAAGTGTTGAGTAAGAGAATTTAAGTAATAGCTAGCCACTTAAATCTAGTACAAGCAAGGGTAATTCAATTTGCTATAACCTTGTCAACAAATCAATCAAATTGCACCATTTTGCATACTTTTAATTTCAATCAAATTTGTCTATTTCAAATATATAAATGGGCAAAACAATTAGTTAAGAATGCATTTGAAATGGAAAAACACTTTCTAATCAATTCAAATCAATGTCTCTAAACCGCTTAGGAGGTTTGTCCAGATTAAGATGGAGTCATCAGGGAAGCTAATGTGTCTCAGAGTAAAGTATGAAAAGCTACTGGATTTTTGCTTCCATTAAGAATAGATGGGTCACAGCTGGAGGAGGTGCAATGATGAAGATGCTCTGGTGGAACCACCAAAAAATGGCTTTGGCTATGGTGTAAAGTTGAGAGGTGTTGTGTCAAATAGGTTTAATAATACCTAGTGTTTCCAAGGCGGGTAGCCATGAAACTGCCAAGAAGGAACAAAAAAGCCTAGCCGAGTTGAAGCGACAAAGGCGATCTTCGATATCCACTCCTCATGTGGGCATGACACACGAGTCAAAAGATAGGTGTGATGATATAGTCAGCTATCCGTTGCTGTTGGGACATGTGGCAAGGAGGTGGCAGCCACGAAAGATGCTAATAAAAAGCTGTTATCTGGGAATAAGTTATCTGACTATAATAGCCCCCAAAACTCTAGAATAAACTACATTCACCATAACCCCGCCTTTTTGGATCGTTGCTTACTTGCTTAAACATGATTTCGTATTCTTAATTCTTACCTACAAGTAAGAAAATACTAAATAATTTTTTTCTTCAAAACATACTTAAAACTGTTGTGACTTTTGTTGCAACAAAGGTTAAAACATATCATAAAACTTGCCTTAACAATTCTTCAAAACATTTCATAAAATATATCTTTTAAAATGTTTTTCTAAAACATTTTTATAAGATATGTCCTTAAGTATTTACTTTATTAAAACTCTTAAAATAATTTAAACAGTGAAAATTTTTTCTTAACATAGCGAAAAACTTTTGTATTGGTATCCATACCCAACCTTCGCCTCTATCTTACCACGACACTAAGCTGTTCAACCAATCTCACTGGTCTTCTGTAGAACTACCTACAACATGAAGGAACTTGTAATGAGCTTTCACTCAATAAGTTCAAACTAATCTCACAAAATATTAAATATTTCTTCATAAAACTTACTTCTTAAAAATCTTTTTTGTAAAAACATCTTTCATTAATCATTTCTTGTAAAACTTATTTCTTGAAACACTTCTTGTAAATATTTCTCATCAAATGTTTTTATAAAACGTTTATCATAAAAACATTTCTTTGAAAGGAATACAAGCAAAGTCACAATGCATGATTCTATTTATGCTTATTCATAACTTTCAATTATCAATTTCTTATTATTATTCATTACTTACTTGAACTTCTTATCATCATTCTTCTTACTTGAACTTGTGGGCTTAAGTGTTCTTACCAATATTTCTTTGAAAGGAATACAAGCAAAGTCACAACGCATGATTCTATTTTTGCTTATTCATGAACTTTCAATTATCAACTTCTTATTATTATTCATTACTTACTTGAACTTCTTATCATCATTCTTCTTGCTTGAACTTGTGGGCTTAAGTGTTCTTATCAACATCATCAATTATGAGATCATAAACATAATGTTTTCCTTGTGAAAAACTTAAGACTATCGAACAATAACATAACTTATAAACCTCACATCTAGAAGGCTGGTATGACACTTACCAATCTTAATTTGAGAGTTTAGATTACCAATCTTGTAATCTTAGTGAACATTTTGGATGATATAACTTAGTGTCTAAAAAATTAAACATAATAATTGCATATATATTGCAAATCATAACTTGAACTTTTAAAATATTAAGCATAACAAATGCAAACATAATTCAAACATATAAAAAGCATTTGAAAATCATTTTCTTCATGCTATAGATGAGGTTTGAAACTTATCTGAGTAGCGCCCTAGCATTCCCAGTTTATCCTTTTTCTTCTATTAGTTGGCTTTGTATCCTATTCAAACAACACCTAACTATCAGCTAACTTTTCTTATTATCGACTTACTCGATTGATAATATAACTTAAATATTAAACGTTCATTCCTAATCCTTTCGCCTTGTTAACATCAATTTAATTCTCTATTATTAAACTTGAATGTTCCTTAGTTAAATTTCTCGTCTTTCTTAACTATTTTGTTACTTAACGTGATATGAAACATTTTCCATCTAAGAGCATTTTGCTAATTCAAAAGGTAGAAATATTAGTTTTCTTTTTGCGAAAAATCCATTTTATCAAAACTTTACAGTTTAGACATGTAATATAAAAATCTTGGCAATTTCGTCCTTGATGTGTTTCTCATTCTTTTCGTCATAAAAACTTTGGATTCTTTCAAGCTTAAAATCTATGATTTCTCACTGCCCAGAAAACCAGCATTTCATAATGGAAAAATCCATTGCCACATAGTTTTACGGTTTTGGCTCGACATACAAAATCTTGACTTTTTGCCCCCGAGACCAAAAATCACCCTTTTTTTTTTTTTTCCAAAACATCCAGTTTTTTGCAAAAATTAAAACTTATAAAAACTCTTTGATCAAACTCAAGCTATTTTAAAACATTTTTCTCGAATTGCCATTTTGAAATTTCATAATTAAATCTCATAAAACTCATAACTTAAATGTTGTGTGGAATTTCAAAAACCATTTATTACCTTTAATAGTCTTGATGAGATCTATAACTTTCATGTTTTAACTTTTTCCAAAATCATTCATCTTTTTGTGGTTTTTGGATGAGCAGAACCAAAATCTATTTTTTTTAGCTTGACCCGGTTAAAACTTGAGTGGGATTTCTTCACAAAAGTTGTTTGACCCAACGTTTCTAATAAGTCTTACGCTAAACTCATAAAATAATTCGGCCTCTGTGGACCTCAAACACTTAAATCTTTTAAAAATGCCCTTTTTCATACTTTTTGCATCTTAACTTTCTTTACTTTCTTTTTCTAAGGTTTAATCATATTTGAAATTTTCCAAACGCATTATCAAGCACATAATACTCTAAATAATCATGCTATAACATTCATTTTTCATACCATGGTCCAAAACATTTTATCAAAAACTTTAAGTTCTTTAACTTTGTGTTTAAGGTAAAGTTTATCATATTTTCCTTTTTCTTACTTAAAATCTTAGTTTGTCAACAATTCAATCACCTTACCAACTTTATAACACATAAACTAAATATACCATAATGTTTTCTTACATGCTATAGTCCATTATTTGCAACAAACGCTTGGAATGCATAAACTAAATCAAAGATAGGGTTTAGAATTTACCCAAGTGATTTTAAGGGTTTGTTCCTCCTCTTAAATACGTAAAATTTTGCTATTCCTTTTTGATATAAACCATGACGAAACCCCATTAAAAACTATCTAAAACTCAAGGAAAATGCTAAAAACCCATAGTAAAATATTAGAATTTTACCTTCAAATTTGACAATTCCATGATCATCAACACTTAAACTTACTTTATGGTTAGATTTGAGGTTGTATTTTATGAAAAAATATTTGAGAGAGTGGGAGGAGGAGGGCCTGCTTTGCTTAGAGAGGAAAATGGATTTTTTTTGCACGTTTCATGCAAAAGTTATGGAGATAAGACTTAATTACATCACTTAGGTCCTTGATTGAAAAATAACATAATCTATGAAAATGTTCACGATTAAAGAACTTTGCTCCACCACTTGTTAGAACCGGTTCCTTTAGGGGGATGTGACAAGTTGTCCGCCTTTTGGGTGGCATTTTGTCCACTTAAGCCCTTAATTGTAAAAACATTATGTCTAGGGCCTAAATTTCAAATATAACAATTACTTTCCACTACTCATGAAATTAGGTCATAAAGGAAGAGAAATGGCATTTTTCCCTCCTTTAGGCTGTCATCAAATGGCCCCACTTTATTTTTACATAGTTCAAATTTTGCACTGACAATATTTTTCTATACTATCGGTATATTTCTTACACTGTTATAAGTTTACTCAGCATTCCATGCATAATCTTTATACTACATTATTCTAATATTACATAATTTTATACTGCTTATTTTTTATACTGTATAATTTTCATATTTTTATGCAGTATTTTTCTTTTATTGTGTTTCTATCTTAAAAATTGTTGCATCATTTTCTATGACAATTAAGCTTTCTATCTTACTTTCACATCGTTCTTTTCTTATTTAAGACTATGACGTGATTTTTAACCTTAAGAATCACATATTTATTCTTATGAAATTTATCATAAAAATCAGATTTAAATGATAAACCTTTTGACACATATATTTCTCTTAAAATACTTAATAAATTTTTTACCATAGACTTTAGCTCACAAAATTTGTATAGAATTTACTTGACGTAATCCCTTAACTATTCCATATATAATACATTAGAAATTCTTGAGTGTCACATCCATAAGGGTGAGTTTGGTGTCACGTGCAGACATGTGACTGTTAACAAAAAATTAGATGGTCTAGGCCTTTTAAAGGCTGTAATATATGGGCCCAAAGCTGAGGCATAAATTAGAGGTCAGCCTTTTAATCAAAACGATGACCCTCTGGGCATTTTAGAAGATGCAATTGGGGCTAAAATTACACTCTAAAGTCTCTTATTTCTCATCAGGCTATGGTGATGCTTACTCAAAAAATTTGGAGTTATGATTTAGTGGCCAAGGCAAGAAAGTCAATGGTGGTCAAAAGAACTAGAAACGGAGAGGAAGAGCTAAGATTGATAGGAATGTGATGAAACCTTTTGATTTTTTAAGGGTAGAGTTAGTGGCTAAAGGAAATGTAGAGCAGAGGTTTCCTTTGAGAATGGAGCTAAGACTCATCGAATTTTTAAAGTTACCTCATCTGATAATCTAGTGGTGGGTCTTGCGATAAAAGCTTGTCAATATTAAACGTGAATAGAGAATACAAGATGAAATGTAACAAAGAATTGGAAAAAATTATGATGATTGATTTCTTATTTTAAATTTGCTTTACATGATGGGCTTATATATCCAAGTTCTGTAAACAAAGCATTAACTTACATCACAGCACACTGACTGATTACTATTGGAAAACTAACTGTAACTAATTGAAACTAACTTGTACAGCTCAACATATAACTAACTAATGGACTAACTAACTAACTGAAATATTAGCTATTGTAAAACTTCCCCTCAAGATGAAGTGTAAATGTCCTTAATAGCCATCATGCAAAGTAAGGGAAATAAGGATGATGCTGGTAAACGCTTGGTAAACATGTCTACAAGTTGATTTCGAGAACAAATGGGGAGTAACTTGATAGAACCAGTAGCAATTTTGTCTCTAATAAAATGGCAGTCAATCTCAATGTGTTTAGTGCGCTCATGAAATGTGGGGTTAGAGACAATATGAATGGCTGCTTGATTATCACAAAAAGAAGTGCTGGTAAGTGATGAGGAACACAAAAATCCTACAGCAGTTGTTTCAACCAAATAAGTTCGCTTATTGTAGTAGCCAGTGCATGATACTCAGCTTTAGCAGATGATCAAGAGATTGTGTTTTGTTTCTTTGCCTTCCAAGAGATTAGAGAATCACCATGAAAAATGCAAAACCTTGTGGTGGACTTTCCAGAGTCTGGACACAACCCCCAATCAGCATCTAAACATGCTTTCAACTTAATGGGAGATGAAGTGGAGAAGAAGAGTCCCTGGCCAGGATGAGCCTTCAAGTGCCTCAAAAGATAGTGAACAACTTGGAGATGAGGAACACAAGGTTGTGCAAGGAACTGGCTTAACTTGTGGACAGTATAAGTGATATCTGGCCGAGAAAGGGTCAAGTATAAAAGGTGTCCAATAAGTCTGCGATATTGGGAAAATTTTGATAGAAGTTCATTGTCAATAGCACTAAGCTTCATGTTAGGGTCCATTGGAGCAAGAGTAGGATTGGAAGCTAGAAATCCAATGCCTTCCAAAAGTTGTAGAGTATAGTGACGCTGAGAAAGATTAATGCCTTTTGTAGAACGACCAATTTTAAGACCAAGGAAATACTTCAGATTTCCTAAGTCTTTAAGTTTGAAGTGACTATGGAGGAACATCTTGACAGAGCTAATGATTGGAGGTGAAGGTCCTGTTATGAAAATATCATCAACATAGACTAATAGTGCAACAAAAGAGGATCCTGGTCCTTTGGTGAATAAGGAGTAATCAGATTTAGACTAACTGAAGCCTAACTAATTACAGATGCTAAAAATTTTGCATACCACTGCCTTGAGGCCTATTTAAGGCTATATATGGATTTATGAAGTTTGCAGACATGTTTTTCTTCTAACATGAGGTCTCCCTTTGAATGTGATATCCTAAAGGAAGGTCCATCTGGACTTCCTCAAAAAGATATCCATTAAGGAATGCATTATAGACATCTATTTAAATCAAATGCCAAGACTAATTAGCAGCTAAGGCTAAAAAGAGCTTCACAATGACTAATTTGGCAACGGGTGAAAATGTATCTAGAAAGTCCACTCCTTCCTGCTAAGTGTAGCCTTTGGCAACTAGCCTAGCTTTATGTCGATCAATTGAGCCATCTAGTTTGAGTTTGATTTTGTAAAACCATTTACAGCCTATGTTATGTTTCCCATGAGGCAGAGGAACAATAGACCAAGTCTTGTTGGCTTCCATAGCATCTTATTCAAGCTTCATAGCTTCCCTCCATTGTGGGTATCTAACTGCTTGATAACAAAACTGAGGCTCATAATGGGATGAGACATTTAGGACATATGAGTTATAGGATGGTGAGAGAGATTAATAGGTGAGGTAATTGGTTAAAGGGTATAGAAGTGATGGTGAGGATGCTTAAGTGTTATTACGCAACAAGAGATTACAGTTAAATTCATAGAGATAAGATAGTTGTTTGCGTATTCTAGAGGATCTTCTAGGAGGTATGATAGTGTTGTCCTAAGAAAGATGTTGAAGAAGGATGGATGGAGTTATGGAGGACATTTCAAGATAAAAGGCAGGTAATACAAGATTAGGGAATGGATCAACTAAAGAAGTTACACTTACCACAGAATGGAATGAAAACATGTGTTCATGAACAACCACATCCCTGGAGACAAAAATCTGTTTGGTTTGGATGTCAAGTAGCTTGTCGCCTTTAATGCCAGGAGGATACCCTATGAAAACACATGGTCTAGCTCAAGGTTGGAATTTTGTGTGATAAGTTGAGAGGGTAGAAGCAAATGCTAAATATCCAAATACTCTAAATGATGAATAGTCTACAACAGACTTATATAACAACTCATATGGTGTTTTGTGTTGAATGAGAGGAGAGGGGGTGCAGTTTATCAAGAAGATGGCAGTAAAAACACATTCATTCTAATACTGAATTGGAATCCTAGATTGAAAATATAAAGCTCTAGCAACATTAAGCAAGTGTTGATGTTTACTTTCAATTACTGAATTCTGTTGTAGGGTTTCCACACAAGAATATTGATGTAGGACACCTTTCTCTATGAAATATGCATCAAATGCTAATTCTCGAGCATTGTTAGAATGAAAAGCTTTAACCCTGTATCCAAACTAAGTGTCAATCCTATTAAAAAAATTGCGAATGACAGTTGCTACATTAGATTTGTGCCGGAGTAAGGACACCAAGTAAAACGAGTACAGTCATCAACCAAAGTTAAAAAATAACTATGTCCTGAATGAGCTATGATATGATAAGGTCCCCAAATGTCTACATGAATCAAATCAAATAGTGATTGAGACATGTTATTGTGAGATACAAAAGAAAGTCGCCTCTGCTTAGCTAGAGAGCATATGTAGCATGGTTTTGAACAATCAAACTTGGAACTTTGACAATGTAGTTGACTCCTCAACATATGCCAACTGAATGATAAGTGTCCAAGTTTGTTATGCCATGTTCTAGTAGAAACAATATTAACAGGATGTAAAGAAGTTGAATTTTATAAAGAAGTTGCATCCATGAAGTAAAGATTGTTCAGTTTGTCACCCCTGCCAATCATCTTCTTGGAACTGATTTCCATAATCATAAAGTAATCAAGAAAAAAGCCAACAGTGAGATAGGAGTCTGCTATTAAGACACTAACAAATAACAGATTGAACTTGAATTGTGGGACATATAAAACATCCCTGAGTATTAGTGTGGAACTTAATTCAATATCACCAACGAAATGGACAGAAATTTGAGTGTGATTTGGCAGGGTGACCATGGAATTTTGTACAGGAAGCATAGACAAGAAGGCTTCAGCATTTGAGCATATATGTTTTGATGCTTCTGAATCAATAATCCAAAATTGTTGACCTAAAAATGTAGGACTCATAGAAACTAAGAAACAAGTACTTGCAGAGTATGATGTTGTGGCAGTGTCCACCTAGTAAGCATTCTTGGTTAAGACATTGAGATGACTTGAGAGCATAGCCAAGAGCTATTGGTATTGATCAGGATTAAGATTCTGATAAAATTTCCAACATTGTTGTTGTTGTGTGCTTCTTCAAAACAAGGTTGATTAGTGACTTGATTGACAGTAGCTACGTGAGTGTTGGTGGATGAGGACCCTTTTTGGCATTGTATCCATGAATCTTGTAACACTTGTCAATAGCGTGGCCATACAAGTTACAGTGGGTGCAAGAGGGACGTTCTTTCTTGTGATTTTTATAACTTCCAGTGGCAGAGTGCTGAGCATTTTGAGTTCCAAAACGTTTAGGATTATCATTTCTTATAGCAAAGGCCATTCTACTAGACGAATTAGTAGGAAGTTAAACACTAACCTTCCTTTATCTTTCTTCTTGAGAGATCAAAGAGAACACCTTATTGATGGGTAGTAGAGGATCCATGAGTAGTAATTTGCCTCTCACTTGAGAAAAAGAGTCATTCAGGCCCATAAGAAAGGCCATGATGTAATCCGTTTGATAGTAAGAATTGAGGTCTTTGATACCACTACAAGTACATTTGCCACATGTACAGGTAGGCCTAAAATTGCTCAATTCTTCCCATAGAGTTTTCAACTTAGTGAAATAGACATTGATAGAATTTTGATCGTGGTTAAGATTCACAAGATCACGATGCAACTGAAATATTCTAAGGCCATTACTTTGTTGAAATCGATCCATAAGATCGAGCCAAATTTCATAGGCCGAATCTGAAAAAAGGACACTAGCAGAAATCTCTTTAGAAACCGAACTCAGAATCCACAAAATGACAACATTGTTGTTTCAAATCTAGGAATTAAGTAGTTGTGCATCGGTACCTTGGGACTTCATGATTGAACCATCGATGAAGCCTAACTTGTTTTTTACGAAGAGAGCAATGGTCATGGCGTGGCTCCAGGATGCATAGTTTTCGCCTGTTAGTTGTTGCAAAACAAGCATGATTCCAAGACCATCAGAATGGTGAAGAAAGTAAGGGCTTCATGGATCATTAATGGCAGATTTGCTATGACAGCCCGAGCATTTTTAATACATTAAAAATTCAATAACTTAAGGATTAAGTTAAACAAAAATATGTGTCACAAGCATTATAGTTTAATCTAATTTTTATGATAAATTCTATAAAAGTCAAAAATGGGATTTTTAAGAGTAAGAATCATGCCATAGCCTTAAATAAAGAAGGAATGATATGAAAATAAGTTGGAAAACTTAATTGTTGCAAAATGTGTTGCAACAAATGCTAAGACAAAAATACAACTTAAGAAAAAATACTATATAATAATATGAAAAATTTTACAGTATTAAAATAATACGGTGTAAGAAAGTACATTGATAAAGTTATGTAGTATGAAAATTACACTATATAAGTAACGCAGTGTAAGAATTTGACTATTTAAGGCTAAGCAGTGTAGAAATTAGACTGTTTAAGTTAAAGCAGTATATGAATAATATTTTTTAGAAAATATGGATGAATAAAGAATGCTATAGCAGTATAGAAGATATACCGACAATATAAAAAAATATTGTCAGTATAAACTTAGACTGTACAAAGTTAGATAATATTGAAATTACATTATGTGATAGATGAAAATAAGTATGGGAGGTTGTGGGACCTCATGAATTATATGGAGAAGAATACCGACAGTATAGAAAAATACTGTTTGTATAAACTTGAATTGTGCAAAAAATTTTACGGGACCCACCAAGGGGACACCTTAGTGGTTGAGATTAGGCCACCACACATCTTGATGTGGCCCAATCTCTTGAAGCCAAACTAGCCTTATGTCATGATTAAAGAGGTGAGTCATCAAATGAGATTGAAATTACCAAAACACCCTTTGAGGTGCCCAAATCAAATTTTGGCAAGTTGCCCCAACTTTTATTACAAATGATGCAAGGTGATGACTCATGATGATGAGTCATCAAATTGGTTAAAAAATCAAGCTTTAAGCATGCTTGGTTTCAAGGCTATAAGAACCAAAAAGAATGAAGCAAAAATGTCCATTTCTTTCCTCCAAAAACCACCCCTCCCTTATGTTTCTCTCACTCAAAATTTTGATGAATTAAGCCTTCAAATCATCTAAGGAAGCAAAGTTAAGAATTCTAGAGGAAGATTAAGGAGTTTTAAGGGAAAACTCAAAACTTTACCTATTGTGTACTAGGGTTCTTGATCAAGTTTTTGATGGAATTTTTACGGTGTGGTATGGGCTTGATGTCAAGGGAATTTGGAAGTGCTAAAAAGTGACGACAAGCCTTTTGGGAATGATTACGTAGAGTCCTAGTCTCACAAGTTATGTTAAAGTTTGTATTTTTTTTTATGCATACCATGTGTTTGATAAAATGTTTAAGCTAAGGCATGTATGGACATCATGGTATGAATAGTTTATGTTTCATTTTGATGGTGATGATGATGGAAAGAAGGAAAGTAAGGGTAATGAAAAATGGTTAAACTTTGTAAAGTTTAACTATTTTCAAAGGAATGGGATTTTGAGGGCTTTATAGGCTAATTTAGGTTTCAAATATGGCATAGGATCTGCCAACACAGTGAGGGAAACAACTTTTGTGAATAAAGTTTTGTAAAATTCCATAAGAACTAAATTCCAAAGCTTTGCTAAAGTTCGGCAGATTTGAAAATCAGTTAAAAAGTCTATTGTAATGTTGAAACTTGAGAAAATTTAAAACACAAAGTTGTAGAACTCATCGAAACTATTAGGGCAACCTAAACAGATTGTCAAAATCCCATACGGTTGAGGAGTTATGAATTTTACAAAATTTTAAGCACAAAATTTCAAGAAATGGAAACATTATAGAATGTGTAGAATTTGACCAAGGAGCTTTTGTAAGTTTTATTCCTTGTGAAAAACTGAATGTTTTGGTATAAAGTGATCGTTTTTGGTTCCGGGGGCAAAAATATAAATATCTTTGTATTTCGAGCCCAAACCGTAAAATTGTATGAAAACTAGGTTTTCACTAGGGAACGTTGGTTTCCTACACTACTATAGGCAGTAAGTAATCATAGATGCTAAGTTTTAAGGGATTCAAAGTTTAATCAAGGAAAAAATGAAAGAAAAACGTTAAGGACAAAATGGTCATTTTATGAAAATGGCAAAAACGGACCTGAAACGCCCGATGTTGGAAAACACTCCTTCATGGGAATTTTTTTGTAACATGTACATAATAAAATGTTAAAGTTAAGCGATGAGTTTTATAAAGTTACGAAGTTGATGAAAAACCCGATAAGGGTAAAATTGTCATTTTTGAGGAAATGGCTAGAATGGAGTTGAGTACTCCAAATTAGCATAACGCTCTTAAACAAAAAATGTTTCATAATACATTAAGCAACAAAACCATCACGTGAGACAAAAAATTTAATAAGGGATGTTCAAGTAAAAGAATGATAACCCGATGGGTTACAGGGTTAAGTAAAGGGAAAAATAACCTGGTGGGTTACAAAGTTAAGAGCAAGGTAAACCAATGGTTTATAAAGTTAACTAGAGTGAAAGGTAAGGTAACCAGATAAGGTAACCTAGTGGGTTACACAGTTAAAAGCAATGGAGAACAAAGTAAAGAGAAGGGTACACCGATAGAGTACCAAGTTAAGTTAAAAGGAAATAACGGTTAATGTTTAAGTTTTATTATCAATCGAGTAGATTAATAAAAAGAAAGTTAACTAATAAGTCAGGTGTCATATGATCAGGACACAAAGGCCGACTAATGAAAGGACAAGGAAGGAAATGAGAATGTTAGTGCTATAAACAAGTAAGTTTAAACCTCACCTACAGCATGAAGTAGATGATTTTCAAATGC
This sequence comes from Artocarpus heterophyllus, assembly GCA_025403435.1. NCBI lineage: Eukaryota > Viridiplantae > Streptophyta > Magnoliopsida > Rosales > Moraceae > Artocarpus > Artocarpus heterophyllus. The sequence continues at coordinate 196,362 of JAJQZP010000397.1, forward strand.
TTATATATATGTTTGCAAATGTGTTTGCAATTGTTATGCAAGTTGTTTTTAAAGTGCGTTTGCATTTGTTATGCAAAAGATTGTAAAGTTCAAAACAAGATTTGCAATGAAATTGCAATTGTTATGTTTAAAGTATATTTGCATTTGATATGCATAATGTTTTTAAAGTTCAAGTTATGATTTTCATTGTATTTAAAGTATGTTTGCCCATGAAATGCACAATGTTTTAAAGAGTACAAGTTATGATTTGCAAATGTGTTTGTATATGATGTGTTAGCATTTCTTATGCTCACCAAGTTAAAAAGAAGGTAAAGTAAAGATAAAAAGAAAGTGTCGTATCAGCCTTCTTGATGTGAGGTATACAAGTAAAGTTAAAGTTTGACCTCCTTGATGTGAGGTACATGACCTCGGTGTTCGATGGTCTCAAGTCTTCCACAAAGGAAGCATTATTTTTATGATCTCACGATTAATGATGTTCGTACAAACACTAAAGTAAGATAAGGAAAGTTAAGGGATAAAGATAGAAAGTTAAAGTAAGAAAAGAACGATCATAAGATGCTCATAATTGAAAGTTCATAATTGAGCATAAATGGAATTATGCATTTTGATTTTGCTTGTATTCCTTGTTATGAAATATTTATGTGTTATGTTTATAAAAAACATTCTGAGAAATGTTTATGAAAAACATTTTCATGTTTACAAAAAAAGGTTTATAAATGACATTTTATGAAAAACGTTCAAGAAATATTTTATGAAAAAAGTTTCAGAAATGTTTTATGAAAAACGTTTTCAAAAATGTATATGAAAAACATTTTAAGAGACAAGTTTTATGAGAAAAGTTTTTAAAGCATGTTTAAATGATTTGTGAGATTACGTTTGAACTAACTGAGCGTAAGCTACAAAAGTTTCTTCATGCTGTAGGTAGTCATAAGGATGACTAGTAGGACTTGTTTGAAGAGCTCGGTGCTGTGGAGAATAGATACAAAGATTTGGGTATGGATACCACTATAGTAAGTTTTCACTGTATAAAGAAAATGTTTTCCTACTATTTGACGTAGTGTTTTCAAAGTTTAAGAAAATCAAAGTTTTAAGATATGTTTTCAAAGTTTAAGTTATATTTTACGAAATGTTTTATATAATTATAAAGTGAAATTTAAGCTATGATTTAATTAATGTTTCTTTTTAAGTTTTAAGAAACGATTTGAAATGGTTTTAAAAGCAAGTGTTGAGCGAGGTTTCAATTTAAGTTGCAACAGAAGTTGCAACAGTTTTCAAGAACGTTTTAAAGGATGTTAAAAAAAATTTATTTCAGTATTTTCTTATTGAGTAAGTAAGATTAATGTTTAAGAAATGATGTTTAAAGAAAGTTGAGTGATTGCCTGAAAAGTCGTCACATTTGCCATTTGTGGCAACAGAACTTCTAGGAATTAAAGATTCATGGAAGCTGTGGAGGAACTCAAATTGAAGGAGGAAGAATTGATCGAATCAGGAAAGTGGATCTGAAAGGAAGAAAAAAGGAATTGAAGAAGAAAACCAGACTCAAGATTCAAGATCCAGAGCAGGCAGCAAGAAAAAGAACAGCTGATAGCTTATTAAACGTGAATGGAGAATACAAGATGAAATGTAACAAAGAATTGCAAAGAATTATAATGATTGATTTCTCATTTTAAATTTGCTTTACATGATGGGCTTATATATCTGAATTCTGTACACAAAGCATTAACTTACATCACAGTATACTGACTGATTACCATTGGAAAACTAACTTAACTCATTAAACTAACTTGTACAGCTTAGCATATAACTAATTAACGGACTGACTAACTAACTGAAATATTAGCTAGTGTAAAAGTCGATCATAATAAAAATCCTATGCTGGAACATGCGGGGGTTGGGCAGCCCTTGTGCGTTTAGACGTTTGCACAGCTTTCTCCGCAAACATAAGCCATGGCTGGTGTTTTAATCTAAAACTCAGATTCGGGATCAGAAGATGAACAACATGATTTCTTGACTTGGCTTCACTCATGATTTTAGAGTTGATTGTATGAGTAAGAATGGGGGTCTTTGGTTCTTTGGTATGATGATGTCAAACTAGATATTATGAGCAGTACCTTTTTCCATATTGATTTATTGGTGATGCCTATCAATAAGGCTTCGTGGCGCTTTATTGGGTTTTATAAGAACCTGGGAAAATCCTATTGGAATCTATCATCGGAACTGCTTCGGAGGCTTAAAGAAAATTCCTTGTTGTCGTGGATGTTTTGGGGAAACTTTAATGAAATTCTCTTTAATTCCAAAAAAGTGGGTGGAAGGGACCATTGCAAGGGTGCCATGAGAGAGTCCAGGGAGGCTTTGGATGACTATGAGCTACAGGACTTTGTTGGACTCAAATATTAAAACGTAGCGGAAGGAACAGATAGATGACAAACAAAAATTTTTTGAAAATTTTGTTCATCGGGAATAGCTATATATAATTTTAATTAATAATAGCTTTGGGAAATTTTTACCAACCTTTTGAAAACCTATCAGGGTATCCTAACTTTCCTCTTTGATACTACGATCTTCCAATCCAGACCCCACACCAATAGAAAGACGAGTGGGTATCAAACTACAAGAATGAATTAACCTCACACTTTTATGGATCTATTATGTACTCAACACATGAGATAGTAGGCCTTTTTTCAAAAAAAAACTCTCAGATTTTTCTCTTTGAGTATTCTGTAAAAGTTACATAAATGATAGATCTGTAGAGATAACTGTTATCTCTACCTTTTATATATGAGTAATTAGTTAACTTTAGATGGAGAAGGGATATACTCTACATTCATCATCCTTTTCTTATTCTAAAAACGAATCACCAAAAAAAAAAAAAAGATTCTTTAAACTTTTATTTAGATATATATATATATATATATATTTTTTTTTTATTGTTTACAGAAACGTCAACTTACGTTTCCTTCTTTTTTTAATTTAAAACGTAAACTTTACGTTATATATATATATATATAATAAAATATTATGTATATATATATAAGATTTGATTCAAAACCATATATATATATATATATATATAAATTCAAAAATAAATCATTTTTATTTAAAATTATATTTTAAATTAATTAATAATTTAATTTTGTGTCCAAGTAAGAAAAAATAAAATGTGGTCCCACCACATATATGTCATACACAAAATTAAAATTATATTTAAATAATCTCATTATTCAAATATTATCAATTAACTAATTTAAAACGTATTTAATTAATCTCATTAATTAAATACAATCAATTAATTAATTTAACTAATGCTCAGTTAAATGTGACAACATTTATCACATTACATTATGTGTCACAAAGAATATTTTTCTATGTCACATTAAAAACTCAACTGTGAAATAATTAATTCAAAATTCAATAATTTTAAATTAAATATGTATAATTCATTTTATACATTAAATCCAATATAGTGTTATAGAGGTAGCATTGGGGACTTATAGACTTATAACCCAAGCTCCAATAAATTTGACAATTAATCAAACTCTTTCATTAATGTGCCAAATTTATTAGTTTCAGTATTACTCTACTAAAAACCTGAAACTGAACTCTTGAGATTATAGTGAAAATTACTCAAAGAAAATTAACGAATAGTCCATTGATATAATCATTATATATAAGTCAGTCCTCCATAAATAGTTCAGAATAAGAGCCAGGTTCAATTTTCGTTTACCTCTCTTATTATATCTTTATCCTTGAGTTTCAATAATTCTATAATGAACAGTTAATTCATGATCTTATTATGGACGAGCGCTCTATTGTTCAAACTTTAAATCATCCCTCAAGAGAACTATTTTTCTAAATTCCATAAGAAAGGAATGGATATTATATCTGTATAATATTATTCTCAGCCATTTATTACACATTATGTTTTTAAGATACTAAGTTATGACTATGTTTAGACAAATCTTACAATGCAAGTCAAAAAACATAATATGATAAATCGGAGTCTAGTAAATACTCAAGATTAAGACTGTCAAATATACGATCATCATAGTAATAAATTTGAATAACCTATTTGTAATGGATGATTATTAGAGATTCATAATTTATTTGGTCTAGTCCTATATAATCTCATTATATAATGTACATCCAATCCAATGTCTCTACATTAATAGCCTGGATAAGACTATTTCATTCTAAATGAGATTGGACTATACTTGTAATATTTAATTAAAGATCCTAAACTTTAATTAATTATTACGGATTATTTATATTATTATCTATAAATTTTATCCCTAAGCATATAATACTTATATGCTAAATTTGTAGTCACATAAATAATCATGAAATTTTCTTGATGTTTATAAAAGTATTCATAATACAAATAAGCAACCAAAATAATTATAAATGTCACTTTATTTATTTATTAACAATATGTACAATGTCACAGCTTTTAGAGCACCAAACCCAACAATCTCCCACTTGGCCTAAAGCAGGTGACACATGTCTCTAAGGCCTAAGCCTTCCAAGTGTCCCTCAAAGCTCTTTCAGGTAACGTCTTGGTGAATGAGTCGGCAAGGTTGTTATCCGATGCTATCTTCACAACTTCCACATCACCTCGATGCACTATTTTATGTATCAAATGATACTTTTGTTCTATATGCTTTCCTCTTTTATGGCTTCTGGGTTCTCTTAAATTTGCCACTGCACCACTGCTATCATAATACAGTATGAGTGGTTTATCTATGCCTGGAACAACTTCCATATCACTTAAGAACTTACGGAGCCAAACAGCTTCTTTAGCTGCTTCACAAGTAGCCACATATTCAGCTTCCATAGTCGAATCAACAATACATGATTGTTTAATGCTTCTCCAAACTATGGCTCCACCACCTAAAGTAAACACTGATCCAGATGTATATTTATGTGTGTTTTTGTCTGATTAAAAATCAAATTAGTGTATCCAATGGGAATCAAATTCTCACCAAAATATACCAACATATAGTTCTCGTTCTCCTGAGATACTTAAGAATGTGCTTAACCGCCACCCAATGATCTAATCCTGGGTTGGATTGATACCGACTGACTATACCCACTGCATAGCAAATGTCAGGTCTTGTACACAACATGGAATACATTAGACTTCCCACTGCAGATGCATAAGGTACCCATCTCATATGTTTTTCCTCTTGAGGTGTCTTAGGACATTGCTCTTTTGAAAGATAAACTCCATGACATATAGGTAAATTACCTTTCTTTAAGTTTTGCATCGAAAATCTGATAAGCACCTTATCGATATATGATGCCTGAGACAATACCAACAGTTTATTCTTACGATCTCTTATGAGTTGGATTCTAAGAACATAACTTGCCTCACCCAAATCTTTCATTTGGAATTGGTTAGCAAGCCATTTCTTTACATTAGATAATATGCCTATATCATTCCCAATGAGTAGGCTATCATACATAAAGAACTAAGAAGACCACATTCTTATCTCTGATGTACTTGTATACACAAGGTTCATCAATATTTTGATTGAAACCATAAGACTTCATCGCCTCATGAATATTAAGTTCCAAGATCTTGAAGCTTGCTTGAGTCCATAAATGGACTTCTACAACTTGCAAACTTTCTGCTCTTGACCTTTGACTATAAACCCTTCTGGCACCAAATAGATGCTTTCCTCAAGATAGCCATTTAAAAAGGCAGTCTTAACATCCATTTACCATATCTTATAATCAAGACATGGAACAATGGATAAAAGAATCTAAACGGATTTGAGCATAGCTATAGGCGAGAAGTTTTTTCATAGTCAACTCCCTCCTTTTGGGTATAACCCTTTGCCACAAGTCTAGCATTGAAAGTCTCAACTTTCCCATCCACTCCTCTTTTCTTCTTGCAAATCCATTTGCACCCTATTGGTTTTATATCTTCAGGTAGATCTACAAGTTCCCAGACTGAATTGGAGTATGTTGAGGATGAGCTCGGCGCCACCACCGAGGAGACAAACTCTAGGTGGTCGGCAAAACAACTTAGCTGAGTTACCAAGGAGCATACCACTGACCCCGATGACCTAAGGAGTCCTGTTTAAGGTGCTTCTTAGGGCCACCCGTAGCCGCACCTCAATAGGTTGCCTCCTCGGACTATGTACCCGCTCAAGTCAGACTATTTCCATTTCAAAGTGAACAGCTGCTCGCCATCACAGGCCAATAAATGGCAAGCAACTCACCGTCTGATAGAGGCCAATCTATTGATGAAGGGACATGACACTTGTCACCTGCCACCTAACATGCCTTGATGTGATACTCGAGTTGTGGGCAAAACCCACCTAACACTGGGTCCAAGTGGTGGCCCATAAATAGGATGCATTTATTGCATCCGAGCATGCATGCTCCTTCCTATCTAACAAGCTCTCGTCCTCTACTGAGCAACCCCTGCCTTAAGCATCAAAGAGTCCTTGTCTATTGACTGACCTCTTTTCTCTTACCTTTGAAGCGTCCCTTCTCTTGTTACAGGCATACCCGATCAGGCAGAGACAAACCGGGAAGAGCTAAGCACCATGCGCAGCCGCACATGGTGTTGATTCGACGTCGAACCTCAATAAGCATCAACATTTTGGTGCTAGAAGGAGGGCGCCTATGCCTTCACTCAAAGACACCAGCCACATCAACTCTGAACACCGAGATGGTGACTCGAGGGAATGTTCGAGATGACACTGCCCTACGGGAGGGGTTAGGAGACGTGCAAAACCAGCAATAAAATCCAGTTAGGCCTAGGGGCCACCCCTAGGCTACAAGGTCCCAGTTCGAGGGACAGGGAAGCACAACTAGGGCCGAGCAAGTAAATGACCCAATTGCCTAGGACCCAATCCGAGAGCTTATAAATGCTGTTCGGATTCTCATGTAGTAGCTCATGCAACAAGCACAACGCCAGGCTACACCTGGCCTCCTACCTCTAGCCCCGGCTAACCAGGCTGGAGGTCGAGTAGGATGAGATGTGGCCGACCCCAATGAAGTAGATTTTGAGCGCTCAAGAGGCTCAACACATGGCGTCTCAACCAATAATAGGCTCATCCAGGAAGGCTGGCTTGGTCCTCAAGTAGCACGGATTCTGTCAACTCAAGGTTCCCGAGCATCTGTATTTGACCGACTGGGACACCGGGGAGAAGCGCACTAGAATCGCCAACTTGGGGGAGGCGACCGTATGGAGGGCGGAGCACCCTATAGGGTCGAACTGCCCAAGGATACAAACAGTCACCAGTTCCGGGAGTTACAGTGCCAAATTAACGAGATTTGAAACAACTGCTTCGACCTAGATAACGTAGGAGCCTTAGATACACCATTTCCTGACTCTATAATGCGAGCCCCTATGCTGCCCAAATTTAAGGTCCCACAAATCAAGGCATATGATGGGACCGAAGATGCAGACGAGCATGTTGAGTTGTTTTGAGGACACATGCTCCTCCAAGATGCCAGTGACACAGCGATGTGCAAGGCCCTTTCATTGACACTTACTGGGCTAGATCGACAATGTTTCTGGCGACTCAAGCTAGCCTCCATCACTTCTTTCTGGCAACTTGCCGATGCCTTCTCAGCCGCTTTCTCCACAACAAAGACGAGGAGAAAGGAGATTACCTACCTATACACCATTATGCAGGGAGACGACAACATCTGAGACTACATTAATTGGTTTACCCGAGCAGCTCTTGACGTCAAACACGTCAAAGACGAGACCCTCATGCACATTTTTGTAGGGGGTCTCTGAGACAAAAAACTTACTTGGTCATTGGCCTTTGAGTAGCCTAGCATGTTTTCATAGATGCTCGGCTACTTTGTAGAGGTATGCCGATGCCTCAGAATATATGAAAAGTCGCAGGGAGGAGGCCGGCCTTAGTGGGATGAAGAAAGAGAAAATGCAAAAGAAGGCATCGAAACAGAACAATGTTGAGTAGAACAAGAAACAAAAGAAGGAAAATAAGCCCGAGAAGTCGAAAATGCCGACTGAGAAATTTCAAAGCTACACACCACTTGTGGTGACCATTGACGAAGTACTTGCCCAAGTAAGCAGCAAGAACCTACTGGTACCACCACCCAAGCTCAAGGACAGCAAGGTGAAGTGGGATCAAACCAGGTACTATGAGTTCCATAAAGACGTGGGACACAATACCCGCGAATATATTCAGCTAAAAGATCAGATCGAAAGACTAGCCCGAGAAGGACATTTGAGGGAGTTTGTTAAGCGAGTGATAACACTGGGCTCTGCCTCCAGAAGAAATGACCCACTGAGTCGAGACATGGCAAACTGCTCACATAATGATGGTGGGAACACCTCAGAACCCCCAAACATCGTTCACACGATCTTCGGAGGGCCTGTCACCAAGGACACATCGAGTAGGCGGCAGGCGTATGTCCGAGAAGCTCGGCTGGTTGAGCGAGGGGAATTCATCAACATCTCCGAGCATATGAACAAGATTTGTCACCAACAAGATACTCCAATCATATTCACCGAGAAGGAAGCAAACAAGTTGATTCATCCGCACAATGACGCCCTCGTATATGAGCTGCACATCGCCAACAACATAGTGCGGCAAGTGCTAATTGATAATGGTAACTCGGCTGACATCCTCTTTAAGCAAGCTTTTGATAAATTAAAGATCAGTAATGCTACCATGGTTTCGATCCGAACCCCGCTATATGGCTTCACAGGTGAATGCGTCCAAGCAATAGGGAAGGTCAGTCTGCCTGTGACCTTCAATGAGGGTGCTGCTCGGGTTACTCGCATCGTCGACTTCCTAGTCATCGACAAACCCTCCCAATACAATATCATAATTGGTCGACCAACGTTGAATGCATTAAAGGCCATGGTCTCCATGTATCACTTGGCAATGAAGTTTCCAACAAAGGATGGAGTTGGAGTAATCTGCTAATCTCAGAGGGACTCCCGAGCTTGCTTCACCAATGCTGTTAGAGCGGCATCGGCACAGCAGCTGAACGTCTCGACCATCCATATGGTTGACGAGAGAGACCTTCCTACCGACCTGGTGTCGAAAATGCTTTCTGATCTTGAACCCTGACCGCCTGAGGAAGAAGTGAGAGCCACCCCGGTCAAAGACCCGATGCCGTTCAACCTAGACCCTTTACATCCTGAGCGTATAGTTCAACTCGGATCCTGTAACACCCCTATGTGGGGGTTAACAGTTTTAAATAAATAAAAATAATTTTAAATTTTATATTATTTAAATCAATTAAACAATGCCCATGGGTCTTTAAACAACAAGAAAAATAAAAATAAACGTTTTAAATACAAACCACAGTTTTTAGTGTAGCACCAAATATATATAATTACAGTCATCATCACCATAGTACAATTCCCAAATAACTTAACACAGCCATAAAAAAAAATAATACAACTCTTACATGTTGTAGATAAGTTGTAATTAAACAGGGTCTTCTAACACGAAAACAGCAGGATTGTTTTCGTTTATTCCTCTTCAAATATGTTGCACTGAGTTCCACCTGAGATATGAAGATATGATAGGGATGAGCATCGACATGCCCAGTAGGGAAATCATGACTCACCTTATGGTTTATCCATTACCACATTAAAAACTGCATGGTTAGTAGGTTACATCATATTCCAGATTATGAGGTTTATTATGATCACATCTTATGGATACCGTAGTTAATCATTACCAAGTGTCATAATTACACATTTATACAAATATTACCAATCATCATTGTTCCTAGGTATCCATGTTAAATTGAGTATCACTCAACTCATCGAAACCCAAATGGGCGCACTTGATCACCCCATAAACATTCCAAGGGTGTTCCGGTGAGGGGACATCAAGCCCCGAGTCCTCACCAAATCAATTCCTGTACAGTGTGTTCTGGGACTTTCAACCCAAGGAAGCGTCATCACCTTCCCCCTATTTTTCCTTTTAGGGTATTCGTGCCCAAGGACGTAACCGTCGCCCTTTTTACATCTCACTATTCCTTTGTATTCAATTTATATTTATAGAGTCAATTTCCTAACCATGCTTCTCAATTTATAACATATGTCAAATCATTATATTTATCGCTATACAATATACATATTTTACAATATAAAACAATCAAATTTAATTTACCAAAACCTCACAAAAGATGAGTAATAGAATCCCTACCTTCAAAGCTTAACAACAAACTTTTATTCTCGGAATTAATCAACGTTAGCTCCACACATCCTTGACCCTAAGGCATGCATAAGGACAATTAAAACTAAAGCACAACGTATAATCACATTCATAAGTGAATTATGTGTAAACCCGTCTACTAGTGCCATTAAAGTATTTTTATGCAATTGTTCTTTAAATACCAAGTAAACAATTTTTATCTTAAACGCAATATAAAATACATACAAGCAATTTTTATGTTTTAGTCTCTAATAAGAATTCATAAATCATTTAGGGTAGTATTGGAAAGGTTGTAAGACATTAAGAGACTAGAAGGTGAGCAAAATTGGGTTTTTGGTTCAAGTTAACAGCTAGTATACCATGGCAACTTGGTGGTATACTTTTGTAAAAAGGGGGGTTCACTATCTACAATTAACACACGGGTTAACAGGTGGTTTACTTAAGATAGACGGGTGGTTTATTACCACTGGCAGGTTTACTAGTTTCTAATCTGAAAATTGAAAAATTCATAGAAATTAAAATACAACTCCGATTTAGGGTCATGATAGCTCATTGGAAAGCTTAGGATGTCTACTTTTTAAATATGCAAACCAATTTACAAAATTCATTTTCATTTAACTCCAGAATTTTAAGAAATAGCCACTGCCCATAGAGGTATTATAAAGTTTATGGGATGTCAAAATTTTCTTTAACTTAAAGCATATTATCCTTGTTTAAAATCTCAAAACCATTCTAAAATATGCAACATGCATTATATAATCAGAATAAACATATTCTCATGAGTTTTATACCAAAATCATTATCAAATTATATCTCTAGCCTTTCTTGTAAATAATGATGAAAACATGCTTAAATTTGCTCTTTAAGCTCAAAACATTAGAACATCAATCTTAAAGTTATGGAAACCGGTTTTAAACATTCCTAACATGTTTCTAACATTGTCATCAAACCAAAATAAAAGTTGGTTGTGGGTTGTAACTCAAGACTCAAGTTTTTGTTCATAAATGTTTAAGGATGCATGTTAACTTAACTAGAAATTTGCATGAATTTTGAACACGAAAATTATGCATTAAACATGGAGAAAATACATACTAAAAACTAAGTTTAGATTAAAGAAAACCTACCTCAAAACTTCTTTGAAAAACACCAAAGTTCGGGTTAACAATCAAGCTTGAATTAACTCTAAAACCGCATCGATCATGGTTGGGAATTATAATTGTCTTGGCCACAAAGAGAGCTTTGTGCTCTATGTCTTTAGTTAGAAATTTGAAGTGAGAAAGGGAGAGAATGAGAACTAGAGAAGAAGGTGGTGATAGTTAAATAAAGAGATATCAAAATGCTTAAGAGGAATGGGATGTTTACGGGGAAAAGTTGTAAGAAGAAACAAAAGAGTCTTAAAGGAAAATATCATCTTGTCTCCCATGAAGATTTTTAGCAAATCATGCTAACATAATTGAGGGGACAATTGGAGTGAATTATAGAAGAAGATAAGGAAATAATTAAAGAGGTGGTTGAGAAAATATCTCCATGTCTTTTATGAATTGAGGGAAAATAATTCAATGTCCCCTTCGGATACCTTTAGCAAAATAAGGAGAAGGCTATATAATTGAGCAATAATTTAGGGAGACAAGATTGGTAGAAGTGTTGGTAAATTTTGAATGTTTCTTAGGAAGACTTGGTAAGAAAATACTAAAGCGTATATTTTTTTTTTTTTTTTATGATCGTAAACAACTTAGTAATTTTAAATAGTCACATTTTATTCATTAAATTTTACAAAATCATGCCCGTTAAAAATACAGGTGTTACAGCTCTCCCCTCCTATAAAAAATTTCGTCCTCGAAATTTCTTACACTGATTACAATGTTAAAACAAATGTGGATACTTTTCTCTCATTTCAGATTCAAGTTCCCATGTGGCTTCCTCCACATCATGGTGTTGCCACATCACTTTCACCAGAGGAATTTCACGACGACGTAATATTTTTATTTCATGATCCAGTATTTGAACTGGAATTTCTTCATAATTCGTATCTCCTTGAATCGGCACATCTGTCCACATGATCACATGTGAAGGGTCGGGTTCATACTTTCTCAACATCGATACATGAAACACATTATGTACATGAGACAATTGTGGTGGTAGGTCTAAACGGTATGCCAACGTTCCAATGCGTTCCACAATCTCAAACGGTCCTGTATACCTTGGTGCTAACTTTCCTTTAACACCAAATCGAGATACACCTCGTTTTGGTTTCACTTTTAAGAACACAAAGTCTCCAATCATGAACTCTAAAGGTCGCCTCCTCTTATCTGCATAACTCTTTTGTCGACTTTGAGCTGTCTGAAGACGTTCGCGAATAATCTGGATCTTGTCCGTTGTTTCTCTGATAAACTGAGGCCCAAGTTCAAGACGCTCTTCCTTTTCAGCCCAACACAATGGAGATCTACAAGGTCTACCATATAAGGCCTCATATGGAGCCATTCTAATACTTGCTTGGTAACTGTTGTTATATGCGAATTCAACATATGGCAGTTGTGCAGCCCAATTTGTTCCAAAGTCCAGCACACAAGCCCGAAGCATATCCTCGAGAATCTGAATGACACGTTCAGATTGTCCATCTGTTTGAGGATGAAAAGCTGTACTAAAATTCAATTGAGTTCCCAAGGCCCTCTGCAATCCTCTCCAAAATTTCGACGTGAAACGTGTATCTCTATCGGAAACTATTGACATTGGCATTCCATGCAATGTCACTACCTTTTCCACGTATAATTGACATAATTTTGAGACACTATAACTAGTTCTGATTGGGATGAAGTGGGCTGTCTTAGTTAAACGATCTACAATTACCCAAACGGCGTCATGCCCTATTTGAGTCTTAGGAAATCCAGTAACAAAGTCCATTGTCACATGATCCCACTTCCATTCTGGAATATGTAAGCTCCTCAACTCGCCTCCAGGCTTTTGATGTTCCGCTTTAACCTGTTGGCACGTCATGCACTTAGAGACAAAGGTTGCTACATCTCGTTTCATTCCTCGCCACCAGTATTGTCGTTTTAGATCCATATACATTTTTGTGCTTCCAGGATGAATAGCAAACTTTGAACGGTGAGCCTCATCTAGCACCGCATGCCTGAGATATGGATCCTCTGGAACAACTAATCTTCCTTTGTAAAGTAAAAATCCTTCTGGCTCAATCTGCCATCCATCCAGTTGTTCTCCATTTTGTATTTGCTCCCAAACCCTACGTAATCCTTCATCGTGCCATTGTCCTTGTTTTACTTTCTGAATTAACGTAGGAGTTGCTATCACATTGAATAGGAAAGCTCTCTCGTCATCTTCATAATATTGCAAGTTGAAGTCGGCGATGGTGACTCGTCTCCAATCTTCCAATGCTAAACTGGCTATACGTCTGTTGTTCTTACGACTTAGAGCATCTGCCACGGCATTTGCTTTTCCAGGATGATATTGGATACTAAAGTCATAGTCCACCATGTACTCAGTCCATCTTCGTTGCCTTAGATTGAGATCCTTTTGAGTAAACAAATATTTCAGACTTTGATGATCTGAATATAGCTCGAACTTTGCGCCATATAGATAACATCTCCAAATTTTGAGTGCGAAAACCACAGCAGCTAACTCAAGATCATGTGTGGGGTAGTTCCTCTCATGGGGTTTCAATTGGCGTGAGGCGTAGGCAACTACTCGTCCATGCTGCATTAACACACAACCCAAACCGTTTCCTGAGGCATCAGTGTATACTGTGTAAGGCTCCTCGTTGTTAGGTATGATTAGCACAGGTGCACTAGTGAGTCTTCGTTTCAGTTCCTCAAATGCTTCTTCACATTTATCATCCCACACGAACTTGACATTCTTCCTTGTGAGTTTTGTTAATGGAGAAGCAATCTTTGAAAAATTCTCTACGAAGCGTCGATAGTATCCAGCTAGTCCGAGGAAACTTCGAATCTCTGACACGTTCTTTGGTCGTTCCCAATTTAGAACTGCTTCAATTTTGGAGGGGTCCACTGAGATGCCTTCTTCAGAGACAACGTGTCCAAGGAACTTGACCTTCGTCATCCAGAAATCACATTTTTCTCTTTTTGCATAGAGACCATGTTCTCTCAACGTTTGTAGAGCGATCCTCAAATGCTCAGCATGTTCTTCTTCGTTTTTAGAATAGATCAAGATATCATCTATGAAGACAATGATAAATTGATCTAAGTACGGTCGAAAGACACGGTTCATCAAGTCCATGAAAGCCGCTGGTGCATTAGTCAACCCGAAAGGCATGACAAGAAACTCAAAATGACCGTAGCGAGTCCGAAAAGCTGTCTTTGGAATGTCCTCTTCTCTTATCTTCAGTTGGTGATATCCGGATCGTAAGTCAATCTTTGAGAAATAGCAAGATCCTCCTAACTGATCGAACAACTCATCAATTCGGGGTAGAGGGTACTTGTTCTTGATAGTCAATCGATTAAGCTGGCGATAATCGACACAGAGCCTCAACGATCCGTCATGTTTCTTCACAAAAAGTACTGGAGCTCCCCAAGGTGATGTACTTGGTCGAATAAATCCTTTTTCCAGTAATTCGTCCAACTGCTTCCTCAATTCCACTTTCTCAGCAGGTGCCATTCGATACGGAGCGATAGAAACAGGCGTTGCTCCTTGAGTTAGGTCGATGACAAACTCAATTTCTCTATTAGGCGGAAGTCCGGGCAATTCATCTGGAAAAACATCTGAAAATTCGTCCACCACATGAGTGTGAGAGGATAGGTCACTCTTCTTTAGTTCTCCATCTGAAGCAAAGATCGTCCCAAGATTGGTGAAATTCCTTCGTCCTCCAATACAAGCCTTTAGCACCGGGGCTGGTGTCACTGTTCCTGTTTTTGCCTGAAATTTGACGACTTGTCCATTCTTGGTGAATAAAGAGACACGTTTCCTATGACAATCTACTATTGCCTGGTATTTAGTTAGCCAATCCATTCCTAAGATTACATCAAACTCTGTCATAGTTATTACATATAGGTCAGCCGATAGTTTATGTTCTCCTATAACAATACACACTGATTTACAAATTATGGATACTTCAGCTATCCCGCCCATTGGTGTACTAAGGGTTAATGATGAACTACATGTCTCAGTTTCTAATTGTAGTACGGAAGCAAATAACATAGATATAAATGAATGAGTGGCACCAGTGTCAAATAATACATGAGCCCAAGAATGAGACACGTGAATCATACCGTCTACAACTGAGTGATCAGCCTGTTTTGCTTGTCCAGCTGTAGCCGTAATTGCATAAGCTTGTGCTGGTGCTTTTCCTTTATCACTTTTTCCTCGGTTTCCTTGGCTACTACTAGCCTTATTATTATTTCTCCCAGAAAAATATGGCCTTTGATTCATTGAGCCTTGTGGAGTCGGTTGGAAGTTCTGATTAGCATAAAAATTGGAACCCTGTGGCCGCTGTTGATAGTTGTACTGAGGCTGGAACCCTCGAGGTTGAGTTACTGAGACTTGGGAAGCTGGAGTGTTTTGCTGAGGCGCTCCACGATTTTGACTCCCTCCCCAAACAGTGGAGCCAAAATGACTTCCTTGTGGCCTTGGTGCAAAGGATGATTGTGTAGGGTGGTTAGGGCAATTTCTCCTCAGATGTCCCACTTGTCCACAGTTATGACAAGCATACGGTTGGAAACGACCACTGCCAGAAGATCCACCACCAATAGTCACTCCACTATGCTGAATGACTTGCCCTTGTGACTTCTCTTTCTTACTTATTTTCCTTTGACGCCCACCAGAACCCTTATACTCTCCATAGGAGTTATTTAGTTCTGTCTCTGCCCGCTGTGCCGCAGCTACAAGATCAAGAAAATCTGTTGATGGAACAGCAGCTATCATTTGTCTGATTTTCGGCCTCAGGTTATTTCTAAATTTTTTGCATCTCGCCATTGGATCCGATACAGCCCCGGGATTGTAGCGAGACAATTCTATAAATCGAGCATGGTATTCAGCAACTGTTGTATCTCCCTGCACCAGGTTTTCAAATTCTCGCATCATTGCTTGCCTATGGCTCTGAGGAATATAGGTGTTGCGAAAAATGGTTTCGAACTGCTCCCATGTAAGATTCGGCACGTCATAGTCGTCTTTCTGAAGATCCCACCATTCTTCGGCTTTACCCTCAAATATATATGTTGAAAAGCTAACCCAATACTCCCGTGGAATCCTCAAGGTGTCCAACTTCTTTTTGACTGCCTTTAGCCATTGTTCTGCTATGACCGGGTTAGGTTCTCCACTAAATGTGGGTGGTTTCTGCTTCATAAACTCCTTCAACAGAGTTAGATGTCGTTGTTCGGGATCACGAACCTCCACAGGTCTTTGCACATTTTGTAATGCTTGAAGAATTTGTCCTAAATTATTTACTTCTGGTGCAGCTGGCGGGGATTGTGTTGCATGTTGTAGTTGCTCATCTTCTTGAGCTTGTTCCATCGGTTCCGGTTGCTCAACTTCTTGAGCATGTTCAACCGGTTGTGACAGCTCAGACGATTGCATTTGACGTCTTGGTGGCATAGTTTCTACTGGCTGCGAAAATTTAACTAGGATCAGTACCAAATGATGATGACATTAACACCTAACTTTAAAACCATTCCCAAAGATTAATTTTTAAGGTGGTGCTATACCCCCTAGGTTAATCGAACCTAGGCTCTGATACCAAAAATTCTGTAACACCCCTATGTGGGGGTTAACAGTTTTAAATAAATAAAAATAATTTTAAATTTTATATTATTTAAATCAATTAAACAATGCCCATGGGTCTTTAAACAACAAGAAAAATAAAAATAAACGTTTTAAATACAAACCACAGTTTTTAGTGTAGCACCAAATATATATAATTACAGTCATCATCACCATAGTACAATTCTCAAATAACTTAACACAGCCATAAAAAAAAATAATACAACTCTTACATGTTGTAGATAAGTTGTAATTAAACAGGGTCTTCTAACACGAAAACAGCAGGATTATTTTCGTTTATTCCTCTTCAAATATGTTGCACTGAGTTCCACCTGAGATATGAAGATATGATAGGGATGAGCATCGACATGCCCAGTAGGGAAATCATGACTCACCTTATGGTTTATCCATTACCACATTAAAAACTGCATGGTTAGTAGGTTACATCATATTCCAGATTATGAGGTTTATTATGATCACATCTTATGGATACCGTAGTTAATCATTACCAAGTGTCATAATTACACATTTATACAAATATTACCAATCATCATTGTTCCTAGGTATCCATGTTAAATTGAGTATCACTCAACTCATCGAAACCCAAATGGGCGCACTTGATCACCCCATAAACATTCCAAGGGTGTTCCGGTGAGGGGACATCAAGCCCCGAGTCCTCACCAAATCAATTCCTGTACAGTGTGTTCTGGGACTTTCAACCCAAGGAAGCGTCATCACCTTCCCCCTATTTTTCCTTTTAGGGTATTCGTGCCCAAGGACGTAACCGTCGCCCTTTTTACATCTCACTATTCCTTTGTATTCAATTTATATTTATAGAGTCAATTTCCTAACCATGCTTCTCAATTTATAACATATGTCAAATCATTATATTTATCGCTATACAATATACATATTTTACAATATAAAACAATCAAATTTAATTTACCAAAACCTCACAAAAGATGAGTAATAGAATCCCTACCTTCAAAGCTTAACAACAAACTTTTATTCTCGGAATTAATCAACGTTAGCTCCACACATCCTTGACCCTAAGGCATGCATAAGGACAATTAAAACTAAAGCACAACGTATAATCACATTCATAAGTGAATTATGTGTAAACCCGTCTACTAGTGCCATTAAAGTATTTTTATGCAATTGTTCTTTAAATACCAAGTAAACAATTTTTATCTTAAACGCAATATAAAATACATACAAGCAATTTTTATGTTTTAGTCTCTAATAAGAATTCATAAATCATTTAGGGTAGTATTGGAAAGGTTGTAAGACATTAAGAGACTAGAAGGTGAGCAAAATTGGGTTTTTGGTTCAAGTTAACAGCTAGTATACCATGGCAACTTGGTGGTATACTTTTGTAAAAAGGCGGGTTCACTATCTACAATTAACACACGGGTTAACAGGTGGTTTACTTAAGATAGACGGGTGGTTTATTACCACTGGCAGGTTTACTAGTTTCTAATCCGAAAATTGAAAAATTCATAGAAATTAAAATACAACTCCGATTTAGGGTCATGATAGCTCATTGGAAAGCTTAGGATGTCTACTTTTTAAATATGCAAACCAATTTACAAAATTCATTTTCATTTAACTCCAGAATTTTAAGAAATAGCCACTGCCCATAGAGGTATTATAAAGTTTATGGGATGTCAAAATTTTCTTTAACTTAAAGCATATTATCCTTGTTTAAAATCTCAAAACCATTCTAAAATATGCAACATGCATTATATAATCAGAATAAACATATTCTCATGAGTTTTATACCAAAATCATTATCAAATTATATCTCTAGCCTATCTTGTAAATAATGATGAAAACATGCTTAAATTTGCTCTTTAAGCTCAAAACATTAGAACATCAATCTTAAAGTTATGGAAACCGGTTTTAAACATTCCTAACATGTTTCTAACATTGTCATCAAACCAAAATAAAAGTTGGTTGTGGGTTGTAACTCAAGACTCAAGTTTTTGTTCATAAATGTTTAAGGATGCATGTTAACTTAACTAGAAATTTGCATGAATTTTGAACACGAAAATTATGCATTAAACATGGAGAAAATACATACTAAAAACTAAGTTTAGATTAAAGAAAACCTACCTCAAAACTTCTTTGAAAAGCACCAAAGTTCGGGTTAACAATCAAGCTTGAATTAACTCTAAAACCGCATCGATCATGGTTGGGAATTATAATTGTCTTGGCCACAAAGAGAGCTTTGTGCTCTATGTCTTTAGTTAGAAATTTGAAGTGAGAAAGGGAGAGAATGAGAACTAGAGAAGAAGGTGGTGATAGTTAAATAAAAAGATATCAAAATGCTTAAGAGGAATGGGATGTTTACGGGGAAAAGTTGTAAGAAGAAACAAAAGAGTCTTAAAGGAAAATATCATCTTGTCTCCCATGAAGATTTTTAGCAAATCATGCTAACATAATTGAGGGGACAATTGGAGTGAATTATAGAAGAAGATAAGGAAATAATTAAAGAGGTGGTTGAGAAAATATCTCCATGTCTTTTATGAATTGAGGGAAAATAATTCAATGTCCCCTTCGGATACCTTTAGCAAAATAAGAAGAAGGCTATATAATTGAGCAATAATTTAGGGAGACAAGATTGGTAGAAGTGTTGGTAAATTTTGAATGTTTCTTAGGAAGACTTGGTAAGAAAATACTAAAGTGGTATATATTTTTTTTTTTTAATGATCGTAAACAACTTAGTAATTTTAAATAGTCACATTTTATTCATTAAATTTTACAAAATCATGCCCGTTAAAAATACAGGTGTTACAGATCCCAGCTATGTCCAAAGATCCAGGCCGACCTCGAGGGGATCCTTAACGAGTATCAAAACGTGTTCGTGTGGTCACATGAAGACATGCTCGGCATCGACCCAAGTGTAATTTGTCATCGGCTCAATGTCTGACCCAATCATAGGCCGATGATACAGAAGAGAAGGGCTTTTAATCTGGAGAGATACGCTGCTATAAATGAAGAGGTCTCGAAGCTTCTCAAGGTAGGATTCATCCGAGAAGTCAAATATCCAAAGTGGGTGGAAAACGTCGTTCTCATCAAGAAGGCGAATGGGAAATGGTGAGTTTACGTTGATTACACCAACCTGAACAAAGCCTGTCGGAAAGATTGCTTCCCACTTCCCTGGATAGACCAACTCATCGATGCAACCATCAGCCATGAGCTACTCAGCTTCATGGATGCTTATTTTGAGTATATTCAGATAAGAATGGCTGAGGAAGATCAAGTAAAGACAGCTTTCGTCACTGACAAGGGGCTATATTGCTACGTAGTAATGCCCTTCAGGCTAAAAAATGCCGGGGCAACCTATCAGCACCTAGTCAACAAAATGTTTGCCCGACTGATCGAAAAAATGATGGAAGTCTATGTGGACAATATGCTAATTAAATCTGTCTAAGCAGTGGATCACATGGTTGATCTCCGAGTAAGCTTTGACATTCTCTGAGAATATAGGATGAAACTTAACCTGACAAAGTACTCGTTTGGGGTCAGCTCGAGCAAATTCCTCAGATTCTTGGTCAACTAGTGAGGTATAGAGGTTAACCTAGTGAAGGCTCAAGCAGTCATAGACATGCACTCACCCCAGACTGTAAAGGAGGTGCAGAAACTCACTGGCATGATAGCGGCCCTCTCAAGATTTGTCTCTTGGGCTACCAACAAATGCCATCCATTTTTTAAGGCATTCAATGGCAGGTTTAAGTGGAGCAAGGAGTGTGAAGAAGCTTTCCAAAACTTGAAAAAATATTTAGCTACACCCCCGCTCCTATCCGAACCTTTGCCCGAAGAAGTATTGACTGCCTATCTGGCCGTGTCTGAGAAGGCCGTAAGCTCGATTCTTGTCCGAGAAGACGACAGGGTCCAAAGCCAGTCTATTATACTAGCCATGCATTCTAGGGTGCCAAAAAGCGGTACCCCCCACTTGAGAAGTTGGCCTTTGCATTGGTCACTTCTGCTCTAAAGCTGTGGCCTTACTTTCAAGGCCACTCCATACAGGTTCCCACAAAGTTCCCTCTCTGGCAAGTTCTTCAGAGTCCCAAAATATCAGGCCAGATGGCCAAATGGTCGGTAAAGCTTGGCAAATACGACGTTCACTTTGTGCCGAGGACAGCCATCAAGGCTCAAGCCCTTGCAGACTTCATCGTTGAATTCACCGATACTAGGCAAGGTACACCATTGGTTGAGAAGGCACCAGTGGAAACACCAGACGCCCCTGGTTGCAGTGAAGATTGCGTCACGTCAAAGCCAGAATGGAAGCTTTTATTGATGGATCTTCCTGTGTGAAAGGATCAGGGACCGGGCTGATATTAATAAGCCCAAATGGTTACAAAGTAATCTACACACTTCGATTCGACTTCATGGCCATAAACAACGAGGCAGAGTACGAAGCGCTTCTAGCCAGCCTTCAAATCGCCAGAGATCTTGGGGTAGACCACATAGCCATCCACGGTGACTCGATGCTCGTCGTCCAATAAGTCACTAAGGCATTTTATGCCTGAACAGGCTCAATGGCTGCATATTCACAAGAGGTCAAGTTGCTACTCGGGCAATTCAAGTCTCACTCATTCAAGCAGATCCCTAGATCAAAAAACTCAGAGGCCGACGCCCTTGCTTGGCTAGCCTCAGGTCTCAGCGACAGTGACCTGACTTTAGTCCCCATTGAAAGGTTAGCCGAGCCGAGCATTAACAAGAAAGTAGCAAGTGTAGCCAAAGAACATGGGACCACTTGGATGGACCCGATCATTCGGTACCTAACCACAACTGAATTTCCCAACGACTGAGAAGAGGCAAGTCAAATATGCAATGGCTCGATCCGGTATTCGATGATTGATGGAAAATTATATCAACAAGGCTACACTATGCCATGCCTAAAGTGTGTGGGGCCCAAGGAGGCCGAATACTTAATTAAGGAGATCCACGAAGGCCTATGTGATAACCATTCTATGACGTAATCCTTGGCCCAAAAGTATCTCCGACAGGGCTACTACTGGCCGACCGTGGAGCAGGTTTGCAAGGATTTTGCACAGAAATGCTTCAAGTGTTAGCAATTTACAAGGGTGCTCGGACACGACACCGAGCTGCTCACCTCAGTAACCTCGGCGTGGCCATTCGTAAAATAGGCCATCGATCTGATCGGACCCCTTCCTCAAGCTTGATCCCAATACAAGAACTGCATCGTGGTCATAGATTACCTCACCAAATGGGTTGAAGTAGAGCCATGTACCAACATGATCAAAGCAAAGTGTACCAACTTTGTGTTGAAGAACATCATTTACCGGTTTGGAATCCCGCATACCATCGTGGTCGATAATGCTAAATAGTTGCGTCCTCAAGTCTCCTTCGACTCTGCGAGCAGCTCGGCATCAAGAAAATCTTCTCCTCGTCGAGTTACCCATAGAGTAATGGGCAGGTTGAAACCGTTAACAAGACAATCAAGAACAACTTGAAGAAAAAAGCTCGAGGGCCTCAAAGGAGCATGGATTGATGAGCTCCCAAAAGTACTCTGGGCTTACCAAAAACTACTCGAATAGCTACTAGAGAGACCCCATTCTCGCTCGTGTATGGAGCGGAAGCTGTCATTTAGGCCGAGGTAGGGTTGTCGAGCTTCAGGGTCGAACACTATGAGGAAATTCAAAATGTCGAGGTCATGATGTCTGAGCTGGACTTACTCGAGGAAAAAAGAAACCGGGCTGCAATCTGTAATACAGCTTGAAATTAAGTTGGTGCTTGGAACTACAACAAACGAGTCCAACCAAGAAGCTTTAAAGTTGGAGATCTAGTATTGAAAAAGGTCACGGTTCAGCAGCCCAGATTGGGGTCTTTTGGCCCAAAGTAGGACGGGTGGTATAGGATTGTTGGAATCATCCGGCCAGGTAAATACAGACTCTCTAACATGGAAGGAAACTTGTTCGGTTATCCTTGGAATGCTAAGCTCCTAAAAAGATTCTTTTGTTAGCCGATGCCAGAAACTTTTTTGACGTCTGGCTATATTGTTTTTGTAACTAGACCTATTGAATAGGACTGGAATGTAAATACTGCACATCAATGCAATATAAATTCCAACATCATTCCATCAAGCAATGTGTTTCTAAGGAAAATGCACAACCCTAAAAGGGATACCATAACTCTAACCCGGAGGACCAGATAACAACTGCCGAAGAGGGAGAGTCATCCTACTTAACTAATCTGGGGCCTTGCCAACTACTAGTCTGTTCCTGTATAGACCTCCCAACGAGTCACCTAGCATAATTATGCCTAACCAGCATTAGACTTGTAAAAGTTTCAATAAACTTAAACAAGTCTAGGGGTGACTAGGTATGGGGTACCCACATGCTGTTGTGCTCTGGCCAACCTAGAAATAGGGATTCCCTGCTTGGATTAACTTGGTAATCATCGAGACATTAAACTCAGCATCAATATAATTGAAAAAAGGGAAGCTCAGAAAACTATGATTTAGGAATACCCCTGCCAAGGAGCACCCAACTTTGTTCGAATTCCTAATTCAATTTCAAGGTCGGGGTCTATGCTAACTTGGTGAAACGAAGGCTTAACTACGTTCCCGAGAAACCCTTCACCCTGAATTATGAAAATATCTACCTGAGAACAATCGCACTTGGAATATATCAAAAACATTATATCAAAAATATGTTCATAAGTGGTGGTGGGTAGGTACAATTAACCGGACACCTCCCGAGCCTAGATTAACAAAAAAAAAAAACAAGGCAGCTTAAGCTTGGGTCTCATCCCCGGCATCATCTTCACCACCGTCCTCGCCGCAACCACCGCCAGTACCTTGCTCGTCCCTATTGTCATCGCCGTTCACTTCGACAACCTATTCTCCTGGCTCTTGTTGTTGAACAGCGGCCTGCTCGGGCTCGACTATGAGCGACCAGTCAAAGCCCTCAACCTCAGGGTGCTTTAGAACTAGATAATCTTGGAGGTCTGTCATGCCGAAGTAGTAGTAATCGGTGTACTCTAGGGACGCCTTAAACTCCTCAATAGCTTAAGCAATTCGGCTGGGGAGCTCTTTTATGAAACGCTGATTCTTCGCTTGCAAGGCTGCCAACTGGTCTCTAAGCTAAGCCGTCTCAGCCTCCTTCCTTGCCTCATCCTCCTCGGCTTTAGCCTAGAGGGCTTCTTCCTTCGCCTTTCGAGCCTCCTCCTCAACCGGCACAAGTGCCTCCCTTGCTAGCTCAAGCTCGGCGTTCTTGGCACTGAGCTCCTTCTTGATCTCGTCCTTTGCTAGGAGGACCTTATGATGCCTCTCTCCCCCCCGATTAAGCTCCTTCAACCCGGTCGAATAGGCCATGTGAAGGAAGGCGGATGTCTGAGGAAGGCAGGACTTATTAGCATGCAGCAAAAAGGAAAGGAAGAAAGAAACTCAGTGGGGGGAAGAGCACTCACCTTGGCCGCAGATCGGAAGGCCACATCAGTTATGCCCTTGAAGTCGTCTCTCTGGAGGTTTACCAAAAAGTCCTCCTAGGGCATCACGTCCCTGAGGCGCTCCAAGACGGTCCAGCGATAATTTGGGTGCCTTCTAGGGGGGTCCTCAGAGGAAGGCACCATGGTGGTAACGACGGTCGGAGGTGTCTCACTGGACAAAGCCCTGGTCCTTGGAGGCTGTGGTGGTTGCTCTTGGACTGTGGTGGGTGGCTGCTCGAGTCACAGGGGAAGCTCTGTTCTCGAAGTCCGCTTGCACTTCCTCCCAACCTCCACGGCCTTGCCTTTCTTCTTGCGGAGGCTCTCCATGAGAGCCCGCCTCTTCACAGCTGTGCTTAGTTGTGAAGACATTTCTACAAAGTGAAAGTTTTCCATAATTCAAAATCAGGTCAGTATATATAAAAAAAAAAAACTTGAGGCTGACCTCTGATCCGAAGCTGGCAAGACGAGTAAATGAGCTAGATCATGTCCTCGAGGTCCTTGTCCGCCATAGGTGGCCCCACATCGAAGGAGCCACTTGACAAGTCCTTGGAGCTGGACGATGATGGCTCCCTCATTGGCCACCTGGATCGGGAAGTCTTTGGCCCCAGGACATCCACGGTGCTCAGCCTTGCGACTGTCACCTGCCCAACTGACTAGACAGGACCGATCGGTTAAGGATTTGTTCTATTGGGTTCCCCCAACCAGTCATAACTGGAAAGAGTCTCCTTTTCGAGTAGGAATGACTATTGCCTCGTCGTTTTTGGCTTCTTGAACAGGTTTTTGACCGCCCTAATTACATGGCTCGGTGCCTAAGGCCTCTTAGACCACACGTGCCCTTGTTCGAACATCCTTGGCACAAGCTGGTTGGCAGGGACGGCCTCACCAGCTCAGGCTAGATAATTGCCCTTAACATAGAACCACTCGTACTTCCAGAGTTTGTCTGAGTCAGGGTTGCCCAAGATGAAATCTCTCCTGAAGCCGGTGATGTAGTACCACCTGGACTACCGAGGAAGCTTTTTCATCTTGTACACTTGTTTAAATGCTTCCAACAGCATCTCGGTTGCCCAATGGTACCTCCATAACATGTACATCCCGATCAATGACCTATAACTATTCAGGTTAAGCTAAGCTGGGCACACCTTAAAGTCATTTAGTGTCCAGCGGAGGAACGAATGGAACGAGAGGTGTATCCTAGCTTTGAAAAACTCAGCGTATAGCGTTATACACCCCTCGGGTGGGTTCAGGGGTGAATCATTCTCCTTGAGAACAATGAGGATGATGTCGCCTGGGATGTCAAACTCGACATGTAGGTACTCGAGTCGAGACTCCGTTATGGCGCTAGAGTAAGCTACTGCTGAGGTCTGCCCGGGCGGGGTCACTTTATAGGCTGTCACTCCTTAGACCCTAGTGACTCAGACCCTTTCATCCTCCTCCATCTCGTTGACCTGCTCTGCACCCTCTGTTGCCTCCTCGGCTCCCTGCTCCTTGTCTAAAATGTCAATAGTAATCCTACCCACGACCTGGGCAGGGGCCCTAGAGCTTTGGCCGGAAGTGCTTGGGACATCGCCTGTCGTCTCTAACTCAGCTCACTCTAGGGCGATAACTCGGGAGGAGCCTACAATAGCAGCCCCAATATAAGGTTTTTCACCCCTACACGGCCTTACTGGGTGCTCCCCATCTAGCAGGTTAAGGAACTCCTACTCGGGGACGGTTTGGGAGTCGACTCTCAATATTTGGGCCAACTGGCCAACCCTATCTCACTCTGGGGACAATCTTTCAACATCGACCTCCATGGAAGATGAGCTGGCCTCAAGATTGCTCTCCAACCAAGAGATGTTGACATTCTAGGAATCTGACACATCACTCATTTTCTGCGCTTCTCGGGAAAATTACCTGATCGGGCTGTGGTAGCTTGAAAACGTAAAGTCTTCGAGCTAGCAACTGCAGTTTGGCAGCTAAAAACTCGATGGGTGCTAAATCTGGACTCAATTGTGTGAAAATAACCAAAAAAAAGGCTCTATATATTGCCATTCCAGGCAAAAAATCTAGGTGCAGAAAAAGAAGATGTGTGATGATTACGCCTATCAGGCGGTGCAGTCAACCACAAAGCGACAAGTGTCCCCTGGTTAATCCGCGCAACCTTTCGTTTCGCGCCACTTCGGAAGGCCATTTTGTCTTTCGTAATGCCCAAAATGTGTTTCTTTAAACGACGAACGTTTGTAGTATAGAAAAGTTGTCGTATCTACAGGGAGATGAAAATTTGTACCTCAATAAAAATAAACGTTCAAAAAGGTATGCACTTTTTCAAATCAAAGTGTAAAATGAGATAAATATTCTTGTGGTTTTTATTTTATTTAATTCAAAATTTAAAGCATAAAATTAAAATGATGAAGCTTTGAGAATCCCTTGTATGTTTTGCAACTGATATAAAATTTTAACTCTAATTAATAATTATCTAAAACATTTGATTTATTATATCTTATCTCATTGATTGCAAGCACATGTTACTAATTATATAGGACAACCTAAATCAACAATATAGCAAGCCATAATGCAGTAAGGGTCTACCTATAAAAAACTAGCAAAATAATTATTAGTGCACTAATTATGAAAATTATAACAGCTGTCACTCAATTATAATTAACATAATTATAGGATAGAAAAGATAATAACAAATCAAAATTAATATATTTTAGTGGAATAAATTTTTACATTCACTCCGGCAGCACTTCGTCTTATGAAATATCTAGAATCGACAATATAACAAGTCATATTGTAGTAAAAGACATTCCATTAAAAATTAAGCATCATTTCATTATTATTAATATTAACTATGCAACACAATTAAACTACATAAAGAAAGCATGATTGAATTTATGTAAAAATTGACAGCATAACAACATCAACAATAATTATTGAAAACATAAAGATATAATTTATTCCACAAAATATAAGCATTACTACACAGATATAGAGTTAAAATCCATACCAAAATACTATGCATATAAGATCATCTCTTTGCCTCACCAGACACTCTACTCTAATTTAAGTATTATTTTATTATTATTTTTTTACCTAAGAAAATACTGTTGAGTCTAACTCAGCAAAAAGGAAAAGAAGAGGAAAGAGGGCCAAAGGCCCGTTGAGGAGTGCCCCGTTCAAGGGGCAATGGAAGGCTATTTATAGCCTTGAAAAATTATTGTTTGCCATATTTTTATTTTATTTTTATTTATTTTTTTTAATGCTGAAACGCGTCTTGGGAGTGCAGGTTTGAGTTTATAATCCAGTGCATCACATATCACGGTAGCACAGAACAGGCTCAATCTAAACCGTTCATTTCACGATCCAACGGTCAACAGGCAGGCACGAGAAAGACCCAGGTGGGGCCAGTGAAACTGATATTGAAGACCATTCGATCAGTCTTGGTATTCAGATCTAACGGGTTAGAAAACCGCTACACGTGGAGGCGACCGCATGAGATCCAACACTGTCTAAGATTCCTTCTAACGCGCGTGAGACTTGTCGGCGCGTGCACACACGCGCCAATCAAAAAATGACACGTGGACAGCACTGCAAGATTTCACTGACGCACCGGATGACGTAATGACACGTGTCTCTTCCTCGGACGGTCACAATTAATTTGGCAGTGAATCCAACGATCAGGAAATTGCCACGTGTCCTATTTAATTTAAATTCAAATTTTTTTTATCTTTTTGATGCATTTGATGTCCGATTTTATCCGTTTTGGCGTCGTTTTGCTCCGTTTTTCCTCCAGATTTCAAATCTAAAAATCACAAACACACTAATATTAATTATTTTACAAACATAATATTTACAAAAATATTAAAAATATTTATTTTATATTAAAACACACAAAAACTCCTGAAATTTCCAGTCCGTTATGGTTTAGCATAGATATAATTTTATGACTTGAAAATATTTTTAGAAATTACTAAAAATATAATAAAACATATTTACAAACTTAAACATACTATCAAACACTCTAAAACTCAAAATAAAATAACCGCATTACTTTTACAGTTTTGACTATTTACAGACTAGACACTTATTTAACACACCAAAATGACTCTAAAAATTACTAACAATTCTATTAAACATAAAACACACTAAAAACACATTTTTAAACATATTTACACACTAAGACACAAAAATACTTATTAACACAAAATGCTATTAATTAGAGAATTTAATGAGAAATAAAAGCATAAGTAAATGATTTAAGCCCTGTAAAATATACACTTTTACAGTCTCATCAGCCTTCTTTCTCTAGCCGACCTTACCCACTCAGCGTAGTCCACCCGACCGGATACCGACTAGGTGAACTGGGGGCTACTATTAAGGGTGAGCTTGGCGCCACCTCCGAGGAGACAAACTCTGGGTGGTCGGCAAAATAGCTCGGCTGAGTTACCAAAGAGCATACCACTGACCCCGATGACCCAAGGAGTCCTGTCCGAGGTGCTTCTCAGGGCCACCCATGGCCACACCTCAATAGATTGCCTCTTCGGACCGGACTATTTCCATTTCTAAGTGGACAACTACTCACCATCACAGGCCAACAAATGGCAAGCAACTCACTGTCTGATGGAGGCTAATCCATCGACTAAGGGACATGACACTTATCACCTGCCACCTGACATGCCTTGATATGACACCCGGGTTGTGGACAAAACCCACCTAACACCCGGTCCAAATGGTGGCCTATAAATAGAATACATTTATTGCATTCTAGCATGCATGCTTCTTCCCACCTAACAAGCTTCCGTCATCTACCGAGCAACTCCTACCTTGAGCATTAGAGATCCCTTGTTTATTGACTGACCTCTTTTCTCTTACCTCCGAAGCATCCCTTCTCTTGTTGCAGGCATACCCGATCAGGCATAGACGAACTGGGAAGAGCTGAGCACCGTGCGCAGCCGCACGTGGTGTTATTATGACGCCGAACCTCGGTAAGCATCAACAGAGTGCATGGACTCTATTTCAAGGTTCATAGCCTCCAGCTATTTTTCATTCTCAGAATCTTTCATTGCATTATGATATGTCAATGGATCATCCTTATCATTATCACAGACAGCAACATTTGCTTCTCCAATTTTCTTGTAGTGAGCAGGTGGTCTCACAACCCTCCCACTACGTCGAGGTCGTATGACATTCTAATCTGAAGATGTGGTCTCCTTGTTTTGTCCTTCGACAACGATTGTCGGTTGTAGTCTAATCTGATCAGAAAGTAACTCTTTAAGTACAACTTTGCTATGAGGTTTATAGTTTGTCATATAATCATTCTTGAGAAAAGTGACATTTGTCGATACAAATACCTTCTTTTCTTGTGGACTATAAAACAAACCTCCCCTCGTTCCCTTTGGATATCCTACAAATAAGCATACTTCAGAGTGGTTCCAACTTCTCGATCTTTCCTTTCAATACATACGTTGGACACCCCTATATACGAATATGTCACATACTAGGTTTGCGACCATTCCATAACTTTAAAGGTGTTTTTGGAATAGACTTAGATGGAACTGTGTTTAGAAGATATACTGCAGTTTGCAGTACATATCTCCAAAATGAAATGGGTAATGATGAGTAGCTGAGCATGGATCTCACCATATCAAGCAATGTTTGATTTCTTCTTTCTACAACACCATTCTGTTATGGTGTTCCAGGTGCTGTGAGTTATGATAGAATACCATGTTTTATCAAATAATCCTTGAACTCAGTATCAAGGTATTCCCCTCCTATATCAGATCGAAGAGTCTTCACCGACTTTTCTAATTGCTTTTTAGCTTTTGCTTGGCATTCTTTGAACTTTCCAAAAGTTTTAGATTTCCTTTGCATCAGGTACGTGTATCCATGCCTCGAATAATTGTCAATAAATGTGACAAAATATTCGTAACCACCACATGCTTGTACATTCAATGGACTGTAGATGTCCGAATGTATTAGCTCAAATGGTTCCTTGGCCCTTTCACCTTTTGCAAAGAAAGGCCTTTTAGTCATTTTACCTTCAAGACAAGATTCACAAACTAGTAGAGAACTAACTTTTAGTTCTCTTAAAGGACTATCCTTTACTAGTCTGTTAATTCTATCAAGGTTAACATGACCAAATCAAAGGTGTCATAGGTATGTTTCATCATCAGAAGAAACATTTTGCTTCTTGGGTTTTGGTTGTTTAACTTTGAACATTTCGGTATTGAGCAGTGATTTTTCATTGGGCCTCAAGGTGTGAAGCCCATTTTCCATATGTGTAAAACAAATATCCAAACCATTTCTAGAAATATTAACATAATTATTATTAAAAGAAACATTAAACATTTGTTCAAACAACTTAGAAATAGAAATAAAATTTCTACGAAAACTAGGAATGTAATAAACATTGTTCAAAATTAAAAACTTATTTATAAAAGAAAGTTTAATGACTCCCACTGCTCTTGTCGAAACAACCTCTCCCGTTCCCACTCTCATCATTTATTCCCCGTCGGCAAGCTCCCTTGAAGAACTAAGCATCTACAAAAAAGAAAAAACATGGTTAGTTGCCCCTGAATCAATTATCTATGGTGAAGTATCATCTTCAACTAAACAAGCGTCTAAAACGAGTAAATCTAATTTACAGTTGTTCTTCTTTTCTTTGAGCTCCTGAAGATACTTCTTATAGTTTCTCTTCCAGTGCCCAACTACATTGCAGTGGAAACATTTTCCTTTGGGCTTCTTTTGGTTTGAGCTCTTTTTGTTGTTGTTGCTTTTGTTCTTCTTAGGTTGCCTTCCATTCTTAGAGTTGCCACTTCCTTCAATTCTCTTCCTCTTCCTATTCTTTCGAACAGAAGATGAGGGTTGAGCTTCTACATCATTTGCCTCATCTTTAGTCTTGTCTTTCGCAATAGACTCAAAGGTTTGCAGCTCATTAAGCAACTCAGTCATGTTATATTTCATTTTGTTCATGAAATAGTTGCACTTAAATTGAAGGAACACAGGGGAGAGGGTTTCTAAAATCATCCCCACCTGAGTGGCTTCATCTATCACTACCCCGTTTACCTCAGCCTCGTTGAAATAGTTAACCATGTTGAGAACATGTTCTCTGACTGAGATCCCTGCCTTCATCTTGGCATTCATCACAGCCTTAACGGCTTCATGGCGTACCTTTTCAAAAGGTTTGCCAAACATGTCTTACGGAGACTGCATTATCTCATAAGCAATCTCCATGCCTTAGTGTTTTATCCTAAGCACGTCAGACATGCCAGGCAAAAGGAAACAGCAGGCCTTGTTGTTTGCTTCGATCCAACGACCATATGCTTCTTGTACATTACGAGAGGCAT
Organism: Artocarpus heterophyllus; assembly: GCA_025403435.1. NCBI lineage: Eukaryota > Viridiplantae > Streptophyta > Magnoliopsida > Rosales > Moraceae > Artocarpus > Artocarpus heterophyllus. The sequence goes on from JAJQZP010000397.1 coordinate 228,043, forward strand.
TGCCAGTAGACGGTGGAGAACATTCCTCTGTCAGCACAAACTTGTAATTTTTGTAAATTAGCATTATATTCATGTTACTTCCACTTAACAAAATTATCTTCGGTTAATTTTTTATTTGAGATAATAACAATGATTGGATTAGACATGGTTGCTGTAATAAATAAATAAAATGACATAAATTAAATGGTTTCATAAACATCATAAATATATGTTTTGGAATAGTAAACGTAAGGCATGATACATATGGAAAAACACGAAAAATATTTTACTAATTCCACGATTATTCAATTTTAATAAATAAAGTGCTGCCATAGGGTAGGTCAAATCATTTATGAATTGAATTGAAGCATTCTCAATTAATAAATATATTCAAAATATCTCATTTTTTCTATATTTATTAATAACCATTTATTTTGGTCAAGATATAATTAACAAATTAATTATATCCTTATGAGTGTAACCCATTATTTTGGATTTTAACAACTTAACTCAAAATTACCGCCGTATGGTAGGTCAATTTTAAAATAAATTATACAATCCTATCTCTTGGAAGCCAACCTTGTTATTGATTTAAATGGACACCCTTCGTAGGGAGGACGAAATCAAAGCGTCGCGAGGCACCACCTAAATCTCACGATGTTGTGCTAATAGTGGAGACCGTAGGTTATGTTGTCATATTACCTTCTGTCATTCATTATTTTAAAAATGTGTTTCATCTTATGACACATCCAATGTTTCATAACTTTAGTAAAAAGGTTTTTAATTATTAGGTTATATTATGTATTAATAGAATCTCATCCTATTTACACTTAAATAAATTACTAGATTTTTTAAAAATCTAAATTTATTATGAATTGTCTAAGCTATCCAACATTAAACAATTTAAAATTAGATAACTTATAATTAATGTGAATTTTACCAAGTTTTAACTATTAAAACTAAAATCACATTATTTCGTTGATTAATAAAATGAATTAAAATTCTATAAAAACCAACCCAATTAATTTAATCTCATTAAATTAATTCTAACACATATTAAATCATTTCACAAACAACTTTATAAAAAAATAAAATAATATGCAAATGTATGCATGTCATGTTACAATAATTATAAGTGGACACTTTCTTAGATGACATGTTATAATGCATGAATATGTTATCACAATCATCACATTAAAAATAAAGCATGAAAATAAATATTAGATATTTGATCAGGTCTTTTTGGATAAATAAAATTACAACTCATAAAAAAATAAATAAAAATTACAGGATCTTTTTGAAACAACATAATTCTCAGGTCCGTTGTAGTAGACTTCACGAGGTGAGGTGCAGGTAAGAGAATACAATTTAATAACTGCTTTTTCACGATTGTTGTATGTCAGCCTGATGTTGCATGTAATGGAGTGCAGAAAGAAGTATTCACGTATAGCTGGTTTATGTCCTTTTTTTTTGTAATAAGTTGCATGTGAAAAGTGGTCTGGTGCAATCATGAAGATGAAGCTTTTATATGTATATATAGCCTTTGCATTACGTCATTCATGTGAAGCTTTGAAAACCTGCTCCCTTAGAGAAATAATAATAATAATAATAATAATAATAAATTACAAAAAAACCTATACCCATTATAGAGTTACACAAATTTGATCTAATCAAACTGAGAATAAAATTAACAGTTCAAAAGAACCATATAATTAACGACTAAAAATCTATTCAAAAAATAACCATTCATCACATAAACAAAAATTACAAAGATGTAAAGTGCCCACAAACATGCATCAAAAACATGATATTATCAAAATAAAATCAAGTTAATTAAAATTATATATGTTATAATCCACTCTAATACCATTTGTTGGAATTAAATATAAAAACGCAGCGAAATGGACGAATCAATGACAAATAAAAATTTTCTGAAAACTTTAGAAATAGCTATATATAATTTTAATTAATAATAGAAAGCTTTGAGAATTTTTACCAACCTTTTGAAGACCTATCAGGGTGTCCTAGCTTTCCTCTTTCATACCACGATCTTCCAGTCCAGATCTCTACACTAATGGAAAGACGAGTGAGTGTCAAACTATAAGAATGAATTAACCTCACACTTTTCTGGATCTGCTTATATTCAACACATACGATAGCAGACCTTTTTTTTCAAAGAACTCTCAGATTTTTCTCTCTGAGTATTCTGTAAAAGTTACGTGAATGATAGATCTGTAGAGATAACTATTATCTCTACCTTTTATATCTGAGCAATTAGTTAATTCTCAATTAATTTTAATTTACTTTAAATTTAAACTAACCACCATATCAGATATATGGAGAAGAGATATACTTTATTTTCCTTATCCTTTTGTTATTTTAAAAATAAATCACCAAAAAATAAAGATTCTTTAAACTTTTATTTAAATATATATATATATATATATAATTTGTTTACGGAAACGTAAACTTATGTTTCCTTCTTTTTTTTAATTTAAAACGTAAACTTTACGTTTATATATATATATAATATATATATAATAAAATCTTACATATATATATAAAAGATTTGGTTCAAAACCCTATATATATATATATATATATATATCTAAATTTAAAAATAAATCACATTTCTTTAAAATTAGATTTTAAATTAATTAATAATTTAATTTTGTGTCCAAGTAAAAAAAGATAAAATATAGTCCTACCACACATGTGTCATATACAAAATTAAAATTACATTTAAATAATCTTATTATTCAAATATTATCAATTAACTAATTTAAAACATATTTAATTAATCTCATTAATTAAATATAATCAATTAATTAATTTAACCAATGCTCAATCAAATGTGACAACATTTATCACATTACATTATATGTCACAAAGAATATTTTTCTATGTTACATTAAAAACTCAAGTGTGAAATAATTAATTCAGAATTCAATAATTTCAAATTAAATATATATAATTCATTCTATACATTAAATCCAATATAGTGTTATAGAAGTAGCATTGGGGACCTATAGACCTATAACCTAAGTTCTAATAAATTTGACAATTAATCAAACTCTTACATTAATGTGCCAAATTTATTAGTTTCAGTATTACTTCACTAAAAACCTATAACTGAACTCTTGAGATTATAGTAAAAATTACTCAAGAAAATTAACGAATAGTCCATTGATATAATCATTATATATAAATTAGTCCTCCATAAATAGTTCATAATAAGAGCTAGGTTTAATTTCCATTTATCTCTCTTATTATATATTTATTCTTGAGTTTCAATAATTTTCTAATGAACAGTTAATTCATAATCTTATTATGAATGAGCCCTCTACTGTTCAAACCTTGAATCATCACTCAATGAGACTATTTTTCTAACTTCCATAAGGAAGGAATAAATTCCATATTTGTATAATATTATTCCCAGTCATTTATTCCATTATGTTTCTAAGATGCTAAGTTATGATCTGTATTTGGACAAATCTTACCATACAAGTCAAAAAACATAATGTCATAAATAGGAGTCTAACAAATACTCAGGATTAAGACTATTATATATATGATCATCATAGTGATAAATTTGAATACTCTGTTTGTAACAGATGATTATTGGATATTTATAATTTATCTGGTCTAGTCCTATATAATCTCATTATATGAAGTACTTCTAATCTAATGGCTCTACATTAATAACCCAGATAAGACTATTTCATTTTAAAGGAATTAGACCGTACTTATAATATCTAATTAAAGATCTTAAACTTTGATTAATTATTACGGACTATTTAGATTATTATCTAAAAATTTTATTCCTAAGCATAAAACACTTGTATGTTAAATTTATAATCACATAACTAATCATGAAATTTTCTTGATTTTTATAAAGGTATTCGTAATATATATAAGGAATCAAAATAATTATAAATGTCATTTTATTTATTTATTTATAATATGTATAATATCACAGCTTTTAACACCTCCAACCCAAACTGGCATAGCTTTTAACACCTCCAACCCAAACTGGCATGGGATTTCAGGGTGCCGCGGTGGAAAGGAGAGAAAAAACTAATGTCCACGCAAGATTGGATCGGTGTTTTGCCAATCCTTTGCGGAAGAATCTCTTTCCGGGTGCTATAGTTCAACACTTGGATTTTTGGGGGTCTGATCATCGTCCCCTGTTGTTGGACCTGTTTCCCAGTAAGGAAAATTCACAAAGTAAGCCAAAAGTACCAGGCATTGGGCCTTTGACCCTGTGTGGATGTCAAATTATGAATGTCTTAATGTGGTGAAAGATTCGTGGCAGTGGGAATGACCGAATTATGGGGAAACTTTCTCACTATAAAGAGGCGCCTAAGACCTGGAGCTAGAAAACATTTGGCAATATTCCTAAAAAAATGGCTAAAATCCAAAAAGGGCTTTTGGATCTTCATGTGGATCATCGATTGGCTGAAGTCTCAAAGAGGATTAGGTCCCTTGAGAAGGAGCTGGACTGGCTTTTTGAACTAGAAGATTATTACTGGCGATAGAAGGCAAGGGCTGACTGGTTAAAGAGGGGCAATGGAAACTCAAGATATTTCCATGAAAGGGCTTCTTGTAGAAGGGCAACGGACGTGAATCAAGGGTATTGAAGATGAGCAAAGGAATTGGGTCACAAATGGTGATGATATTTTGGGGGTCCTTGTTCGATACTTTACATCAATTTTTTCCCCATCCAATCCTCTAAATGGAAAACAAGATTGCTGGCGATGAAGAGAGGGTTTTTGAGGAACACGAAGTTAGGAGTGGAACGTTTGCTATGGGGTTGACCAAGGCACCGGGTTCGGATGGTTTCCAAGCTAATTTCTACCAAACGCATTCGCAGGTGATGGGGCAAAAGGTTACTAAAACGTGTCTTGATGTCCTTAACAGGCAATCCTCTACAGCCTCTCTGAACAGAACAAACTTGGTCCTTATTCCTAAGGTTACAATTCCTAGAAAGGTAGCGGATTACCGGCCAATAAGCTTATGTAATGTCGTTTTTTAAATTATTGTCAAAGTGATTACCAACCGGTTAAGGCGATGCTTACCGTCCATTATTTCGGAATGCCAAAGTGCTTTTGTCCCCGGTAGACTCATCTCTGATAACATGATTACATCTTTCGAACTTCTCTATTCCATAAGGAAAAAAGCTAATGGGAAGAAAGGTTTTATGGCGCTCAAGCTTGGCATGAGCAAAGTGTACGATTGGGAAGAATGGGAATTTTTTAGTGCTATGCTCAACTGGATGCGTTTCAAGAACTGCACCGAGATTTTCTCTTGTCATAAATGGACTTTAATGTGGTAATATTAGAGCGATTCGAGGCCTTCATCAAGGCTGCCTGCTCTCATCGTACCTTTTTCTTATTTGTACCAAAGGGTTCTCGGCACTTATTCAACAACAAGACAGATTGGGGCTGCTATAAGGCTTTTTGTGGACTAGAGACACGCCTCGAGTAAGCCACTTATTTTTTGCCCATGGCAGTATTTTATTTTGCAGGGCTGAGGTGTCAACTGTTGTGCTATAAAGAATGTCCTCCAGAGTTACGAGGAAGCTTTGGGTCAAATGGTGAACAAGGACAAGTCATCGGTGTGTTTTTCCCCGAATCTTGGAAAGGACGTTGTGAGTGAGGTTCACACTGAGATGGGTTTGATGGAGGATAAAAAGCTGGACATGTACCAAGGGCTACCCACTTTCATCAGTCGCAACAATTGTCAAGCCTTTAATTTGATCAAGGAGAGAGTGCTTAAGAAACTCCATATATGGAAACATAACTTTTTCTCTGCAACCGGAAGAGAAACTCCAATCAAAGCGGTAGTCTAGGCGATCCCCCCATACACCTTAAACGTTCCAAGTATCTGTTAGCTCTAATAAACGAGCTGCAGGCATTGCTATCTAGCTTTTGGTGGGGAGGGAATGGTACTAAACAGAAAATTCACAAGACCAAGTAGGAAAACCTTATCAAATCTAAAATGGATGGCGGATAAGGCTTAAGAGATTTGGAGTCCGTCAATCAAGCTCTTATCGCTAGGGAAGCAAGGTGGATCTTAAAGGCCCCTCAATGTCTTATGGCTCGTGTTCTTTGAGCCAAGTACTTTTTTCATTTGGATTTTTTGTCAGCTGAGCTTAAGAATGGTGCCTCCTATTTGTGGCGAAGTGTGGTTTGGGGGAAGGAATTCATTGAACAGGGAACTAGATGGCAAGTGGGGAAAGGCCTGTTTAATGCGTTTGAAAAACCCTGGATCCCAAGACCGTATACTTTTAGGCCTATCCCTGCTGCTAATGATCGAGTGACTAATGCTTTGGTTGCTGATTTTATTGAAGGTGGGAAATGGAATATCAATAGGATTGACGTAGTTTTCTGGCCAATAAACAGGGAGGAAATTGTGAAGGTCCCTTATAGTCTTTGACCCAGCAACGATGTGTTAGTACGGCATTACCACTGAGAATAGGAATTATGCTATTTGATCAGGTTATCGGGCGGCTGTCTCAAAGAAGATTAATCTCTCCTCATCAACTGTTGCTGTGGACAAATCCTGGTGAAAAAGACTTTGGAACCTTGAGATCCCTAGGAATGTAAAGTACTTCCTGTGGCGAGCTTTCCACAACGCTCTTCCGACCTTCTCAAACCTCCCGAAGCATGTGATTGATTGCAATACCTTTTGCCCTCGCTGTTGTGCCCATTCTAAGGATGTAATTCACGCTTTATGGGAGTGTGAATTTGCTATAGAGGTATGGCTTTCTTCGATCTTAATCTCTCGGATTGGTAATTGCAAGCAGAGGACGTTTTGGGGCCTGTGCCTCTATTTGCTCAAGCATCTTAGCGTGGTGGAGCTGGGATTTTTTTGCACGATTGCTTGGATGTTATGGAATGATAGAAATAGCAGGCTTCAAAATATAGTTCCCAAAACTATCGCAGTGATTATTGAAGATACGGAGTTGTATCTCCAGGAATGTCAACGATGTCAGGAAATAGACTCGTGCCCCAATTAGCCTTCCAACAGGCCTCTAGGGAGATAGGGGCGCCCGCTGAAAATTCCCTGAAATTAAATGTCGATGCTGCTTTCATGGAAAACCTGGATTGGTTTTCGATTGGTGGGGTGGTTCAGGACTCCATGGGAATCATAGTGGGGGCTTTCTCGAAGCGTATGAGGGGTTGGTTTCACCCTTCCTTGCTGAATGTTATGCGCTCAGAGAAGGTTTGCTTTTTGCAGTTGCGAACAATTAAAGAGTTTAGGTGGCAGAGTTGAATGCAAGCAAAGCTGTGGATTATGTAAAGGCTAAGGAGTTCCTCGGGCTCCATGGTTCCATCATTACAGATACTTTTTGTCTTTTGTCTAATCTTCATTGTGATTGTATGTATGCTCCTCGTTCTTCTAATGAGGTTGCTCATTTACTTGCTAGATTTGGACTTAATGGAACTGAGTCCTTGGCTTAGACTAGTTCTCTCCCCCGCAGGATATCTAGCGCGGCTGTTGTAGATTTTCATTAGGTTTAATGGAATTGTTGACGTTTTTCCTTAAAAAAAAGACAATTACATCATTTAATCAACTTCTTCTTGGGCAAGACTGTATCAAGGTTCCTAAAATTTAGCCATATAACAAATACAAAATGCTCAAAATATTTAATTGTTTATTTGAGAACATACTTGAAACTAGCCGATCAAACTTAAAACACCAATAACAATTTAAATTCTTTGAGAAATAATATTGTAACAAAATCAATTCCAAATATATTTCTAGACAATAGATGAATCGTTAAAAGTAATGTGGTCCGAAAGAAAAATATGACAAGGAAGGAAGCCTCCCGATCTGCATTTGTCGAGCAAAAAGGCACTCAAAAAGGAGGTCCAAATCTTTCTTTTTAGGGTTAATAAGACATGTAGTCCTTTTTTTATTTGTAGAGTTAAATTATGTCTCAAGTTTATAAATATTCTTTATATGTCCTACTCCATATGTTTAAAGACATTAATGACCTAAATAGTTATATTGTTAGCTTTGATTTTTTTTTTTAAGAATAATTAGAATATACGTGTTTAAGATTTCAATCAGATTATGATATCATTATATTTAAAAAAAATCCCTAAAATTAGGCTGTTTGTTGTTTAAATTCAAATTAGTATTCAAAATAACGATTTTAAAATTCCTTCAGCCAAAAGATAGAATTTTTTATGGAATCACATTTTACCGACAAATTAGAATGAGGATGTTGTAATTAAATTAATGATATAGTATTTATTAAGTCTTTTTTATGTCTTATAAGTTATATAATTAATATATCATTAAGTTAATTATGCCTAATGACATTTATTTTTTTAAGACTTCAAGTGGTAATGACATTTGTCTTTTTTTGATGATAGGTAGTTAAATTAATGAAATAGTATTTATTAAGTCTTTTTGTATATCTTATAGGTTATATAATTGATATATCATTAAGTTAATGATACATAGTGATAATTATATTTAACGACATTCATTTTTTAAGACTTCAAGTAATAATGATACTTTCTTTTAGGGTGTCTAAATGTTACGGATTAGTAATACAAACAATATTACATTAAGTTAATGATATTTATTTTTATTGCTTCTTTTTTTAAAAAAATTATATTGTAAGTAATTTGATGGCATTGATGATTTTTTTATTGTTTAAGTTATATTGTAATTAATTAAGGATATCAGTGTTTCCTTAATATCATTTTTTTCCAACAACTTAGCTATGAGAAAATAAGGAGATTTGTTAAAAAAAATAAAAATAAATACATGATAAAGTCTACTTAAAAAGTATTTTTAGATTCTCAATATATGTAATTTAAAAAATAGACATATAAGTGATATTTATAAAATGAACACAAATTTTAATTCATTCACTAAAAACAGGTCACATTGTGTAATTTTTAAAACGAATACAAATTTTACCTTGTGTTTGGCAGTTAATGATCTATACTACTTTATCAGTTATAAGCAGTGTAAAACCCTAACTTGCCAAATACTATTTTAATTCATTTATTAAAAACAAAAGGAAAAAATTACAATATTTGTCTAAATTATTGTTATGAAATTAAAATCTAACACAATATTCAAAATATCTTTAAAATGTCCTTAATGATATAGTAATTATCTTAATGATATTACATATTGTACTATATAATTACATATAAATAATTTTAATGATATCATTATAAGATATTTATAAAATTTTTACAAATTAGAGTCATATTTCAATTCAATAAATGTAATTGAGCCAATTATCTCATCAACCCGACATTGGGTAATTTTTTCTTCTTTTTATCCATCCACAAAGAGGCCCAAACATTTTTTTTGGGGTTTTTTTGGCTAGTTTATTTAGAGGGATTTTTATAAAGGGCCTTATGAGAAATTTTTTTTGATAAATGGTCTTTTTTTTTAGGACAATTTTTGGTTAAAAAAGACTTTTTAGACATTAAAACGGTTTCAATTTTTTTTTATTCTATTAAGATTTTTTATACAGCTACAGCTATTTTTCTTATTTTAAAAAAAAACTGAAATAATTTACTTGCATAAAAAAACGTATTTTTTAATTTAAAAAAAAACCATTTAGGCCAATTAGAATTTTTTTTCGCCCCTTCGTCAAAAGGTTCCGTTTAGTTACTAATTTGTTTCCCCAACCGCCTTTCAGGGAAAAAATCTGTAGAAATTTCTGTTTTTGTTTTTTATCTTCCAATTCCACCCAAACACATATCAGCATCTGCTTCAACAAACCCACTAAGATTATGATATTGTTATTTGTTACATTCATAAATATATGAACTTTAAGTAACTGATGGCTGAAGAAGAAGACAGTAGTCATTCCTCCAACAAGGTACCCACAACAAACCCATGATTTTATTTTATTTTTTAAATTGGCGAATTGGGTTCCTTGTAAATCATTTTCAAGAGTTATCTGCACTTAGATAATAAGGATTTCATTTTCCTTTCGATTTTCAATTAAACTTTTAAAATTGAAACAGAAAAAGGAACCCAATGATTAGAAAGTTTGTGTTTTTTTTTTTTTTTGTTTTGTGTATAGGATTGTGTTCATTTGAGACAGTGGCTTCTTAATTTTGTTTATGTAATCATAACCAAATGTTGCCTGTTTTTGCTTTGCGACTGCTATTAACTCAAATGAGTTGAAGAACTGGAATTGCTATTATGTTGTTCACTTTTTTGTGGTTTTAATATTCAATTCATTATGCGATGTGCTTCCAATACTCGTTCTTTTTTTTTTTTTTCTATTTCTTTTTTCCCTGCTTTATCTGCAATTGAAGAGCTGGTGGAATCATAGTTCATTATCTATGACCTCAACGGGGATTTTGATTTCTCAGGTGCTTAACGTGTTCTTAAAAGTGAAAAACTGTATTTTTGGTCGTAATTGTTTGAACCTTGACCTTGCACATTTCGTCTTATGATGTTAAATTTGTAACCTCGCTTGAAGGCTTGTGCAATATTACGACTTAAATGAGGCAAGAATCCGTTCACTGGCGTGACAACGATAATGGCTGTACATTGGTGAAGAATGCAAGATTATTTTGTACTCCATACTAAATTAGTGCATTAGCTGCGGATACTTTTTTAGTTTAGTGTTTGTTTAGTAGGAGGAAGGAAAAGTGGAGAGGAAAGTGGTGAGAGGACGAGTGGATGGGCTTAAAGATTTCAATTTTGATCCTTTCAGTTTCAATTGGAGAAGGGATTCCATGCCAAACACAATACGAGAGATGTCTTTTCCTTCCTCTCTTTTTTTCCCACCTAAGAGTTATATACCTTTCTTTTCTGCTTAGCTTCTTTCTTACCAAACGCAGCCTTAATGTATACAAGTGTCTTCAAAAGTATAAGTGAATTAGGCCTGGTGAAAAGTTCTTGTTGCAAATTTGAGCAACATGTTCATTAGAGTTTAAGATTGTGTATTTCATTTTGATAGTTTAATGTAATTTAAAGAATTCTAATGAGGGAATTTTGATTTTGTTCAAGGATTACTACAAAGTTTTGGAGGTTGATTATGATGCAACAGATGAGAAGATCAGATTAAATTACAGGAGGCTTGCACTGGTTAGTTATTCATCTCGTGTTGTATGCTTTATATATCGGCTGGTGGTTTTACATAACTTGGTCTCAAATGTTGTATTATTCTCTCTTACTCTCATCACAACTGGTACTGATGTTGGCGAAATCTTTGTAATTTTGGTAATTGGTTATCTATAGAAGTGGCATCCTGACAAGCATGGGGGTGACAGCACCGTTACGGCAAAGTTTCAAGAGATCAATGAAGCTTACAAAGGTAATTCTGAGGGCTGAAAACAAAACCGTATATTATCTGTTTGTAACACGTTTTATTATGGCCTAAGAAGGTTGAAACAGGTGATTTGCTCAGTTATGGGATAAAGTGATCAGTTCAAGTTATAATTCGAAGGTTGTTGACTGCTTGTTGAGTTAGCAAACATGTGCCTGGACTAGTGATTTTTTTTTTTTTTTAATGGGTGTTATATTGATGGCCTTGTTGCTGGTCTGGTATTGCATCATGAATCTAAACAACCTTGTACACATTATACGTTGAGAAAATGAAAATCTCCTTCTGTCTTGCATGCTAAAACATAACATCAATTATTGGTGGTGTGTGGCCTGAGAAACATAGTCATAAGTCCTTTTCCTTTTGTCATTTCTTGTGCAGTGTTAAGCGATCCTGCTAAGCGATTTGACTACGATTTTACTGGAATTTATGAGATTGATAAGTATACCTTAAGGGTATGAACTCTTTTTTTTTTTTTTCTTTTTAAGTTATAACAATAATCGTATAATTGGGTCTGTTATCTTGAAGTGAATCAGACGTGTTGTGTTTTTTAAGGGGTGTAATACTAAGCAGTTGGGAACAATGGGATGAAAATTGCAGGAATATCTTGGCAGGTTTAAAGGAATGATATTGACGTGCAATGGGCTGGGTATTAGTAGCCATACCTCCATATGGTAATACTAGTATGTTTGGTTTTTAAGGCAAAAGTTATTTATTTTTTTTTTTTTATCCCTCCAGGGCTTAGAAGCATGTATGCTTTTTGGCCTTTCCTCAAAGAAGTTTTTATCTGCTCTCAAGCAAGTCTTGTATATATTCACACATATGCATGATGCAATTAGATTCTTATAAGAATGGCGATGGCAGGACAGAGCAACTCAAGGAAGAAGCTGATGGTGAGCAATTCAAGGACAAATAAGGTTGTAATGTTTTTGTTTGTTGTACAAACTAGAAAGCATATTAGCTGTAACTATAATTGCGCATTAAATTTGATTGATTGGAATGATTAGACTTGAAAAAAAAAAATTAAGCTGATAAATGATGGAGTACAAATGCAAGAGCATCATCATCATTTATCACAAGTACAACCATTATTAGTACTAAAGGAATACCAGAAGAAGACGAACACTAGAACATTTTATTATGCTATCATATAAAATGATTATCTTCTTCTTGATCTTGTTGATTATGGGAGTTGGGAGGAGTGGAGAAAAGAATGAATGTGTTGAAGAAAGGTGAGATGGGGAGGCCTGTCGTTGCGGGGAACATAGCCAATGGCCACGTCTTTGGAGTAGGAAGGGAAGCCCTTCTTTCCGTCTTTAATCCAGAGCTTCATCGCGAAGTTGCTGTGGGCGAAGTAGGCCTCCGCTGACCTCTTCCTCTTCCTAATTGTGACATCTTCATCATCATTTTCGTCATCTTCTTGTTCGACGGCGATGGGAAGCCTTTGGTAGTGGCCTCGGGAAATGCCCTCGAGGAAATCGAGGCGAGCAAGGGCGGCGGAGGAGACAGCGTAGAGCTCGCCGACCACACGGTGGTTGCCGCACCCTGGGAGGTTGAGGAGGAAAGGAACGCGGTAGGGCCCACACACGAGAGGGTATTTGAGGGATGTGCGGCAGCTGCCCAGGAAGGCGGCGTCTCCGGTGGCCATAAGCTCCTCCATCAGACGGTGGTTGGAGAAACCTCTCTTCAGCGTCCCGTACGTGAATATGTAATGTATTCCATCTTCCTCCTTCACCTCCATCCCCAATCAATTAACTCTAGAGAGAGAGAGAGAGAGAGAGAGAGAGGGCGACGCTGGTGGTTAAAAGCTTGTCTGGGCAGCGACCAACCCCCCCTTTCGATTTATATATTCTTGAGTTCTTCTTTCAATTTAATATGGAAATAAACCCCCAAAAAATATGTACAAGGGATCTTATTAACACTTTGTTGCGTTGACAACAATTAGTGCTGGCGTCATGTCAAAAATAAAATAAAAATAATTGCATGTATGCATCTAAACAATAATTAAAAAAAAAAAAAAAAAAAAAACAACTTCAAGTAAATAAATGAATATATAAAATCTTCTGATTGTCCCAATGTTTAAGCATTGAAATTACCAAAGCCACAAGAACGAAAACTTTTTTAAGCAGGGTACACCTGTTTGGAATTAGTTTAAAGGAGTCACTCGCAAGGCTGAGTCATGCATTTTGGACGGATGGGACGTTGATTACAGAATCAAAAAGACTGAAGAAAAAACTTATATAACAAAATGGATTCATTGTTGATTTTGTTTATAGCTCCTCTCATAGTTATGTTTTAGGCTTGCTGATTCACACAATCTTAGATTAGTTTAATGAAACAGCGTCTTGTCCTTTGAAGGTGGTTGATGGCCAATTTAAGGTCCTTCCAAAACCAAAAGGAAACCTGCTGAGAATCATGTCTGTTCTATAGTGCCAAGAGTTCAATTCACAGCTTGTTTATCGTTTTATTTCAAACTTGGTAAATCGTCGTATCAACTTTGTACTTAACTGTATACCATTTAAGGTTCATATAAGTGTACTTGTCACCCCGGTTCAAACTCATTACTTTGCCAATAAACCTAATCATTTTATGTTGTAATTTCAGCACACGAATCGCATCATGTCCCTCTTGTCGTGCTGGCTAGTGGACCTTCGAAAGCCCATACAGAAATGGGCCGCCAAAATTCTGCTTGCTATGGATCAATTTGTGGGCTTTTTCTTTCAATGAGCGTGTGTAGCCCAAGTAACCCACTCGCAAGCACAATACATTTCACTATAGATCGCTTGTGAGAAAATTAGAAAATTTCCCTTGTAAACTCACTTATTTTTGCACCATCGAATTCTGAATTTCTTAAGTTTCGTATATGACGAGAGAAATTAAGAACAAAAGTCGTCTGGAACGAATTCCTATAGATTTCCCTCTGAGCTCTCTCTTCATTGCGACTCTATGTCCGATGATCACAATTAACAAGCCTTGAGAAAGTCCACTTTATTTTCTTTATTATTATTACTTTGTTTTTTTTTTTTTTTTTTAAAGTTAAAAGTAAATGATCACAAGCACAACTACAGAGTTTAACAACGAGGTTGGGATCGAGAAGTAGATTCATCCCAAACCGTAGTCTGTAGGTGTACTACAATTAGGCCTTTATTGCAATTCAGTTCCAAATTTGTAGGAACTAACAAATAACTGAAAGCATATCCCGTAAGATCACATTAGAAGATCACGTTATTTGAGTTTTTTTTTTTTTTTATATTCTATCATAGAATTATCTTTTAGATTTTAATGTTTTATCAGCAGAAATTTTTCCTGTTGTTAAATATATAAATATATATATATATTTGGGCTAACAAATCAATTGTTGGTTTGCGCTTTTGGGCATTCCGTGTTCGTGGGCAGGCGTACTAGGCAAAAGGATTGGAGTGGCAAAATTCCACAAGCAAAGGCCACCTCGTTTATCCAACAAATAAGACTCCACCACCTGGCCTTTTGTTCCTCTCTTTGTTTTTTTTTTTTTTTTTTTTTTTTGAGCTATACCATTCCTCTCCTTTATGCCTGGTTCACTCCCTCTCATGTGTCGCTCTTTTCACCTTCCATTTTGTCAATGCTTTCAACAAACATTTGTTCCCTTCCCCTCTCTTCCCCAAACTATCCTGTCCAAGTAAAAATACATCCTTTTTTTACAAAGTTGGTTCTAATTAATTTTTTAATTAAAATTAGTGTAAAGCTCTAATATGTTGCAATAAAAAAAAAATTGCTACAATCTAAAGCTCTCACATGCTACAGTGTTTACCGTTCCAACCACTATGCTAAACACCCTATTTCGAGGCCTATCATATCAATAAAATAGAAGGAAATAATTCTTTGTAGATCTATTGAATTAAATAAACAATTCCAAGTATCAAACAAAAACTATTCAAAACATATAAATTGAAAAATTATTTCATCACATTAAATCAAATGACGATTGTCATCCACAATTCAATTTTCTAATCCACAAAACACCTTATCAAAATTAAAATCACGAGAAAAAAAATCCAGATCTTAAGGATTCTAAACCAAACAAAATCAAAATCCATAAATAAATTTGAAGTAATTGATGGCTACATTGAAGCTTGGCCTAAGATCTATCCCCATTATTGGAGACAACCTTGAGGCAAATCGAGCAACAGATGGAGCCGCCGGTCAAGGCAAGACTTTACGACGCAACCACCATCAGCGTCATCGACCACCACATCATCATGGTTCCCTAACCTTATACTAGTTCGCAAAAATCTGAAAACCCTAGTTACCGTCCCAGTTACCTTTTGAGGTCTGGAACAAACAAAAAAAAAAAAAAAAAAAAAAGTTCTCTGGTGGCGAGGAAGGAAGGAATCTATCGCTTTCTTCTCCTGCTCTCCTTCGAAATCCATAGCAAAACCCTAAATCCACATATGCAGGCCAATGCTTGTGGGTGGGGTTTGCCGAAGAGAGGACGTGGTTGTCAGAGGAGTCAAAGGAGGAGGGGGGAGGGGCTGCTAGGTTGGTCAATGATGGCAGAACAAATTTGAAATTAAGTTTGTTATTTTTTTTAACTTTTTTTTTTGTTGTTGCCTATGTTTTTATTTTATTTTCTTTAAAACATATTATATAGTTTACTAAATGCCTTTATTAAAGTAGTCAAACTTAATAAATAGAACCAACACTTTTTTTTAAAAGGTTAGACCTAGTTAAACAAAAAAAAGTTAAGGACCGAATTGCAACTTATTGAAAAGGTTGAAGACCAATAAAACTATTTACCCTAATTATTTTTAATTCAAAAAAAGTTTATATTAATTACAAAAAATATGCCTTATAGTTTTATTTATTTCACGATTTATCTTTCTATTTTAAGAAACTAAAAATGTATTTTTTAAATTTGAAGAAATTGTTTTAATTTCATCCTTCTTTCAATTATAAACCAAAACAAAGAGGCAAAATTAATTTTTTTGACCTAAATGTCCTCTCACAAGTAATAATAATTAAAAACGCCAATTAGAAATAAAAATTGAACGCTTTTTAAATTTAAAAAAAAATAAGAAGTCTCCTTTCTCTTTTGGCTGCAATATTAGGGGAGGCTTTTGGTGAGGCTACGACGTTGGAGAAACTTGGCAGGGGAGGGTGGCACTGTAGGGAGGGTCGTTGGGGTGAGGGGGCCTAATCTCTTTCCCTACGATGCATGTTTCTTTTAATGGAATAAGATGCATATTATTGAAAGGAAAACAAAAATACAAGCTTAAATCTGAAATGCCCACAAACCAGCAAAGACAAATCTCAAAAAGAAAAACCATAATAGAATATGTTTTTAGGGGGAAAAATGTTGGAAAATAATTTTCATGTGGGCCTACATATGTAATTAAATGTGTTGTTTAATGCTATCTTAAAATAAAACCTAAATTAAAGTGATATAATTAAGATAAAGTTAAAAAGCTTTTTTTGGGTATTAATATAATGTATGGGTGGTTATTATTATTATTATATGTGTAGATACCAATTTGTAATTTTCAGATTTTATGATGGGTAAAACTAAAAATACATTAAAATAACTAAAGAATGTTATTTATTTCGGTTATGGTCCCCAATTTTATACTTATTATTCATTCAAAAAGTTTTAAAAAAATTCGTGCTTCTCTGAAATCCCATCTTCAGAAAAGATTTCAAGGAATACTTATTGAATTGAAAGACAATAACCTACAACGATCCAAAATCATGAATCAATGTATGCTTCCGCAATTCAGAATAATTACTTTCAATGATTTGACATGAACGATCTTGATAGATTGTGATTAAATTTGTTCTCACAAGTGGCATCGGAGCCTCATCATGTTGAATTATTAAGAAATATTTTCACAAAAGTTTCGGTTGAATTTGGTTTTATAAATATATTATATATGTCTGTCGGCATATAAAACCAGATTTGTTGGTTTATGTAATACGTTTGACCTGCATATATAATTTGTTGAAATCGTCATTCGTCCGATTTGTATACGTTTGATTTGTATACGTTGGATTTTTGGCAGAATGGCAAAAGCTTCCAAAATTGTTTTGTATAAATATTTATATTTTATATACATTCTGAGGTTGAATTACGGCAGTCATATGCATGTGCATAGAGAGATTTTTTTTTTCTCTCATTCATCATTCAGCATGCTTGCCGAAAAGTGAGATTAAAAAAAAAATCAGTTTGTTGAATTAGTTATTGGTTATTACGTATGAATATATGTAAGTGTGTATCTGTATACATGTGTTTGAGAATGTTATGAAATTGCCGTCACGTATGGCAGTAATTATTAATTATGGCTGCTGTTCATATTGGGAATTGTTGACTCCCTTTTCTTCATGGCAGTTATGGCTGCCGTTTAAAAAAAAAAAAGGGAAAGATAGGCCGGACACGGGCCTAGATTTATTAGGCCCGTAACCAGCAAATCACATGGGCTCAACCTTTGGGTGACCTAAATCACAAAAAAAAAAAGGGGGCTGGATTTCGATCTATGTTGGGTCAACCTGACCCGGTCCACTTTTGACCCGATCAGGGTCAATGGTCAATGTTGACTTTGACTGTTGACTCTGACCGGTTGATTTTTTGACCTTTTTTTGGGTCAAATTTTGTGTGCAACTTTAAATTCAAATTGTGTTTTTTAGATTATTAATATTATCAAACTAATTGATTGAACCAATAAGCTGCCAAAGCAGTTTCTTTTGTGGATGTTAATTAATTTGTGATATTAAGATGGTTGTGTGAATTTAATTCATGCGAATATTAATCAGCCCAAAGGAAATTTAATATTTGGCCGAATTAAATTCATACCTGTAGTGATAAATATGTAACAATTATATGGTTATTTTTAGCATATGAATAATAAGTAGATCCTAAGATTAGCTTATTATTTGACATGATTTATTGTTAATATTTGATCACTGCACCAAGAATACCACTTACAAGTTAATATTTCTGTCCAGACTAAATATTAATGTTGTTACAGGTTTCTTGTGATGGGATTAAACATTGTTTGAATTTTATTGGTTGTTTTATGTGAACTCTTATGTGAATATGTGATTCTGTTCTTTGTTCAGCTATAGCATCATCTTCCTCGATATCTGCAAGTGTTAATTCCATTCTTATGCTGAATGGGACTAACTTCAAGGACTGGAAAGAGAATGTGTTAATCGTTTTCGGTTACCTAAATTTGGACTTAGCCATAAGGGTTGAACGTCCCACTATTACGGATTTTAGCTCCACTAAGGATAAAAGGGAACTTGAAAGATGGGATCATTCTAACCGAATGAGTCTAATGATCATTAAGAGAGGCATTCTAGAAGTCTTCAAGGGCACTGTGCCTAATGAGGTCACTACAGCCAAGGGTTTCCTTGAGGCCATTGAGAAATGCTTTGCAAAGAATGTTAAGGCTAAAACAAGCACGCTTTTAGCGAGCTTGATTTCAATGAGGTATAAAGCAAAAGGAAACATAAGGGAGTACATCATGGAGATGTCTCATCTGGCTTCAAAATTAAAGACACTAGATCTGAAAATTTCTGAGAACCTTCTAGTGCATCTTGTCTTGATTTCTCTTCCTATACAATTCAACCAATTCAAGATTAGTTACAACTGCCAGAAAGAGAAATGGACTCTTAATGAGTTAATTTCTTATTGTGTGTAAAAGGAAGAAAGACTGAAGCAAGAGAAGACTGAAAGTGCTCACTTCCTATTCCCACAATTGCTTTTGACAATGTTTAGGCTTCTATCCTTGACACTGATCAAGTTGCATATTAAGAACAACCAGACATAGTTGTTCAACCCCTTGAGGAACAAACTCAACAACCTCAAGAACCGGAACCTCAGAAACTTGTGCCATTAAGGAGATCCATTAGAGCGAGGAGAAGTGCTATTCCGGATGATTACATAGTATTTCTCCAAGAACATGAGAAAAGAGTGTTGGATTGATAGATGATGATCCTATCAATGTTCGTCAAGCCATGCATAGTTCAAACTCTCAAAAGTGGATAGATGTCATGAAAGATGAGATAAAGTCTATGAAGGACAATAATGTTTGGGATCTCGTTCCATTACCTGAAGGTGCGAAGCCCATTGGTTATAAATGGACATTTAAAACCAAGAGGGATTCGAAGGGTGATGTAGAGCGATATAAGGCTTGTCTTGTTGCTAAGCTCGTACTCAAAAGGAAGACATTGATTATAAAGAGAATTTTTAAGGAAGGCATTGATTATAAAGAGACTTTTTCCTCGGTTTCAACGAAAGACTCTTTTGGGACAATTATGGCACTTGTAGCACATTTTGATCTTGAGCTACATGAGATGGATATTAAGACGGCATTTCTAAATGCTGATATCGATGAAACGATCTATATGGTGTAGCCAGAAAACTTTGAGTCGGGAGACCCAAAGAAGATGGTATATAAATTAAAGAAATCCATCTATGGGCTTAAGCAAGCTTCTCGTCAATGGTATTACAAATTTCATCAAGTGATAGTCTCATTCGGTTTTGAGATGAACACTGTAGATGACTGTATATACCATAAGTTTAGTGGGAGTAAGTGTATTCTCCTAGTATTGTATGTTGACGATATACTGCTTGCCACTAATGATATAGGTTTATTGCACGAAACCAAGAGATTTCTATCAAA
This sequence comes from Artocarpus heterophyllus, assembly GCA_025403435.1. NCBI lineage: Eukaryota > Viridiplantae > Streptophyta > Magnoliopsida > Rosales > Moraceae > Artocarpus > Artocarpus heterophyllus. Next base: position 248,005 of record JAJQZP010000397.1, read on the forward strand.
GAAATTTGAAATGAAAGATCTTGGTGATGCCTATTTTTGTTAAGAATTAAAATACACCGAGATAGCTCTCGAGGTATTCTTAGGTCATCACAAAAGAGCTATATCGAAAAGGTGCTTAAAAGATTTGACATGCAGGATTGTAAACCAGGAGATACCCCTGTGGCTAAAGGAGATAAGTTCAGTTTAAGTCAGTGTCTTAAGAATGACCTTGAGGTTAAAGAAATGGAAAAGATCCCATATGCATCAGCTGTTGGGAGTCTAATGTATGCTCAAGTTTGTACTCGTTCGGATATAGCATACATTGTTGGATTGTTGGGCAAATATTTGAGTAACCCTGGAATGGATCATTGGAAAGCAGCCAAATGGGTTATGTGATATTTACAGAGAACAAAAGATTACATGCTTACATATAGAAGGTCAGACCAACTCGAGATCATTGGTAATTCAGATTCAGATTTTGCTGGCTGTCAAGATAGTCATCGATCCACTTCAGGCTATATTTATTTGCTTGTTAGATGAGCTATTTCTTGGAGGAGTACTAAGCAGTCACTCATAGCTTCTTCCACTATGGCGGCAGAATTTATAGCATATTATGAGGCATCCAATCATGGAATATGGCTGCGAAACTTTGTTACTAGGTTGCGAATTGTGAAAAGTATAGAAACTTCACTTAAGTTGTTTTGTGACAATAAATCTGCAGTTTTATATTCCAACAACAACAGGAGCTCTTCAAAGTCAAAGCATATAGAGATTAAGTTTTTTGTTGTTAAAGAAAGAGTTTAGAGTGGTCAGGTGTCTATAGAGCATATTGGTGTAAACTCCATGATTGCGGATTTGCTTACAAAAGGGCTTCCACCCAAGGTCTTTCATGAGCACACTGCTCATATGGGTGTTTAGTTACTTGATGATATGCATTTTTAGTGGGAGTTTGTATTTGAATGCTAATTTTCTTTATATATGTTTTCTGCAGAAATAAAGAATATAGTTCATTTGCACTCTAATTTTGATACGGTTTTTTGATCTCATTGAGATATAAGGTTAGACCAGTTGGAAATAGAAATATTTAGATCACTTTGCATGTAATTTTCATGCTATACATTTATACTTAATTTATGTCACTTGGTTATATCGATATGTGTGATCATTGATGGGTCTAGTCATATTATATTTGTGACAAAGACCGCTTTGATTCTATGTTGGTGTGATCAATGGACGAGATTGTTCAAGAATACTCTTATATGTGATAGTAAAAGTTGAGCTCATTAAGGTAAACACATTTTTGCAAAGAAACATATGTGGCCCAAGTGGGAGATTGTTGAAAAATAATTTTCATTTGGGCCTACATATGTAATTAAATGTGTTGTTTAATGCTATCTTAAGGTAAAGCCTAAATTAAAGTGATATAATTAAGATAAAGTTAAAAGGCTTTTTTTGGGTATTAATATAATGTATGGGTTATTATTATTATTATTATTATAGATACAAATTTGTAATTTCTAGATTTTATGATGGGCAAAATTGAAAATACATTAAAATAACTAAAGAATGTTATTTATTCTAGTTATGGTCCCCAATTTCATGCATATTATTCATTCAGAAAGTTCTAAAGAAATTTATACTTCTCTGAAATCCCATCTTCAGAAAAGATTTCAAGGAATACGTATTGAATTGGAAGGCAATAACCCACAACGATCCAAAATCATAAATCAAGATACGCTTCCGCAATTCAGAATGATTCCTCTCAATAATTTGACATGAACGATCTTGGTAGATTGTGATTAAATTTGTTCTCACAAAAAACTGAAAACAACAACATGGATCTTCCATTTCCCAAAGAACCTTCTTCGATCGGTGGGATAAGGGAAACAAATCTTGTCGTGTTTAGGTTTGGAGAAGTAAATCTGTCGGCTTCGAGTAGGTAGGGGGCGAAGGGTGCTCCCCGCACCAGCATGGGGAACGAAGGGTTGAGGACACGCGGTGTTAACACCACGGTGGCAGGGGCAAGTGGGAACTTCAAGTAACGTCAGACAAGGAGGGATAGAAGTCTCGCGGTGTTGGCGGTTGGGGTGAGGGAGCTTGAGGCTTCGGTGGGAGGTAGTTGGGATTTGCCGTCAAGGAGTGGATAGCTAGGTTGGATGGCGAGGGCGATTATCAGAGATTCATCGGGCGGGAGGAGGTTTGGGTGCCGTGACAGTGGGAGATGGAAAGGAAAAAAAAAGGTAAGGGAGTTAGCGCGAAAAAAGAAGGTTGTATAATATTAGAAGTATGTTTTTGAATTTTTACATGCAAAATCTATTTTTTTAGAAAAATGGAGTTCAATTATTATGGATGCAATTAAAACAATTTCTTCAAATTTAAAAAAACACTTTGTAGGTCTTAAAATAGAAGGATAAATTATAAAATACATAAAACTAGGAGAACGTTTTTATAATTAATCCTATATTTAATTAGTAGAAAAACGAAACCCCAGTGCAGAAACATTAAGAAAAATCAGAATTTGAGGTCAGGAAAAGAGGGCAAATGTTCTCTTCTATTCACTAGAAAAGAATATTATTACCTCTCATTCTATTATTAGGAGAATTTTGTAAAGGAGTAGAGAAAATACTCTTCCAGTTCTGCAACATAATAAAGGCTCTGTTTTAAATTTTTACTGAACAATTAATTAACATACAATAAGCGTGGTTGCTTAAAAGAGACGCATCTATTCCTTGTTATCCCAAATTCGGGTTCAGGTTCGGGTTTAGACTATTAAACCCAAAGATCTGCACTTGCTACGACCACCCACCCTCAACACACAAAAACCAAACAAAACTTGTCCACTTTCTCAGTTCCTCTCCCTTTCTTCTTTCTCAAAAGTAAAGTCTAGCAACCATTCCAATAACACGCAAACAAAGCAAAGCCAAAAAAAAAAAAAAATTGTGCATGGACGATCAAGAACCTAGCGTGAGAGAAATCAAACCTAAAAGCAGAAGAATCATGGTATAATACAAGTGTTTTTGTGTGTATTTTTCAATTTAGCATATCTATGATCGTGAATCATGAATTTTGATTGATATGTTCTGTCAGGGAGGAGGAGGTCCCGATGATGATATTATAGACGACGATAAAGAGAAATTAGAAAACGATGAAGAAGAAGAAGTGAAGTGGCCGGTGTGGCTCGGGCCTCTTCTGAAAACACAATTCTTCGTGCAGTGCAAAAGGCACGCAGAGTCATGTAACATGTTCTGCTTGGATTGCATCAACGGAGCTCTCTGTTCTCTCTGTCTTTCCAATTCTCACACTCATCATCGCACCATTCAGATTAGGAGATCCTCGTACCATGACGTCATTAGAGTCTCCGAAATCCAGAAATATTACCTCGACATTACTGGAGTTCAGACTTACATCATAAACAGCGCTCGGATTGTGTTCTTGAATCAGAGGCAGAGGCCGAGGCCTCAGCCACAGCCTCAGCCTCACCCTCGTCCTGCTAAAGGCCTCTCCAACACCTGCCTCGTCTGCCATCGCACTCTCCTCGATTCCTTCTCTTTCTGCTCTCTCGCTTGCAAGGTCTCCCTCCTCCCCTCTATTTTAAGTTTTAACTACTACTTCTTCTGATCATTATTATTAATGTATAATGCTTTTTCTTTTTATCATATGATTATGATTAGATTGCAGGGACATCAAAGACTTTTTGGATCAAGGAAATTACAAGCAAGACCAAGCCCAATATGGATGGAGAAGAATCGGCCACCAGCAACATCACCAACTCTAATGATTATAGATATAAAAGGACCTCTATAATTCAAAGCTATACACCGTCGACGCCACCGCCCACCGCCGTCACTTACAGAACGGCCAAGAGAAGGAAGGGAGTGCCCCACAGAGCTCCAATGGGTTCACTTATTCTTCAGCTCTAATTCCGACGGCCAAGGTACTACAAATTAACAACTTAAAAAAACCACCATATATAAATCAAGACTTGTTGATGATTGAGAGTTGTGACTTTACAACCATATAGTACCACATTGAATGAAAAGAGAGAGAGGGATTAATTCAACACCTGAGCCCTGTTCTCATCCCTTTGTGGCCGGTGCTGAAAACTATCACTTTTCTCTTGTATAGCAAAATCCACAATTTTTACTTTTATTTAAAGCAAAAATTATATAATACGAATCGATAAATTGTAAAAACCAAGTACGTATATAAATATATATGGCTGTGTTGTGAAATAGGTGTGTTTGATGCTAATTATTGTACATACTGGTCTGTATACTTGAGCTAGAACTTCCCCATGTAAATTTCTCATCTGAATAAGGCTTGGCTTTGTGGCAAAGTGAAACTCACGGTTTACATAACACATCAAGCTTTTGCTATGTTCTTTTGGTTTAAATTATTCTCAAATTCAACTATAATTTTATCGAAGCTCCATCATGAGGTAAAAAAAAAAAAAAAGAAGAAAAAGAAAGAAAAAATTCCTAACAATGGTGCTTCTGCACTAATTATCCACACAGGTATGAGGTATGAGGGGTAGAGTTTCAATCCCATTAAAAAGAATCATAACAGGTCCCTTTTGTGAAAGAAATTTTAATAATTGGATGATGCTTTCGAATACAATGTAGCAATTATTATAAACCGAAAGCCAAAAATATGCATTAAAATTAGTTTAGAATTAAGAAGGATTATGAAGTCAAAAGTTAATGTTTTGGCTTGGAAGGTACTGGAAGAAATGCGAGACATATGCGTAGAATTTTGTGAACAAAGAGAAAAGATAAAGAATAGAAAAGTGGGAATTGCAATGTGAGAAGGAAAGATAACAATATTCAAGTCTGTAATGGGATTGAGATTGTAAGGTTTCAGACAATTATGGTCATTGTCTTGGTTTAATCAGATGCCACGTGTCCCATTAGCTTCAATAATTCTACGGTAGCAGCCTCGTTTGGCCCTCCACCTAATATCATATTTACACACAATTTATATGGATTGTATTAATTACCCACCTTTTGCGTTGTACTTTGTTGAACAAAACAGCCATTATGAAAAAGAAAACGACCATTGAGGTTGATATCTAATGTTTTATAAACATACATTTCGCATAATATCATTTTTTTTTTTTTGTGTGTGTTTAATATCATTTTTCTTTTTTTTTTTTGTCTGAAAAATGTTTTTTAATAATAAATGCACAGTGAACATGACTAAAAAAGCTTTGCAGCAAATATCTGAATAGCTGAAAAATCGTTGAAAGAATCAATATTTATTTAATAATGCAACTTGTATAAGATCCCAAGCTATTTATTTCTTCTTGTAGATTTTATATATATATATAGAAAACAGAAGGGAATCAGCTTCCAAGTCTCAATATTGTCGTATATAAACATCTTATGAGGCGAGTGGTGCCTCTCAACATCCAAGCGGATCTCATGCGTTTATTTATTTATCCCTTCCCATTCTTTAGATTTTAGTATGCGAGAAGACATTATAACCATGATTCACATTCAACAAAGTTATCCATGCTCCCTGTTTGAGCACCCCAAAAAAAATGAAAAGAAAGACAAAAAAAAAAAAAAAAAGTTATCCATGCTTAATGGGCACGTTGAGATTTTTAAATCTTTTTTTTTTCCTGTAAAATCTCAAATAAGCCTTTGTTTTTTTATATTAAAAAATATATAATATGATAATTATTGAACCCACTTTAACAATTAAAAAAAAAAATTGTGTGGCTTCACTACTGATAATGTGATGCTTAGTCTTGGGTATTAACCCATCAATCACTGGAGGCGTGAGTTGAGAGGGACGCAATGCATTGGACGTGAAAATTATGTGAAGATGTGATCCATCGAATATGGATGCTTTTGGGACTTTAGCACTAGTAGTTCCTTAACATTTAAGTCCACCATATAAATTATCTTCTCTTTCTGTCTCTGTTCCTGTAATTGCGTAGGGTTGCGTTGGTCCGCTTGCTCCACCGTAGCAACTACAGCGAGCATTGGGCAGCGCAGTAATGTAATGTATGTGGATAGAGTTAAGGGGTCCCACTCCCACCCTTTTGAATGAAACTTGCCTTAGCCATGATGTCACTTCACTTGCAACTAGTTTCATGATGAATTAAGATATGCCCTGTAAGAGGAAACTTTGTAGACGAAAACCATTACCAAATATAAAATCTCAATGTTAATTCATCAAAAAATTTAGCAGAAGTATACATGAATTCATGTAAAGAGATGTAATCCTTGAATCTTTCGGTTCTTGATTTTTTGAGTCAATATTTATGGTTTCTTTGAGAAAAAGCCTCTCTCTTTTTTAATGTTAAGATGTCGGAAAAAAAGATTCGTATGACTCAGGGACCATAACCTTTTATAAATACATAAATTTGTCTTATTTCTATTTTAACCTATCATAAAAATAAAAATTAGACTTTTAGGTCTCTACACATAAATGAGCTCATACTTTATAAGATGCTTTAAAACCTAAAACTTTATACTTTATTATATCACTTTAATTAAACTCAATCTTATGATAGCCCATAACATACAATTATTATATATATATATATATATGTATGTATGCCCACACGGATTAAATCCAACAATCTCTCACTTGGGCCACATATATACAAAATACTTTATAATTGTATATCATAATATAACCTTATGGGCTCAAAATTTGCTATCATTACCGAAAGCGTCTCTAATCAATCCGATCCATCAATCATATCAATATAGGATCAAAGCGATCTGTGTTAAATGTAACATACTAAACCCATCAATGGTCATGTATATTAATATAACAAATGACATGGATCAAGTTTGGATGTGTAGCAAGGAAATTTTATGCAATGTGATCTTAACATGCCTATTTCCTACTAATCCAACCTAATTCTTTAGTGAGATCAAATCAAATGTATTCAGAGTGAAAATAAACTATAGACTTTATTTCTGCAGAAAATAACCATAAATCATTCACAAAATAACTATAAAATGTGTCTCCAATTGAAAAGCATCCAAAATATAAACCCCCACTAAAATGACATATCCTCAAGAGATACAACACCCATTTGAGTAGTGTGCTAATGAAAGACCTTAGGTGATAATGCTTTAGTAAGTAGATCTACAACCATAGAGTTTGTCCTAATATGCTTTATAGACACCTGACCACTCTATACTCTTTCTTTAACAACTAGGAGCTTGATGTCCATGTGCTTCGACTTTGTTGAGCTCTTATTGTTGTTGGAATATAGCACTGCTGACTTATTGTCATAACATAACTTAAGTGGTCTTTCAATTCCATCCACAATTCATAGCCCAGTCACAAAATTCCATAGCCATATCCTATGGTTGGATGCCTCATAACATGCTATAAACTCTGCTGCCATGGTGGAAGAAGCTATTAGTGTCTGCTTAGCACTCTTCTAGGAAATAGCTCCTCCAGCTAACAGGTAGATATAGCCCGATGTGGATCTTCGATTGTCTTGCAATCCAGCAAAATCAAAATCAGAATACCCAATGATCTCCAACTAATTGATCTTCTATAAGTGAGCGTGTAATCTTTCGTTCTCTGTAAATATCGCATGACTCGTTTGGCTGCTTTCCAATGATCCATTCCTAGATTACTTAAGTACCTGCCTAGCATCCTAACAATGTACGCAATATCCAAACGCGTACAAACCTAAGTATACATCAGACTCCCTACAGCTGATGCATAAGGCATCTTCTACATCTCTTTAACTTTAAAGTCATTTTTAGGGCATTGACTGAGACTGAACTTGTCTCCCTTAGCAACAGGGGTGTCACCTGGTTTACAATCCTGCATGCCAAATCTCTTAAGTACCTTTTCGATATAGCTCTTTTGTGATAATCCAAGTATACACCGAAAAGCGATCCTGGTATATTTGTATGGCTAATACAAAAGAGGCATCCTCAAGATCTTTCATCTCAAATTTCTTTGCTAGAAATCTCTTACTTTCTCTTACTTTCATAAAATAAGCCTATATCATTACTAGCAAGCAATATGTCATTGACATATAAAATGAAAAAAATATCCTTACTCTTACTAAACTTGTGGTATATACAATCATCGCCTACATTCATCTCAAAACCGAACGAGATTATAACTTAATGAAATTTGTAATACTATTGACGGGAAGCTTGCGTAAGCCTATAGATGGATTTCGTCAGTTTGCAAACCATTTGTTTTGAGTCTCTTGATCAAAGTTTTCTAGCTACACCATATAAATCGCCTCATTGTTCGGTAAAATTCACTAACGCAAGTGCACGTTATCGATCAAGTAATACAATAGTGAGTAAGAGTATCGTCTCACAGGGACTGTTGTATAATAATCTAACTAAGTACTAAAGTTAGATTGACTCTAAGGTTTATCTAGTTGATCATATGAAATTGTGATTGAATAAACTACTGAACTAAAGTACTAAATTAAGAATAAAAATTGCAATTAATTTCAAGAGATACTTCAATAAAACAAGGCGTTAAAGCATTTGATTTCACCATAATCACTAGATATGAATTTCATAAAATTATGCAACCCAATTAATAATACACATGTGATGACGAAAATTCCTAAATTATTTACTATCCTATCTCTAGGTATAGCAAACCTACTCAGTTTATTAACTCACTATACCTCTATGTGAATTTAAATAAATCAGAATGCATTAGGATACATGAACTTTTTAGATAAAGCCACACAAATAATATGGTATATCTCTATCCATATTTAATTCATGATTATATGTTAGATGAAGCATTTGCATAATTCTCTCTTCTCAGTTTTGAACATACACATCAGATCATTTAAAAGCATTAAACATAATAACAAATAACTCACATGAATAAAATCAATTATGGTGCATAAATATGAAATTCACATCGTCATGATTAGGCTACATCATAGCCCTAACTAAGAAAATTAGAACATAATTGAAAAAGAAATAAAAACTGAAAATTTAATTGAATCAAACATTAAGAGTTAAAAGAGCAAGAAATTCTGTCACCAATCTCTCACTTCTTACTCTAGATTGCTCGACGGCTCCTAAGAGAAATAAACAACGCTCTGAAAAAATAAGAAAAACCTAGCTCCTTGACTATTACATCGTTCTCTATTTATACTACTCTTAAATTAACAAAACCTTTGTTTCACGTCCAAAAATCGTGGTTCAGAATCACCTTTGGCGCCGCGGCCCTTCTTTCCAAGCGCTGCGGCGCTTCTTTTCTATTTTTTTCTTCTTTTTCGCCATAGCGCCGCGACGCTCCTTTCCCAGCGCCACGGCGCTGAGTTCCTGCCATCTATTCTGCTCAGATTCTCCTTGGGCGCTGCGGTGCTGCTCTCTGGGCGCCGCGGCACTGCTTCTCTACAACACGGTCCAAGTTCACGCTTGACATGCAATTTTTCTCCAATCTCTTGTGCTCGTGCTCCTTTTGTTTTCTTTTCTTTCTTTCTTCAACCTACATCAATAAAAGCATACTTTCATGAAAAAGTTGGATGTTTCATGTAATTTTTCTCAAGAACATAGTAATATTTGCTAATTAAAAGTGGCCAAATAACTCTCTAAACTAGAGTTATCACTCATCAATGTCACCATTAAGGAACACAGTCTTTACATCCATTTGATGTAACTCAAGGTCAAAATGTGCCACTAATGCCATTATTATCCTAAAAAAGTCTTTCGATGATACCGAAAAGAAAGTCTATTTATAGTAAACACCTTCCTTTTGAGTTAAGCCCTTTGCAACAAGACAAGCCGTATATCTCTCCATATCATCTTTTGAATCTCTCTTGATCTTAAATATCCATTTGCAACCAATGGGTTTCGCTCCTTCAGGTAACAGGACAAGATCCCAAACGTCATTGTCTTTCATGGACTTTATCTTCTCATTCATGGCATCAATCCACTTCTGAGAGTTAGAACTTTCCATGGCTTGATGGAAACTGATTGGGTCATCCTCCACCACTCCAATGTCAACCTCATGTTCTTGGAGAAATATGATATAATCATCAGGAATCACACTTCTCCTTTTCTCTAGTGGATCTCCTTAATGGCATCGGTTTTAGAGGCTGTTGAGTTTGTTCTTTTAGAACAATTTCTTGCTTTTGAATGGGAGGTACTTTGATATTGTCTTGATCTGGAGTTGCTTCTTGAACAATGTCATGAAAAGAAGCCTGATCATAATCATTGACAATAACAATTGGAGGAATAGTGACATATTCCTCTTCAAAAACAATATCTTTAATCCTATCTCCCCTCGCAAAATCAATATCCACAAAGAACCGAGCAGTTTCCATCTCGAAAATCAACTTCATCGTGGGATCATAAAATTTGTAACCCCTTGACGTCTCAGAATATCCAATAAAATAGTAGCTGACAGTTTTGGAGTCTAGTTTCTTTTCATTTGGCCTATAAAAGGCCTTGCCTTAGCTGGACAACCCCAAATGTGTAAGTGCTTCAAACTAGGCTTTTTGTCTGCCCAAATCTCATAAGGGGTTTTGGCAGTTGTTTTAGTTGAAACTCTATTGAGTATGTAAACTGCAGTCTTTAAAACTTCTCCCCAGAGAGATTCTGACAAAGTAGAATGACTAATCATACTCCTCACCATGTCTTTAAGTGTTCTGTTTCACCTCTCAGCAATGCCATTAATGCTAGATGATCCCAGCATGGTGTACTATAGGACGATACTACATTCCTCTAAGAACTTAGCAAATTGTTCATCTGATTCGTCATATCTGCCATAGTATTCTTCACCATGGTCAAATCTGATGCTTTTAATCCTTTTATTGAATTGGTTCTCAACTTCAGCCATATAATTCTTAAACACATCTAGTCACTAGGACTTCTTATGAATGAGATACAAGTAACCATGTCGTGAGAAATCATCTATGAACGTCATAAAATATTGTTAACCATTCCAAGAAGTCGTAGGGAATGACTCATAAATATCTGTATGAATTAGTTCTAAGACGTCTGAGGTCCTGTTGGTACCCAATCTTCTTATGTTTGTCTGTTTCCCCTTTATGCAATTAATACAAATTTCAAAATTTGCAAAATCAAGGGGATCATGAATCCCGTCACACATAAGTCTCTCAATTCTCTGCTTGGAGATATGACTTAATCTCTTGTGTCATAATGAAGCAGAATTCTAATTGGTTAATTTTTGTTTTATACCATGTGTACTTATATGCAAAAGTTTCATTAAATGAGACAACCGTATCAAGCAAATAAAGGTTATCATAAATAGATAAAGAACCAAAACCAATAACTTTTGAATTTTGAAAAAGACTAAATTGACTATTTTCAAATGAACAAGAATAACCAAATTTGTTCAGTATAGAAATAGAAACCAAATTCTATCTAAACGATGGTACAACATAAGTCTCATTCAAATCTAAATAAAATCCAGTCCTTAATAATAACCTAAATGTTCCTATTGCCTCAACTTCCACTAACTTGCCATTTCCCACATAGATGTATCTTTCACCATCACTTGGCTTTCGGCAGTTTAGTCAACCCTGCATAGACACACTTATGTGAGTAGTAGCACCGAAATTTATCCACCAAATGTGTCTTGGTACTGAAGTTAAATTAACCTCAAAACAAGCTAGATTGAGAAGTGTACCTTTCTTTGCATGCCATGCGTGATAGTTGGTACATTGCTTCTCCTTGTGTCTAGTACCTCCACAAAAGAAACAGGTGAATTTATCACCTTGTCCCTTCTATTGTTTCTTCTGTGGTGCCGCACTTGTAGCTTCCTTACCCTTTTTTCTTATCTTATTCTTGTCCCTGGAGGTTGTAGCCAAATGAGCACTTTCTACATTCTCTTGCTTTAGCCTTTCCTCTTCTTGCACACAATATGAGATGAGCTCATTAAGGGACCATTTGTCCTTTTGACAATTGTATCTCACCTTAAATTGACTAAATTGTGCAGGAAGAGATATCAAAACTAAATGCACGAGCAAGTCCTCAGATAGCTCTAACTTGAGTGCCTTCGGTAGTGAAGCAAGATGAGACATCTCCATAATGTACTCTTTTATGTTCCCTTTTCCTTTGTACCTCATTAAAATAAGGTTTGCCAAAAGCGTACTTGTTTTAGCCCTTTCGTTCTTGGCAAACCTCTTCTCAATTTCTTCAAGGAAACCTTTGGCTATAGTAACCTTTTCAGGCATAGTGCCCTTGAAAGCTTCCGGAATAGCACGCTTCATGATTATAAGACTCATGTGATTCGAACAGTCCCACCTTTCCATGTCCCTTTTATCATCAGAGGAATTATTATCCATAAGATCAGCAGGCCGTTCAACCTTCAACGCAAGGTCTAGATCCATGACATTAAGAACAATCATAACATTCTCTTGACATGCCTTGAAGTTTGTGCCATTAAGCATTGTGAATCGAATTGATGCTAGCATAAATATTAGAAGCATAACTTGTAACTGAACAGAGAACAAAACAACAAAACAAGAAACTCACATAAGTTCCATATTATACTTAAATAAGTTCAAATAATGATAGGACCCATCACAAGGTACCTAGTACAACATTAATATTTAGTCTTTGGATAGAAATATTAACTTGTAAGTGGTACTCTTGGTGTAGTAATCAAACACTGACAATAAGAACATTTCAAACAATAAATCTTCCTTTGGGTCAATTTATTGTTTAAATGTAAAGAACTAAATAATTATCACATGTTTATTACCACATGTGTACATGTAATTCTATCAAATATTAGCCTTCCTTTAGGTCATTCAATATTCACATAAGTTACATGGACACAACCGCTTATATTTCAAAACAAATTAATTTTTACGAGAGAGGCCACTTTGATGACATATTGTTTTAATTAATTCATCTCAAAAAATATATAAAAACCAATATTTGAATATCAAATTGCACCATATATTACCACAATTAAAATAAAAAATTAAAAAATTATGGCCAAAGTCAAAGTCAACTATCAAAGTCAAAGTCAACGGTCAAAGTCAGTCATTAGAGTTAAATCGGGTCGGGTGCTTACGGGTCGGATACTGTACAGATCCCAACCCAATTACCTAAATCCAATGATCCATTATGTGACCTAACATTTAAAACCAACCTAAAATTTGACCCAAACCCAATTTGTTCTTAATATACTTGACGGGTTTGACAAACCCTAGGCCCAACTGAACTATATTTGACTTAGTAAACCAAATAATCCAATAGTTTGCCAAAATGGTTGTACAAATTAAAACAATTTCGGAACTTTTTTTTTTGTTCTTCTTTTCGGTTAATGTGCCACATAACGATAAAAAAAAGCAAAAAAAAAATTTGCGAACTGTGCCATAAACAGCTGTGACACCCGTTATTCTCCTAAGGGTATTAAGGTAATTAGATTAATTACCTAGTATATATATAAAAAAAAAATCAGAAATCTCTCATAATTCGAAACTCTCTCTCTCTCTACTTTCTCTCTCTAAAAAATTCTCTCTCTCTCCTCAAAGATCGTTTGAGATTTCGGCATCCGTTTTCGACACCTCCCGCACCAATGGAAAGCTCTCGACGAGCTGAGTCCAACGAGGTGCCACGCCGCCCAAAACGCCGCCGGAGGAGACCACACGCGCCGCCCAAAGTGACGGCAAAACCCATTTCTTTCCGACGAGATATCTTCGCCGTCCGACGTCCGATCGACGTGATTCTTGTTCCTACACGACCACCGTGATGAGAGGAACAAAACCCACCCTTGGTGGCAGCTCAACAACCGTCGGATTGCTCCGCCCGTCTATTGCCGCCGTGCACCGCCGCCCCCATGGTGGAACTCCGTCTTGCCGGAGGAGGTAACTGACACCACCCCTCCCAATGAGTTCAGAGGATCAAGGGGAGTAAAACCCCTCGATCAATTGCACGGAAGGAGCCGGTTTCACCGGAGAACGGCCAACGCCGCCGTCAACCGCCGCGGGAGCCTCCGTTTTGGCTCTTCCCAGCCACGTTTCTTCAAATTGGATGAGGGGAAATGCTCATAGGAGGATGGGTAGCAAAAGCCCTCAGCCAATTTCAGGTTTCCATCGTCGGAGAATCAAGATCGGAGCTCATCCATTTCTACCGACGTTGTACTTCACGACCCGCTATGTTAGAGGCAGAATTGGGTGAAATTGACCCCGCCATTGGACTCAGAAGGGTCGATTTAGGGGGGGTAGGCCCGAGCCCAGCTGCCAACGGACCCCGATTGACGCCGGTCAACGACGGTCAAAGTCGGTCAACGCCGATCAACGGTGGTCAACGCCGATCAACGATGGTCAACGCCGGTCAACGGCCAGTCAAAGGCTAAATTGGAATCTTGTGATCCGGACCTCCGATCGAAGATCCGAGACCGCCTCCTGACTCGTTTCGATGCTCTGGATGCAATGGTGACCTCCGTTTGAGCAAATTTCACTTCGATGAAAATCATCCGGTACCGACTGCACGCGAATCGAGGCGATTCAAACAGCAGTATCGGAGTCCAGAATGACGTTTTCAAGAATGTATGATCTCCAGGAAGCATTCCTAGCCATTCATAGTCGCTCGAGGAGCACTACAGAGGATGCTTCGTAGATACAGCGAGATACAACTGGATCTGTTTTGCTTGGAGTTCAAGATCAAGGGAGTATGGAGCTAACGTTAATTGATTCCAGGATTAAGAGACTGTTGATAAGCTTGAAAGGTAGGGATTCTATTACTCATCTTTTGTGAGGTTTTTATAGAATTAAAATTGATTGTTTTGCTGCAATATATATATATCTATGTTGAACTGATATTATATGTGTATCACATATGAAACTATGACATGGACTCGTCTTGTATTGTACGACGAGGAACATAATGAATTGACACATGTTATAAATTGAGAAGCATGGTTAGGAAAATTAACTCTATTAATAATGATTTAATATAGAGAAATTGTGAGACATGAAAAGGGCGACGGTTACGTCCTTGGGCATGAATACCCTAAAAGGTAAACTAGGGGGAAGGTGATGACGCTTCCTTGGGTTGAAAGTCCCAGAACACACTGTACAGGAATTGATTTGGTGAGGACTCGGGGCTTGATGTCCCCTCACCGGAACACCCTTAGAATGTTTATAGGGTGATCAAGTGCGCCCATTTGGGTTTCAATAAGTTGAGGGATACTCAATTTAACATGGATACCTAGGAACAATGATGATTGGTAATATTTGTATAAATGTGTAATTATGACACTTGGTAATGATTAACTACGGTATCCATAAGATGTGATCATAATAAACCTCATAATCTGGAATATGATGTGACTTACTAACCATGCAGATTTTAATGTGGTAATGATAAAAACCTAAAGGTGAGTAATGGCTTTCTCTACTGAGCATAGTGTTGCTCATACCCTTATGTTTATATCTTTTCAGGACTCACTAAGTGTGAGGTGGCTACGAGAAATATAGTTGAGGAAGTGATGTAGCTATATTACATTGGGACTGCTTCAATCGTTGAGAATGTTCTTCATGATAATGTAAGCATCAATTGTTACTTTCTGTGACTGTATTATAATGTGTTGAGGGTTAAAATGATGATGACAACAGTTTATATTATTAAATTTAAGGTGCTACATTTAAAACTGTGGTTTATTTGTCGTTTATATTTTTATTTTTGAGTTGAGAGTTTTTATTTAAGTCCCGGGTAAATTTTATTTTTAAGGTTTTACTTTTATTATTTATTTTTATTTTATCTCATTAAAAACTGTTAACCCCCATATAGGGGCGTTACAGAATTTTTGGTATCAGAGCCTAGGTTCGGTTAACCTAGGGAGTGTAGCACCACTTTAAAAAAATATATTTTTGAGATGGTTTTGAAGCTGAATTTTTATTGTCATCATCAAAATGAACCTTCACATTGATTTATACAGTCTAGAAGGATGTAACATGGAAAGGCCATAGAATGAAAATACTAATGGTTATATGAGTACAATAATTACATAGAAGGAAAGTATTAATAGTTATGAGGGAATGATAATTATATGGAATGAGTTTATAAGTAGAATGCTTATGAGAGATTCGTATAATATTTGGATCTATAAGCATATCTAATTTGTATAAACGATGAGAAATTCGTGTAGATACGAGGATTTAAAAGCCTTTTGTCTCGTGAAAAACAATAAGAAATATAAGGCTTGACTTATTGATTTTAAAGTTTGGCATAGATATGCCAAATTTTTCGTAATTGATTCAAACCTAAGTAATGATTATGTGTGGATTCGATGGAGCACATAAGTGTCAATATCTTTTCTTGAAAGTTCTATTTATTTGAGGAATGTGATATAAGTTGGGAATCATGGTATTGAATCTTGAGAGAGATAAATGTTAGACTTTTGGTCTGTTGAGACTGTGTAAAGTCTAGAATGCATGAATCTCAAAATTGGAATATTTCGTTACGTACATTGTATTTAAGTGTATCAGTGAATCTTTTGGTTACCTAAGGTTTTGTTATATGAGGAAATTAGATATTGTATAAGTAGAATTGTGGGGATTGTGGATGTTCTTAAGTAGTAACATCTAGTGTCTTTGTTCATTGATATGGTCTACGTTGGAAGACGTAAATCGTATTGATTTCAAGGTTAGTCACATTCTAAACCCTTGGTAGCAATGATGATGAATCCATTAATAGATGTTAAGTATTATGAATAACATATGGGTGTATGCATTGTTCAATAAGGTTTTGATTAAAACAAAATTATTTGAGTTGCTGGATCATTCAGGAAGATCCTTGTTGTCGTCAAATTAGATTTGTTGTTTATAGTTAACTTTATCTATAGTGGGCTTTGAATTGGGTTTAAGATTCATACGAATTGGTTTTCAATTTTATGTTTGTTATTTAACTCGTTCTAAATGTGTTAAGGCCCGAAACAACCTGACTATTTTCAACTAAGAACATTTGGGCCTAGTTCAAATCTTAAATCAGTTTGATTCACACTGTCTCTCCCACGTGGTTCTATACGTGTCATATACAGTGGTTTAATAATTGTTTACATATACGTTTACTGTGCATAGGAGCTTATTTCTCCGAGTTCACTTTTTCTCTCTTAATTTGTTATTTTCTCTCTAAATCGCAAATCCTCTTCTTTTTCATTAAAAAATTCTTCTTTTCTTCTAAAAGAAGAAGGAATTCTAGGATTCTGCAATTTACTATCTTAATTTTTCCTTTCTATTTACTCTTCTTTCATCTCATCATGGACCCAAAGTACCAACACCTGAGAAAGTATTTCCCATCACTCTCCCAAAAGATTCTCAGAAAGAAATACAAGGCTAGAATTACTCGGTTGTGGATTCTTATGCGTTTTGGTATCCCTTGTGATGTGAGAATGTTAATAGAGGGGAAAATCCGTCCGAGTGACTTTAGTCAAGATGTCGGTTTACCAGGAACAGGTACCAGTCGTAGTGCAATGAAAAGAAGAGCTCGTGCCATCGTGGTCACTTGTAACAAATGTGGAAGACAAAATTGTAACGGTAAATGTACTTCACCTGGTTATATGTCTACGAATAGAGAGGATAAAATAAGGTTTTGTAGGAATGGATTTTCAAAGGAGAACTTGGATAGCATCCATCCTCCTCTTCCACGGTCACCCTAGTGGATATGTTCAAGTAGCTATTTTTAAACTCTGGCCTAAATTTTATACAGAAAGACAACGCCTCAGGAATATGGTTATTTCTAGATCCTGTTTGCCAAGCCATAAGAAAACTGGATGGGGAATAAGTCATCGCTCTATAAAGGTTATTTAGTCTTTACTTATTTGAAGCAGTTTTAGCTGATGTTCAACAGTTTGTGTTTTTCTTTTACTCAGAATATTTGCTTTTGTGTTTGAAATAATTGTGATTATTAGATTGATACAGTAAGTGTTAATATCTTATTTAATTTATGATTTTCTTAAATATATATATAATAAAATATATTATCTTATCAGACACGTCACATACGGTACAGTAATATGTTTGAATTTTGAAAAACTTATCCAGATATTTCAAGATTTGTGTCTCAAATTTCAAAAGTTCTACAGTATTTGTCGTTTATATTAAATTTCTAGACTTGGTGTATATTTGTCAAAAAGTCTACAGTTGTGTCAAGAGGGTCTTCTGTCAAATTGTTCTCAATTGTCAAAAGTTATACAATTAGAGTCTAATCTTTTTCAAAAAGTGAATCAGATTTTCTGTAAACTATCAATCACCTTATCTTACTTTCTTATCCGCACAAGATTTTGTTTAAATCTTTGGATTACCTTTTCATTACCTACTCGTCTATCTCTTTAGCCCTTTTTGTATATTTCTCATCTTTAAAATCTCATGTAGAACCCGAAGTCTAAGTGGAGCAGACATTAAGCAACCACTTCTATAAACCAAATATGTCTACCTCCCAGTCCACGAAGAAAATAAAGAATGTCTGTGTCTTTTGTGGTTCCAGCCTTGGAAAAGATAAAGCTTATTTAGAAGCTGCAAATCACTTAGGGCAAGTCCTAGCACGCAAGAAGATTAACATAATCTATGGGGGTGGTAGTATAAAAATGATGGTAAATATGGCACTAGCAGCTAGGTCTAGCGACGCTACTGATGTAAGAATTTGGCCTCATATTCCAGTTGAAGGAAACCTTTGTAAGGAAGCCATAGGTAAGGGAGAAGGAGTCAGGAGTATCCCTAAAAATTTTAAAGACATAATCTACAATTCTGATGCTTTTATAGCATTACCTGGTGGTCTAGGTACTCTTGAGGAAATATTTATAGTTGCTTGTGGGCAATTGTTGGGCTTTTATTCCAAACCTTTGGGACTGCTGAACGTAAAGGGTTTTTATGACGGTCTTTTGAAATTTCTAGATTACGCTGTGGAAGAAAACATCACTACAGAATCGGAGAGACAAATCTTTGTTACTGCTTCAACAGCTGAGGAATTGATAGATAAAATGCAAATCATACATCCAGAATCCGACACTGCAACATCCAAGCTTGAATGGGAAAGGGAAAGCCGGGAGCGGCCAATTGATTTGAATCTCCATCTGTAATCTTTTTGTTTTATCTTTGGCATGTAGGCATGTGTGTTCGTATTTCGTGTGTTACGAATAACCGTTTGTCCTGTATTCTGTGTTTCTTGTGGTACGTTGTTGTTCAATCTTTTAGATTCATTGAGCCTAATGCCGGGATGGCTGGATACGGAGTACTTGATGCTCTCGAAACGCATCCTTCTTAAGGTCCGATCTTTTGTTTATCGATGTTTTTGTATCCTCTAAGCATGCATGATATGGATAGCTGGGTACGGAGTGCCTTGTACTCTCGAAACGTATCCGTATCATGTTTGTAATGTGTAATATTCTGTTAATATTATGTGGAAGTACCAGAGTCAGTTATGGGGATATTCCATATGAAATATGAGTATATTATTTGGATTGAATGTTTGTGTCATGAGGATAGCTGTTTAATGAAAAATATGTCGGGTATGTTTGCAACTCAGAGATTCCGTTTAATATCTCTATGAATAAGTTTAATGTATAGTTTTGAATAAAAGTGTTTGTGATATATGTTTTATGATTATATTTAGTTTATTAGTTGAGGTATGAAATCAAATATATTTGACTTTTCCTTACTCAAAAAGGGAAAGGAAGCTAAAGATGAAGCATATAAAATTTCTCTAGCAATCTCCTTAAATGTGATTGTAAATCACAGTCCATGGACAATGAAGGACTGGAATCATGGTATGGTCAATATGTATGCCTGATCAGATTCTTAGACTATTATACGGTGTTATAAGTTGAAACTTGTCAGAAATACTCTCATTGAGGGATTTAGGAGTAAGATTTATTATGCAAGTAAATGACTGGAGATACGATAACTTAAATTTGGAAGATAAACAACATTAACGGTTTAGACTCGGAATTGGAATCATAGTGGAATCATAATTTTACTAGTATTACTAGAATTGAAATTTCGAGGACGAAATTTCTTTAAGGGGGGTAGAGCTGTGACACCCGTTATTCTCCTAAGGGTATTAAGGTAATTAGATTAATTACCTAGTATATATATAAAAAAAAATCAAAATCTCTCATAATTCGAAACTCTCTCTCTCTCTACTTTCTCTCTCTAAAAATTCTCTCTCTCTCCTCAAAGATCGTCTGAGATTTCGGCATCCGTTTTCGACACCTCCCGCACCAATGGAAAGCTCTCGACGAGCTGAGTCCAACGAGCTGCCGCACCGCCCAAAACGCCGCCGGAGGAGACCACACGCGCCGCCCAAAGTGGCGGCAAAACCCATTTCTTTCCGACGAGATATCTTCGCCGTCCGACGTCCGATCGACGTGATTCTTGTTCCTACACGACCACCGTGATGAGAGGAACAAAACCCACCCTTGGTGGCAGCTCAACAACCGCCGGATTGCTCCGCCCGCCTATTGCCGCCGTGCACCGCCGCCCCCATGGTGGAACTCCGCCTTGCCGGAGGAGGTGATTGACACCACCCCTTCCAATGAGTTCAGAGGATCAAGGGGAGTAAAACCCCTCAATCAATTGCACGGAAGGAGCCGGTTTCGCCGGAGAACGGCCAACGCCGCCGTCAACCGCCGCGGGAGTCTCCGTTTTGGCTCTTCCCAGCCACGTTTCTTCAAATTGGATGAGGGGAAATGCTCATAGGAGGATGGGTAGCAAAATCCCTCAGCCAATTTCAGGTTTCCATCGTCGGAGAATCAAGATCGGAGCTCATCCATTTCTACCGACGTTGTACTTCACGACCCGCTATGTTAGAGGCAGAATTGGGTGAAATTGACCCCGCCATTGGACTCAGAAGGGTCGATTTAGGGGGGGTAGGCCCGAGCCCAGCTGCCAACGGACCCCGATTGACGCCGGTCAACGACGGTCAAAGTCGGTCAACGCCGGTCAACGGTGGTCAATGGTGGTCAACGCCGGTCAACGGCCGGTCAAAGGCCAAAATGGGATTTTGTGATCCGGACCTCCGATCGAAGATCCGAGACCGCCTCCTGACTCGTTTCGATGCTCTGGATGCAATGGTGACCTCCGTTCGAGCAAATTCCTCTCCGATGAAAATCATCCGGTACTGACTGCACGCGAATCGAGGCGATTCAAACAGCAGTATCGGAGTCCAGAATGACGTTTTCAAGAATGTATGATCTCCAGGAAGCATTCCTAGCCATTCATAGTCGCTCGAGGAGCACTACCGAGGATGCTTCGTAGATACAGCGAGATACAACTGGATCTGCTTTGCTTGGAGTTCAAGATCAAGGGAGTATGGAGCTAACGTTAATTGATTCCAGGATTAAGAGACTGTTGATAAGCTTGAAAGGTAGGGATTCTATTACTCATCTTTTGTGAGGTTTTTATAGAATTAAAATTGATTGTTTTGCCGCAATATATATATATCTATGTTGAACTGATATTATATGTGTATCACATATGAAACTATGACATGGACTCGTCTTGTATTGTACGACGAGGAACATAATTAATTGACACATGTTATAAATTGAGAAGCATGGTTAGGAAAAATTAACTCTATTAATAATGATTTAATATAGAGAAATTGTGAGACATGAAAAGGGCGACGGTTACGTCCTTGGGCATGAATACCCTAAAAGGTAAAATAGGGGGAAGGTGATGACGCTTCCTTGGGTTGAAAGTCCCAGAACACACTGTACAGGAATCGACTTGGTGAGGACTCGGGGCTTGATGTCCCCTCACCGGAACACCCTTGGAATGTTTATAGGGTGATCAAGTGCGCCCATTTGGGTTTCGATGAGTTGAGAGATACTCAATTTAACATGGATACCTAGGAACAATGATGATTGGTAATATTTGTATAAATGTGTAATTATGACACTTGGTAATGATTAACTACGGTATCCATAAGATGTGATCATAATAAACCTCATAATCTGAAATATGATGTGACTTACTAACCATGCAGATTTTAATGTGGTAATGATAGAGGTGAGTAATAGCTTTCTCTACTGAGCATAGTGTTGCTCATTCCCTTATGTTTATATCTTTTCAGGACTCACTAAGTGTGAGGTGGCTACGGGAAATATAGTTGAGGAAGTGATGTAGCTATATTACATTGGGACTGCTTCAATTGTTGAGAATGTTCTTCATGATAATGTAAGCATCAATTGTTACTTTCTGTGACTGTATTATAATGTGTTGAGGGTTAAAATGATGATGACAACAGTTTATATTATTAAATTTAAGGTGCTACATTAAAACTGTGGTTTATTTGTCGTTTATATTTTTATTTTTGAGTTGAGAGTTTTCATTCAAGTCCCGGGCAAATTTTATTTTTAAGGTTTTACTTTTATTATTTATTTTTATTTTATCTCATTAAAAACTGTTAACCCCCATATAGGGGCGTTACAAATGGGGAGGTCTTCTTGGCTGAACCGGATGAACATGACAGGGATCCTTATACTTACACAGAAGCTATGGAGGATGTTGATTAAGGACTCTGGACAGAGGCCATGAACATAGAGATGAAGTCTATGGAGACTAATCGGGTCTGGGAGCTTGTGGATCTTCCCGAAGGGGTAAAACCCATAGGGTGTAAGTGGATCTACAAGAGGAAAAGAGGAGTGGATGGAAAGGTCAAAACCTTTAAGGCTAGACTGGTAGCTAAGGGTTATACGCAAAAGGAAGGAATCGATTATGATGAAACCTTTTCGCCTGTAGCCATACTTAAGTCCATCCGGATTCTATTGTCCATAACTGCCCCTCTCGACTACGAGATTTGGCTGATGGATGTCAAGATGGCTTTTCTGAATGGCTATCTTGATGAGTCCATTTATATGGAACAACCAGACGGGTTTAAGGTCGCGGGTCAAGAGGGGAAGGTTTGTAAGCTGCTAAAGTCTATTTATGGACTTAAGCAGGCTTCTCATTCTTGGAACATAAGGTTTGATCAAGTGATCAAGACTTATGGGTTCTCACAAAATGTGGATGAACCATGTGTTTACAAACACATTAAGGATGGGAAGGTGGTTTTTCTACTGCTCTATGTAGATGACATGCTGCTAATTGGCAATGACGTTGGGGCATTGTCATCGGTCAAATTATGGTTGACCAAGTAGTTTGACATGAAGGACTTGGGTGAGGCTAATTTTGTTCTCGGTATCCAAATCTTTCAGGATAGGAAGAACAAAATGATAGCTTTGTCACAGGCCGGCTACATAGATAAAATTCTCAGGAGGTTTGCAATGCAGGATTCCAAGAAAGGTGGCCAACCATCTAGGTCTAGAATTACTCTTTCTAAGAAAGACTCTCCAAAGTCTTATGAAGAAAGAGAATACATGAAGAAGGTGCCTTATGCTTCGGCAGTGGGTAGTCTCATGTATGCCATGCTTTGCACTCAACCGGATATTAGTTATGCGGTCGGGATTGTAAGTCGATTTCAGGCGGATCCAAGACCGAACCATTGGGTTGCGGTAAAGTATATTTTCAAGTACCTGAGAAGGACTCGAGGGCATATGCCTGTGTATTCGGGTGAGGATTTAACTCCTCTAGGATACACTGATTTAGATTTTCAATCCTTTCTGGATTCTAGGAAATCGACTTCGGGGTCTGTGTTTACTCTGGGTGGCGGTGCCGTCAGTTGGAGAAGTGCAAAGCAAGATTGCACTTCAGATTCAACGATGGAGGCCGAGTATCTGGCGGCCAGTGATGCTTCGAAAGAAGCAGTGTGGCTCCACAAGTTACTTGGGGATCTTGAGGTAGTCTTGGTATGTATAAAGCGGTATCACTTTACTATGATAACAGTGCGGCGGTAGCTAATGCTAAGGAACCAAGATTTCACAAGAAGAGTAAGCATATTGATCGAAAGTATCATGTGATAAAGGACTTCGTTGAAGGCGGGCATGTCACGGTGTGCAAGATCGCGTCAGAAGACAATTTAGCTGATCCATTTACGAAGACACTTACTGGAAGAGTCTTCGAGAGGCATGTGGAAGCTATGGGGATGCGAAATTTACTGTATTTACTCACTTAGTGCAAGTGGAAGATTGTTAGACATGTATGCCCTAAGGAGTAAAAATGTAATTCATTTTTGAAGACATTTTTATCAATAAAGAATTTGTTTATTTATATATACCAAATCTTGTCCTCTTTACGTTCATATTCGTTGAATGTATGGTAAGCAAACAGTAGTCTGAGACTGTCAGTCTAAACCATAAGAATTGGGCATATGATGGACTGATTATGCGGAAGACACGATTCTTAAGGTGACGGTCTAAAACATATGATCCGCAATCGATGGAATAAAGTTGGGCGCTTTATTCATGTAAAGATTGTTATGTTGTCTATATCCCTTTTGGGAGATGGTTTGTCTTGGCCATCGGAGTTGGACTCTGTGAATAGAAACATTGCCACGTTGTTATAGGTGATGATGTGTTGGATCGGGACATAAAGTGAATTGATTTCGATTAATAATTCTGTCTTGGAAAATTGATTCACTTTAAACAGTCATTTGTATTGTATCTTAATCCTGAGATGAATAGTGGGCCCGTTGTCTCGACTTGTGTCTTTTGATGTACCAATGGGTAACTCCCACATCTCTATAGTGGTATGCATGCCGGTACGTTGGAGGCATGACTCTTGATAGCGTAGACTTGTTATTCATAGATATGGAATCCATAGCTCCTCTTTAGGAGTAATGATATCCTCTTATATGCGTTGTCCTGTAATTGAAAAACTGGAGCGCTCAACCATTTGGATACATAGGTGTAACCGAATAGTATACTATCTTTGGATGGTAAGTTTTCTAATGGTGAGACAATGGAACGTAAGATAAAAATAATCGGGAAGGTAAGACAGAACTTGTCCTTAAGCCGATTATGGATATCATATGGGGATACGATACACTATGATATGTCATGAAGACTTAGCTACACGAGCTTAGTAATTCTATAAAGTTTGAGAGTGCAGCTCCAAGCTTTTAGTGGAGTAGCGTTGGAGTTGATAATTGTGAAATGTATATCTGGGATATTGGGTTTCATAATTATCATGAGCTTGAACTTTATAGGTCCATTTTGGTCCCCTTTGCTATCTCACAAAATCCTATAATGACACGGCGTGCTTTTCCTATAATTGGTGACTTATGTCGGATTTATCAGATTGGTTTAAAATTTGTAAGAATCAAATAATTCATGTCTATTTATCGGTTGAATTAATTTTGTAAGAAATTAGTTCAAGATAAACTTGTTGAATTATTGCGATCAGATAATTCTTGTCTGTTTATCGGTTGTTTTAATTTTGGACAAATTAGAACAAGATAAACTTGTAGAATTATTGTGAATTGATTTATTTTCTTAGAGATTATCTTGATAAAGTTTGTTTTGATCAGATAACTTCTCTATTAGGTTATTTGAATCAAAACTGAGACTTTATCCTTTAGAATCTCGAGTGGAAAATAAAAGATTCACAGAGATTTTTTCTCAAAAGTTTGGCCTATCGAATGACGTGTCCGGCCTGCCGAACTGGCCTATTCGGCCTGCCAATCAGAATGTTCGGCCTGTCGATCAGCGGGAGATAAGATTACGCGTTTTCACGCGGATCTTATCAGATATTGATCCGAACTTGATTCTGTTTCGAGTTTTTGAGACCTAATCTGATATGGACTAACCCCAGAACCAATAGGTATATAAGGGGAGTGAGTCACATGATTTACTCAGATCAATTTGAGAGATTAAGAGTGATACTCTTCTAGTGAGCATCTGAAAACTCCCTGAGAGCTTTTGTTCACAAATCACGAACACTAGTTTTGGGTTCTCTCTATTGGTTGGAAGGAGATTCACCGGTGGAAGAGCTGTACGTGTGAGCCCACACTCACTCCGGTTGTGGATAGAGAATAGCAAAGAAGACCAGTTGGTTGAGGCTCTTCTGAAATGTTACTTCTCTGCACAGGTTGCGGAGGTTCTTCGACACACTGAGGTTAGTAAGATCTGTCTAATTTATACATATAGCATGTCAAACTTGTGTTTTGAAAATTACTCTGATAAAAAAATTTTAAAATTCCGCTGCGCACTTTGTTTCCAACAAAGAATATAAAGTAAAATAAAATAGTTATGTAATGCTTTGAATACATTAAGTTTTGTTGGGTTTTTCTGGTTCGGGAATAAGGAAAGCTGGCGGCATCATTACTGTCGCCGGTAAAGCACTTCGTGCGCGGCTGTGAGGCTGCGCCGGAAAGACAACACTGTGGCCTCTGGCCGTGGCGGAGCAAGAAAGAGGCGGCCACAGAGACCGCCGCATAAAAAAAAAAGGCGGTTATTTTCACCAACGGCAGGACCTACGACAGCCGGCGTCGGCCGTGTCTAGGCGTGACCATCAGGTCACGCCGGAGAAGAGCAGTTGCGGCCGTCTGGCCACAGCACAGGGGCGGTGGCCATTAGGCCACCCGTTTATCTCCCCTGGGGTCGAAAGACCCCTAGGGTTTTCTTGGGGGAGGGTCTGGGTCGAAGCCCAGACCCAAATTTCTTTCTTTACACGGGCCCAGTTGGGCTCGTGACCGGTTATGACCCAAGGGTTAAACTTTTGGGTTACTAAAAAAAAAAAAAGGGGCAAGCATACATGGGCCCAGCTGGGCCCATGACTGGACAAAGGGCATTCATACACGGGCTGGGCCCATGACCGGTTAGTCCTCAAGGGTTCAACCACTGGGTGACCCGAAAAAAAAAAAAAAAAAAAAGGAAGAGGAAGGAAATAAAGGGGGCTGGGTTAGGATCCGGGTAGGGTTCTCCCGACCCGGTCCAGCCCCGACCCTGTCAATGTTGACCTTGATCAAAATTTTTATTATTATTTTTATTTTTATTTTTTATTTTTTAATTTTGGTCATTTTTGGGTGCAATTTTAAATTCAAATATTGGTATTTTATATATATTTTGAGATGAATTAATTGAAGCAACATGTCACTAAAGTGGCCTCTCTTATGGAAATTAATTTGTTTTGAAATATAAAAGGTTGTGTTTATGTAACTTATGTGAATATTGACCGGCCCAAAAGAAGGCAATATTTGACAGAATTGCATGTACACCTGTGGTGATAAACACGTGATGATTATTCAGTTTTACATGTAAGCAATAAATCAGCCCAAATAAAGATTTATTGTTTGACATGTTGTTATTGTCAGTGTTTGATTACTACACCAAGATATCACTTACAAGTTAATATTTCTGTCCAAAGACTAAATATTAATGGAGTGCCTGATATCTTGAGATGGGGTTACCTTTATTTGGATTTATTATTGTTATTAAGGATTCTTATGTGAGCTTGTTTTGGTTTTGTTTATTTTGTTCTCTGTTTTAGCTACTAGTTCTGCCTCTAATATTACTGCCAACATCAATTCAATTCCTATGCTGAATGGTAGCAACTTCAAATCTTGGCAAGAGAACCTCCTTATAGTTCTCGGAGTCATGGATCTCGACCTTGCGTTAAGGGTTCCTTCTCCCGCACCTCTTACAGATAAAAGTTCCTCTGATCAAAAGATGGACATGGAAAAGTGGGAGAAGTCAAATCATATGTGTATGATGATCATGAAGAAGGCCATTCCAGAAGCATTCTGGGGCACTATATCGGAAACGATAAAGACAGCCAAAGAGTTCCTTGAGGACATTGAGAAGAGATTTGCCAAAAATGAAAAGGCTGAAACAAGTACACTTTTGGCAAACCTCATCTCAATGAGATACAAAAGTAAGGGGAACATTAGGGAGTACATCATGGAGATGTCTCATCTTGCTTCAAAATTAAGAGCACTTAAGCTTGACCTTCTGAGGACTTGCTAGTGCATTTAGTTCTTATATCTCTTCCTGCACATTTTAGTCAGTTTAAGGTGAGCTATAACTGCCAAAAGGAGACTTGGTCTCTTAATGAGCTCATCTCACATTATGTGCAAGAAGAGGAAAGGTTGAAGCAAGAAAAGACAGAAAGTGCTCACTTGGTTAATACTTCCGAGGAAAAAGGGAAGAAAAGAAGAAGGATAAGGAAGCTGCAGTTACAGCACCTCAAAAGAAGCAACAAAAGAGACCGGTTGATCTGGAAGGTACGGGTTGTTTCTTCTGTGGAGCTGCAGGACATAAGAAGAAGCATTGCACCAATTATCACGCTTAGCGTGCTAAAAAAGGTATGCTTCTTAATTTGGTTTGTTCTGAGGTTAATTTAACTTCAGTACCTGAACACACTTGGTGGATGGATTCTGGTGCAACCACTCACATCAGTGTGTCTATGCAGGGATGCCTGAGATGCCGAAAGCCAACTGATGGTGAAAGATACATCTACGTGGGCGATGGCAAGAAAGTTGAAGTTGAAGCAATAGGAAAATTTAGATTATTGTTAAAGATTGGATTTTATTTGGATCTTGATGAAACATTTATTGTACCGTCTTTTAGACATAATTTGATTTCTATTCCAGCTTTGGAAAAATCTGGTTATTCTTGTTCATTTGGAAACGAAAAATTTAGTTTGTTTCATGATTCAAAATTAGTTGGTTCTGGTTCTTTATCAGGTTACGATAATCTTTATCTACTTGATACAATTGCTTCATTTAATGAATCCTTGCAATTAAGTACACGAGGTATAAAGAGAAAATTAACCAATGAGAATTCAACTGCGTTATGGCACAAGAGATTGGGTCATATCTCCAGAAGGAGAATAGAGAGACTTGTGTCAGACGAAATTCTCGACCCCTTAGACTTTACAGATTTTGATATTTGTGTTAATTGTATTAAGCGAAAACAAACCAATAAAAGGAGATTTAAAGCCAACAGGACTTTGGACGTCTTAAAACTTATACATACAGACATTTGCGGGCCATTCCCTACGGCTTCTTGGAATGGTCAACAATATTTTATAACGTTCATAGACGATTTTTCCAGATATGGCTACATATATCTCATTCATGAAAAGTCACAGTCGCTGGATGTGTTCAAAAAGTATAAGGTTGAAGTTGAAAATCAACTCAGCAAAAGGATTAAAAGCGTCAGATCTGACCGTGGTGGTGAATACTATGGCAGATATGACGGTTTAGGTGAACAACGTCCGGGACCGTTTGCTAAGTTCCTAGAGGAAAGCGGTATCATCCCACAGTACACTATGCCGGGTTTGCCCACTATGAATGGTGTTGCTGAAAGACGAAATAGAATGCTTAAGGACATGGTGAGGAGTATGATTTCTCATTCTGCCTTACCAGAATCACTCTGGGGAGAAGCACTTAAGACTGCAGCGTATATCCTTAACAGGGTTCCAAAGCAACTGCCAAAACCCCTTATGAACTTTGGACAGGCAAGAAGCCTAGTATAAAGCATTTGCATGTTTGGGGATGTCCAGCGGAGGCAAGGCCTTATAGGCCTAATGAAAAGAAACTAGTCTCAAGGACAGTCAGTTGTTATTTTATTGGATACTCTGAAAGATCCATGGGGTACAAGTTTTATGATTCCATGACCAAATTGATATTTGAGACGGGAAATGCCAGGTTCTTTGAGGATGTTGAGTTTGCGGGGGGAGATATGGTTAGGGACTTTGTCTTTGAAGAGGAATATGTTGATATTCCCACAGCTGTTATTGACATTGATCAGGTTCCTACTCCTGACATCGTTCAAGAAGCAGACCCAAATCAAGACAATGTCAGAGAACCTCCCATTCCAGAAATTGTTCCAGAAGAACAAACTCAACCACCTCAAGAACCTACGCCATTAAGGAGATCCACTAGAGAAAGGAGAAGTGCGGTGTCAGATGATTATATTGTATTTCTCGAAGAACATGAGTATGACATTGGTATGGTGGAAGATGATCCAATCAACTTCCGTCAAGCCATGGAAAGTTCTAGATCTCAAGAGTGGATTGATGCCATGAATGAAGAGATAAAGTCTATGAAAGACAATGACGTTTGGGATCTTGTCCCATTGCCTGAAGGTGCAAAACCCATTGGTTGCAAATGGATATTTAAGACCAAAAGGGATTCAAAAGGCAATGTGGAGAGGTATAAGGCTCGTCTTATCGCTAAAGGCTTTACACAGAAAGAAGGCATTGATTATAAAGAGACTTTCTCTCCGGTTTCTTCGAAAGACTCTTTTAGGATTATAATGGCATTAGTGGCACATTTTGATCTTGAGCTTTATCAGATGGATGTTAAGACTGCGTTCCTCAATGGTGACATTGATGAAACAATCTATATGGTGCAACCGAAAAACTTTGTGTCAGGAGATGCAAAGAAGATGGTTTGCAAATTAAGGAAATCTATCTATGGGCTTAAGCAAGCTTCTCGTCAATGGTATTACAAATTTCATCAGGTTATCATCTCGTTCGGTTTTGAGATGAAGTTGGTTGATGATTGTATATACCACAAGTTCAGTGGGAGTAAGTATATTTTCCTAGTTTTATATGTCGATGACATTTTGCTTGCCAGCAACGATATAGGCTTGTTGCACGAAACCAAGAGATTTTTATCAAAGAAATTTGAGATGAAGGATCTTGGTGACGCCTCTTTTGTGTTGGGTATACAAATACACCAGGATCGCTCTCGGGGTATTTTAGGATTATCACAAAAGGGCTATATCGAAAAGATTCTTAAGAGATATGGCATGCAGGACTGTAAATCAGGTGATACCCCTATGGCTAAAGGAGACAAGTTTAGTCTCAATCAGTGCCCTAAGAATGATTTTGAGGTTAAGGAAATGCAGAAGATTCCTTATGCGTCAGTAGTAGGGAGTCTAATGTATGCTCAGGTTTGTACGCGTCTGGATATTACGTACGTTACAGGGATGTTGGGCAGGTACTTAAGCAATCCTGGAAAAGATCACTGGGTAGCAGCCAAACGAGTCTTGAGGTATTTTCAGAGAACAAAGGATTACATGCTCACGTATCAGAGGTCAGAACAGCTTGAGATCATTGGGTATACTGACTCTGATTTTGCTGGATGCCAAGATAGTATGAAATCTACATCGGGCTATGTCTACCTTATGGCTGGAGGTGTTGTCTCTTGGAAGAGTGCTAAACAGTCTCTTATAGCATCTTCTACAATGGCGGCAGAGTTCATAGCATGTTATGAGACGTCCAATCATGGAATATGGCTATGAAATTTTGTCACGGGGTTGCGTATAGTGGACAGTATTCAAAGGCCACTCAAGATATTCTGTGACAATAAGTCAGCAGTTTTGTATTCCAACAACAACAGGAGCTTGACGAAGTCAAAGCATATTGAGATCAAGTTCCTAGTTGTGAAAGAAAGAGTTCAGAGTGGACAGTTGTCTATAGAGCACATCGGCACAAACTCCATGATTGCGGATCCGCTTACTAAAGGATTGCCACCCAAAATGTTTCATGAGCACACTGCTTGTATGGGTGTCATATCATTTCAGGATATTTAGTTTTAGTGGGAGTTTGTAATTTTAAATGCTCTTATGATATAGACATTTTTCAGTTATTTCAGTTTATGGATATTTTGAGGTTATTTTCTGCAGAAATAAAGTTTTTAGTTTATTCACACTCTAATTTTGGTATGGTTTGATCTCACTAAAGTTTTCAGGTGGACCAGTTGGAAATAGGCATGTTAAGATCACATTGCATGAAATTTCCATGCTACACATCCATGCTTGATCTTGTCATTAGTTGTATTGGTATATGTGATCATTGATGGGTCTCGTTATGACATATGTAACGAAGGTCGCATTGGTCCTATATTGATATGGTTAATGGACAAGATTGATAAGGTGCATAAGGTTTTGATAGCAAAATTCATGAGCTCATAAGGTATAATACACATTTATAAAGTTTCATATATAGCCCAAGTGGGAGATTGTTGGATCAAAATCCAATATATGGGCTAAT
Organism: Artocarpus heterophyllus; assembly: GCA_025403435.1. Lineage (NCBI taxonomy): Eukaryota > Viridiplantae > Streptophyta > Magnoliopsida > Rosales > Moraceae > Artocarpus > Artocarpus heterophyllus. Next base: position 279,815 of record JAJQZP010000397.1, read on the forward strand.
GTATTAAATAAATGTGAATTAAAGGCTATCAATAAGGTTGCCCAATTAAAAGTGATCAATTTGGGTTTTGGGCTTTTAATGCATCATTAAGTATGGGCCTCCTATGTGTAGAGACCAAAATTATAAGTACTAATTTTATGATGGGCTAAATTGGTAATTAAGGATAATTGCTAGGGTTTAGCAATTATATAAAGGGGTTATGGTCCCCAAGTCAGTACGTACATTATTTTTCTGTTTCCCATCTACAGAGAGATTATATAGCATTCTGAAAATGAGGATTTACATACCAGACTTGGAAGATCCTCAACCAAAAGACTCAAGAATCACATTCAATCCATGGATTCAGGTTAGCTTCCGCATCTTATTAATATTCTTGATAATTTGACATGAACGATCCTGGGTGATGATGGTTTTCATCACAATTTTATTCTAACAGCTTCATCAATGTTTACTTTTACGCAATGTAGATTGCACAAAATAAGAAGCTCATACCAAGAATTATTCCAGAAGAGGTGCCAAATTAAAACAAAAGTAGCTTAGAAATAAGATCGGACCCACTTATCCTTTAACAAAAATTCCTCTCACTGTGAACATGCAAAATTGTCCAAATACATGAAATGATGCTTGCCTTCCATAGAGAAGAAAATTTGAGGAATAAACCTTTCTTCCAAAGTGTGTCAGAGCAAACAAATCAACCAAAAAAGAAAAGTCTTTTCTGGTATCGCTTTCATTATTTGTTTTAAATGTAAAATTTAAGGAAGAGATTTTTTGAAGCAATCTTTTGATGTTCACCTTTATGTTACTTTTTTTTTCATGAAAAAAAAAATAAATAAAAAAAAAGTTACCAAACAGGCCCATCGATGTGTTAATTTGAAAGAAATCATGTTTTAAAAAAAGCCGGATATGCATAATTGCAGAGACAGAGAGGCATGACCCTCCTTAGATTTTTTGGTTTTTTTAATATAGCTTTTGTTTTTTTCCTTTAATAATAATAATAATAGAAGGGTTAACGAGACAAGTATTGTAATTTTTTTATAATAGAAGGGTTAATGAGACAAGTATTGTAATTTTTTGATAATAGAAGGGTTAATGAGACAATTGGCCTAATTATGTTTATTAAATTAAAACATGACTCTAATTTGTAAAAATTCTACAAATGTCTCATAATGATATTATTAAAATTATTTATATGTAATTATATAGTACAAAATGTAATATCATTAAGATAATTACTATATCATTAAGGACACTTTTAAGATATTTTAAATATTGTGTTAGATTTTAATTTCACAACAATAATTTGGACAAGTATTGTAATTTTTTTATAATAGAATAACAACAAAAAATGGAGCCCATTAATTAGTTGGGCTTATCTATTTCAGCACAGTCCAATGTCCATCAGAGTGCACAACACAGTGTTCTATATTGTTTATAAATCTTATCACTATGTATCAAAGCTTAGATTTGCTGAGCTCTCTCTCTAAAATTCTCCTTTCTCTCTAAAATTCTCTCGCTCTCTCTTTAAAATTCAAAACTTATTCTTAATTTTCTAGATCTTCTCTATCTTTTCTTCTCATAAACTTGAATCTCATCTACAATCCCTCAACCATCTTTAAATTTTAAGAAACCACCCTCGGATCTTATACTTTCTTTCTTTCTTTCTTTCTTTCTTTCTTTCTCTCTCTCTCTCTTTCTTGTTTCTTTTTCTTTGTTTCCTATGGATCCAAAGTATCATCAGTTGAGGAAATACTTTCCATCACATTTTCAAGAAAATTCTCAAGCAGAAATACAAATCTAAAATCACTTGACTATGGATTTTCATGTGTTTTAGAATCCCCGGTGATGTGAGATGCTAATCAAAGGAAAAATTCATCCAAGTAACTTCAATTAGAGGGTCGGCCTTCTAGGTATGAGTACCAATCGTAGTGCGAGGAGATGAAGAGCTTGTGCCATCGAGTCTAGATGTAACAAATACGAACGACAAATTTGTAAGGGTAAGTGCCGTTCGCTTGGATTTGTTCCAGTAAATAAGGAAGAAAAAATCCAATTATATAAAGATGGCCTTTCTAAAGGGAACATGGATAACCTTTATGCTTTTCTTTAGAACCATCTGAGTAGATATGTCTAAGGTGTAATTTCTACTCTCTAACTTAAATTCCATGTAGAAAAACAACGCCTCATGAATCTGGCATTTAAAAACCCTCTTTGTCAGTTTGTAAGAAATTTAGATAGGGAGTAAATTCTTAATTCATAGAGGTTGTTTGAGTGTTTCTGCAAAAAGAAAAAAGTCTTTTGTGTTTTGAGTGTTTTTTTGTTTTTAGATTGTCACAATATGTCTTAAAGAATAAATGTTTGTTTTTATTTTATCATTACAGTAGTTATTAAATATCTATGTTTGTTTTATTTTAAAAAATGTTAACTTGTCAGATGCATCATGTGTTTGTTCCTGCTATTAGTTTGAAATTTTTAGATCCAAATGATTTTTTTAGATTCGTGTTGTTTTTGTCAAAAGGTTTACAGTATGTCATATTTCTTTTACTGACTTTTCTAGATTTGTGTTGTTTTTGTCAAAAGGTTTACAGTATGTCATACGTCTTTTACTGACTTTTCTATATTCATGTTTATTTTATCAAAAAAGTGTACAATTAAATATGACGGGTTTTGTTTTTTTATTTGTAAATTTTTAAAAGTTGTACAGTTAGAGTCTCGTTTGTCAAAAGTTAGTTTGATTGCGTGTTTATTTTTTAAAAATCTGAACTAATTTGGTTCGACTTTATCTAACATGCACATATCTTATTTTCTGATTTTTCATATGTACAATATCATATTTTATCTTTATTTCTTACCTGCACAAATTTTGTTTAGATTGTTAAGTAACTTACCATCACCTACCTATCATAACTCTTTAGTCCTTTTGCATTTCTATCTTCTTTAAAATATCATTTGGGACTCAAAATTTATGCAGAGTGGACTTAAGATGAAACCTAAAAAAAATAGTAAATAAAAAAAGAGTCAGTCTGTTTTAGAAACCAAACATATCTTCCTCCCATTCTTCTAAGAAAATTGAAAGCATCTATTTCTTTTATGATTCCAGTCTTGGTAAAGGTAGAGTCTACTTAGAAGCCGCAAAACACTTAGGACAAGTCTTAGCACATATGATAAATTCGATTTATGGGGGAGGTAACTTAAGGTTAATGGGGAATGTAGCAATAGCAGCACATTCAAAGGGTAGCCATGTCGTAGGGATTATCCATTATCTTCTAGCTGAGGGGAACCTCTGTAGAAAAGCTATAAGTAAGAAAGAGAGAGTTTTGGACATCCTTAAATATCTTGAAAACATTATCTATAAGTCTGACACTTTTATTGCATTACCTGGTAGTTTAGGCACCCTTGAAGAGTTATTCGTAGTTGCTAGTAAGAGTTTATTAGGCATTCATTCCAAACCCATAGGTCTTTTGAATGTAAATGGTTTTTTATGACGATTTTTTTAAAGTTTTTAGATTATGCTGTAAAACAAAATTTGTTATAGAATGAGGGAGACAAATCTTTGTACTGCTTCAATAGCTGAAGAGCTGCTTGACAAAATGCAAGTCATTCATCCAAAGTCCGACACTGCAATGTCTAAGCTTGATTAGAAGAAAGAAAGTAGAAAGCGGCTATTAGATTTGAACCTTGACCTGTAATCTTTGGTTTTACCCATAGTATGTTCGTTTGTATTTCTTATATCTTGAATAACCACTCTCTTCTGCATCTTGTATTTTTTTATGACATGCTATTGTTAAAGCCTTTAAATTAATTGACTCTAGTATCGAGATGACTAATATTATAGAATAATTAGTACTTTCGAGATGCATCATGCTTAAAGTCTGATCTTTTCTTTATCGATGCTTCTTTAATCTCTATGCAAACGTAGTTATGATAACTGATTATACAAAGTATTTTGTACTCTCGAACATATTCATATCATGTCTTTAAACTCTCTATATATTAATTTAATGCACATTTTTAATATAAATACTTGCTATATTTATTTTATTATTATTATGTAATATAACATTCCTAATCTAATTATAAACTACCATTTAAAACAATAAAGGACTTAAAAATGACAAGATCAGTATATATACTTCTCTTTATATATGTTAGAATAATTTTGAAAAAAAAAATTGGCCCCCCTCTTGATTCAAAATCTTGGCTCTATCACTGTTTACTCACCTCTAACTGCTGTGGTTTCTTTGAACTCATCCTTGTTGTGTAGATTTCTGCAACACAAATCACAACTTGAAGAAAGAAAACACAGTTGTGTAATTTGATGCTGAGAATTATTTAAAGATGTCATAAGAATTCATTTGCATTTATATCAACACTAATATCATAACGAAAGTGATATTTACGTGTGTTAGGCCCTGTATTTTGAGACTTTAAAAATAAAAAATAATAATAATAATAAAAAAAAACCTTTGTATACTGGTATTGTTTGATGTGGTCCAGACTATACTCCTGAATTTCAAATTCATGTTAAATGGCACCTTTTTTTTTTGGTCG